>JAJOZX010000296.1:1285000-1620000 GCA_023014485.1 Bathynomus jamesi
CACGATCTCCATGACCTCTTTATCAGGAGCGATGGCATAATCCCAGACCTCGTTATAACTTTGGGCAAGGTGAACGTTCCCCTTGCCTGTATTCTGTGCAAAGTTTCCCCAAAGACTATTGAGACACAAATCTGCACTAAAACGCTTGCCTGGGTTCTTTACAATTTGGGAACAGTCAAGTTGTATCCCTTCACGGTCACGGTAACGTTGAATATAAGCCGATTTTTCATCTTCGGTATCAACTTCTCGCGGATACCCTGATACCTCTACCTTATCCTTCACAAAAGTGTTAATATATGGCGTTTAAAGGTTGGGTAGATTCTAAAACCTCCACACCTCATATATCTTCAGTATTCTGTAGCCATGGCGAACGGCTAGGGAGAGCTCAGGGCTTGTATATGCGCCTCTGATCTTACTCTGGTTGGTTGTTGATTACAAGCCCCAGTGTTCTCCTCTGCGCACTTCATGCACAGGGCACAGGCGAAACATGAGCCTGTGGTCTACAACGACGGGTAAGATCGGCATCCATAAATCGCCAAGGGGGAGCACGTCTACGAAAGAAAAACCTTGTCAGTTCTTGTTCAAATTTGCTTAGAACTCCTCGATGGTGGGCGGGCAGGGCTGGTCCTACCAGTTTTTCAGGTGCACCTACGGGATACGGATTGTTCTTCATCACGTAGGAGTATAAAGAGCAGAAGTCGTAATAATGGAGTTTCACCCTCTCCGTACGCGGAAAGTATAGTTTGAAGGGATTTGTACGCCCTCCGTACGCGGAAAGTATAGTTTGAATGGATTTGTACGCCCTCCGAACAAGCTACCACCGCATTTGAGAGGATCCAGCACCATTGAACGCTTGATCGTGTTTATCTCTTCAGGGTACTCTCCATCTGTTTCCAGCCGTGCATCATACTCATGCTCCCACAAGATCTTGTGAGTGAACTGGGCGCCTATAAACTGATCGCGGGTACGGCTCCATGCAAGACTTTCGGAAGGAGATCACACTCAGGACGGGGGCATCCATGCCACCTACAGCGTTAACGGAGTACACAGTCTTCTCACCAGTTGCACGGTTTTCGCTTAGACAAACAACCCAATAAACACGACCCTTAATGGGTACTTCCCCCGTGTTGTGGGCATGCTTTATATATATATATACCTGTCTGCTGCTGTATGTGTATGAACCAGTAAATAGCCTTCTGCCCATAACTGCCAGGATTGTTTCAGTGAATGACGGCTAAGGTGTCTATAGGCATGAAATTGTTCTTGAACACCGTAAAGTACACTGAGGCGATCGTGGTTGCGACTGGCAACGGATCGCATTTGAAACGGTCTATGTACATCCTTCTAAACTGTTGTAGTAGCGGTCAAAATCTTCACGTTCACCTGTACTCGTATATTCATACTTAAAATAATGATTGGGTGGAGGTAGTCTTACATATTTTAAAGTATCGCTTCAATGTATCGAGGAAAGTGTAAGGGAAATACCCTTTTGAAACTTTGCGGCTACGAACATTACCTTGGTTAGCTTTGCTAATTTAAAAGGTGTGAATAATAAAGTGTATTTAACTGTACATTACCTCTTATTTGCATCTGTATTAGTTTGTTTCCTCTTTTCAAGGGATCACTTGTAAATATCTCAGATGACTCGTGCTCAAGCAGCTCCTTATAAAGGAACTGCGTCAAATTTTGCCTCGTTATGGGCAAGAATATACAGTCATTTTTTTTAACTTGTCCGCTAACTTTACAATATAGGACACAAGAAGTTCCACAGGGTTATCGTGGGCGATCTTTTAAAAAACGTTTGTCCGTTTACCACATTTGTGACACTCACCATACTCAATCGCCATGCACTCATCGCAGATACTCTGGCTTAGAAGTAGGTGTGGGGTAACCTCTTTGGTTTCAGCAACCGTGTATGTTTCTATATTGTAGTACACAGTTATACAAGGTCTATTTTTATGCTCAGCGTCTTTCATATAACATACATGCTTTACTCCATCCGCCTTATTTTTCTCATGGCATATAGAACAATGAATTTCATCACATATATATGTGAATTTCCCCAAATTATCCATCATATGAAACATATCACATTCACAGATTCTCATATTCCTACAAGTGCCAATTGACTTATGGAACTCAAAACAGATATTATTGAAAAATGTGCGTCTATACACATTACAATCCCTCTTCTCAGCTTCAACTACACAACTTTCACATTTGGAGCTTTTGCACTGCTCACATACCATGTGGCAATCCTTGCGATGTTTCACTATATCTTCCGCAAACTCTTGACACCTCTTACACAAATCACGATTCCTTCCATTTTCTCGACTTTTATCACAACTCGCGTAAATGTCCCTTACATTACGGATGGGAAGATACGTTGTCCCTGACAGCCCTAAAATAAGTAGGGGTCTTGTACGATCTCACACTGCTTTTAAAAATAGACAGTCCTACGACGATCATCCATTCCAAATACCACTATACGAACATTCATTTCCTGCTCCACGCTTCTCAACTCTTCAGGACCCATATTACAATCAAACTCAAGCTAGCAATCTGAAGCCAGCTTACGAGCACGCTGCACAACCATAGGCAACCAAATTTTTTGGGCCCGTGTATTTAGCACAGTAAACATACTGGCCAAGACTAATGCTATAAAGCCGCAACCACGATCGGTGTTTATATGCCTTCTGTAAATAGCCTGAGAATTGAAGTTATAATGTTATAATAATGTTATAATGTTTCAGACAAACAAAGATCCTAGGATCCACTCATGGCTAGTCTACCTAACTGTGGTTCTAGTTGTGTACTGCGCATGTCCTCCGTGGTGGCGGAAGGGACCTACAATTTTATGTGGTTTCCGAACCACAAAAACCTTAATTTTACTACCTTAAACTATACCCAATCTATCAACATATGCGTCAAATCGATTTTTAAACATGTTTATAGACGTGCTACTAATTACTTCTACCGGCAAACTATTCCAGCTATTTACTATTCTATGCGTAAAGAAGGTTTTGGCAACTGCTGTCTCGAACCTTCTACTTGTCAACATACACCCATTATTTCTAGTTCTATTATACTGTGATATTTCGAAAAAACTATCTCTATTTACGTTATCGAACCCATTCATATTTTTAAAAACCTGGATTAGATCACCCCTTAGCCTCCTAGTCTCGAGTATATTCAATTTTAACTCCTTAAGCCTATCCTCGTACGACTTCGACCTGAGCGACGGAATCATCTTAGTTGTTCGTCTTTGAACTCTTTCGATTTTATCTATATCTTTGCGCATATGCGAATTCCAAAATTGGATCGCTTACTCCAAATGGGGTCTAACTAATGATTTACAAAGAGGAACAATAATATCGCGCGATTTGTACTCAAAATTCCAAGCTATAAAACCTATCACCTTTTCCGCCTTACTGACCGTTGCTGTACTTTGTTTCGCCACTTTTAAATCACCAGTGACGATAACTCCTAAATCTTTTTCCTGTTCTACGCTTGCCAACTCCTTCCCTGACATACTACACGCAAAATTACCGTTACGCGAACCTATATGTAAAGTTTTGCACTTATCGACGTTAAATCTCATTTGCCATGTGACTGACAAATCAACGATTTTGTTCAGATCTTCCTGTATTCAAGTTAAGAGTATAAGGTGTGGCACTATGACTCGCAACAGGGAACATACGCTCAATATCTACCGTGAAGTTGTCCATATTGAAGGCTGTACTACTTTGAGAGGCCTGCATTATACGGCCTAATATGTACTCTATATGTACAGCTGCTAAGCGTCTGAATGGTATTACTACCCAAAAATCATCTACATCCCCGTCATCTGACCCGACCCGAACCCTAAGGACAGCCTCGTCCTGACTTCACGTTCGTCGCGTTTCTGAAGGGCAAACTCCACAACACGTTCAACTATACGCCGTAGTCCGTGTTCAACACCATTGTTATACATGGATCCAGGGTCAACCCTATCTACGTACCGTTTTCTAGTCAGGGCTGGAGTGGGAATATTATGCCTTCCTCTACAGAACGAGAAGCTGCTGCTGCTGCTGTGGAGGATGTATCCGGAATTGAAAATGAATAAAGGACTACAACTTTATTTCAGGAAGGAACTATTTTGGGGGTTGTGTTGTAAGACGTAGAGGGTTGGGGGCTCTATTAGTGGGGGTTTAACAACTGGTGCACTCCTGGCACGCTTTATACCTGACGTGGAAGGTTTTTCATCATGCCTCCGCTTTGAACTGTCGCGAGTTGGTGCTACAGTTGTCGCTGGTGTGGGCTCGTTAGCGAGGGTGGGGTCTGTGACAACAACTACACTCTCATCAGGGTCGTCTGATGGGGCATGATGCTGTATCTCATCGTCATTCATGGTTTTGTGGAAGAGGAAAACAAGACAAGAATATAAGGAACACCACTTAAATTTTTATTATACTTTGTAAATGACCCACTTAGGCGTGAGAAGTGTTAGAGATGGATTCTGTAGAAAAATCCAGGCTCATGAGCCCATCCACGTATATTATATCTGGCCCTACAGGATGTGGTAAAACTGTGTTTATGCTTAAAATCATTAAGGATAAGGGGAAGATGTTCTCGAAATTTGTGCATAAAGTTATATGTTGCTATTCGACGTATCAATCAGTGTTCAATGAGTACCAAGATGATATTTTTTTCCATAAAGGTGTATATGACGTTAATTCGTTAAAGGGAAATGAACAGTCATTATAATTGACGATCTCCTGTTAGAAATGGATAAAATGCTTGCCGAGACATTTACAGTCTTCTCCCACCATCTTAACATAAGCGTATCTTCGTCAATCAGAATCTATTTTTCAAAAATAGATACATGCGAGATGTATCATTAAATACACAATATCGTCTTATTCGCGCAACGTTGAGATGTATCACAAATTAAGGTATTAGCCAATCAAATTTTCCCGAATCAGCGTAAGGAGTTTTTAGAAGTTTATAAAGAAGCTACATGTCAACGTTACAGATATTTGGTTTGTGACCTTCATCCCCGAGACACGTTTAGGTTGCTTCTAAGAACGAATATATTTCCATACGAGCCTGAAACAGTGTATATTCCAGAATAACAAATCGGCTAATGAAATACCATGAATTAATAAAAATCTATCATCGACTGCCCCGGGAAATGCAACAGATGTTTGCTAAAAATATGCTCTCAGATTTTTAAAATGCATCTGTGAAATCTGTCTTAACGTTATAAATAGCAATGTAAAACTGAAACCCCCTCAGAAGGCTCACCTACGCCATTACAAGAACATAATACGTACACTCGCTCGTAAAAGTCAGACGATGGGGAAGAAAAAACAAATTATTGTACAAATAGGAGGGGGTCATTCTTCGCCATCTTATTTTCAGTTTTGGGGCCTTTACCCACTAGATTAATATAATAAAGAAAGTGGTAGTGATTCCACACGAGGTGTATGCTTCCCTGCAAAGTTTAAAGGGTCCAGACATGGTTCTAGAACACCGTAAAGGCAGGCTTGAAAGAATGGAAAGCGAATTGTTAGCCGTATTAAAGAGTGAAAAGTCACCTGATTAGAAAAGAATCTTATACCAAGAGGCTCTGCAGAAATTTCTTCACGAGAACGAAAATTATAAGAGTCTGACAGAGATCCCCGTAGTTATTAGGCACAGCACGGACAACGATGAGCATGGCGACATAGTACCCGGGTCCGACGTTAAAGCTGGCCAGTCAAAGAATAATGGGTCGGCCCCACAACATATCAAGCATGTATTAAAAAGCACCCCCCCACATACATTAAGGAATAAAGGCGAAAGTCTTTATAATCTATTGAGTAAGGATCCCAACATACAGTGTACCGATACAGGTGAGATCATTGTGGAAGGAACAAAGGTACAGGGTTCGAATATCGTTGACATTCTCCATGATCTGGTGAGAAAGTGGGATAGACCCTCACCATCAGGATGGAAGCATATTAAAGCAAGCCTACAACAAATAATGTCCCCAAAACATTGATAGGAAATCTAAACAGGTTAAAAGACTTGGAAAACGTCTCGTATGTGCCCCAACTGAGAACGCCATCACCCCCAGCGGTAGCACTTCTGAAAAGTTGAAAGAAGAGGCCAAACACCAACAACGGCCAACCCTATCCACGTGACTCTAAAATACGCAAACGGCTAACATATTAAGAAGACGTTATTTTGAAATTTCTAGCTCAGCTTCCTAAGGAGGAGTTGATAGACTGTACAGAAGTGTTTACAATGATGGAGTAGAGAAAAAAGATGAGAGGTTTTTGTGGGAGCAGGACGCTTATACAATAGGGTGGATCGATTTTACATTTTTTTCGATTTCCATATTCTAATAGAGACAAAACCTTGCGCATGCATGAGAAAATAGCCTCTGCAAAATCTTAGCTTAATAGGTAATCATCTTCTGCCCCCGGCAGAGCGATGAAAATCATATTTTAGTAGTCAAAAACGTATTTTTAAACCCTAGCCTAGAGTCATAAAATTTTGCGTGTGTGTTATTTCATGCCTAAGCAACGATATAAATGCTATGGGAAATATATAAATGCATTATTTAAGACAAAGAGCCGATCTGAAAATATGTATAATATACATATTTTCAGATAGGCTCTTTGTCTTAAATAATGCATTTATATATTTCCCATAGCATTTATATCGTTGCTTAGGCATGAAATAACACACACGCAAAATTTTATGACTCAAGGCTAGGGTTTAAAAATACGTTTTTGACTACTAAAATATGATTTTCATCGCTCTGCCGGGGGCAGAAGATGATTACCTATTAAGCTAAGATTTTGCAGAGGCTATTTTCTCATGCATGCGCAAGTTTGTTCTCTATTAGAATATGGAAATCGAAAAGAATGTAAAATCGATCCACCCTATTATACACTTCATAAGCAGGTGAGAAAAAGTTTTAAAACAGCCAAGACAACAGCGGAATTGATTGATTCTATTTGGCAAGCAGATTTAACAGACATGCAAAGATATTCACTATATAACGATGGTTACCGCTACATCCTATTCATAATAGATGTATTCTCTAGATATCTGTGGCTAATTCCTCTTAAACACTTCATAAGCAGGTGAGAAAAAGTTTTAAAACAGCCAAGACAACAGCGGAATTGATTGATTCTATTTGGCAAGCAGATTTAACAGACATGCAAAGATATTCACTATATAACGATGGTTACCGCTACATCCTATTCATAATAGATGTATTCTCTAGATATCTGTGGCTAATTCCTCTGAAAAATAAATCGCCTGAAACAGTTGCTAAAGCCACCAAAACGTTGATTTTCAAAGAAAACAGGATTCTGGCTATTTTTGTACGGATATGGGGAAATAATTTATAGGCCGAGCTTTTCAGAAGATGCTGACAGAGTTTAATATCAGCTACTACACTACCAATTCTATACATAATGCCTCTTTAGCTGAAAGAGTTCAACGTACCATAAAGGAACGCATGCATCGCTATTTTAAACATAAAAACACATACATATATATAGACATTCTGGAATCATTGACCTCATCATACAACCGGTCACACCATCGCACATTGGGACAACACCTAACGAGAATTTAGAAAGGTACGCGCACAGAGGCTGATGTGAGAAGAGATATTCATAGAACACCGCCACACTCTGCGCGTTTTAAAATCAATGATTATGTAAGGCTGTCGCGTTCGGGAAATAAATTCGCGAAAGGATTTGAGCAAGGTTGGACACGTGAGATTTTTAAAGTAGGGCTATGAGACCTAGAGGCGAGATAATGCTGTATTACGCTGAAGATTTGAATGGGCAAGAAATCGCAGGAGGCTTTTACCGCGAGGAGTTGCAGAAAGTGACATTTAGTTTGGGAAAAAATGTGTTTAAAATTGAAAAAAATTTAAATAGCAAAGGCTCAGGAAAAAGAAAAATGTACCTGGTGAAATGACTATGGTACCCAGAAAGCTACAACACCTATATAAAAACTGATGCAATAATGAACCTTAAATAGCTCACTGGTCTACAGCCAAAATGCTTCGGAAATAAAAGTAGTCAATCTTTACTAATATTGGATCACTAAATACGAAAATGATGCCTAAAATTGCCAATTGGCTCTATTTATAAAGATATCAGGCAACCCTGCATCCTTCTAACTGGACTTCATCTGTCGCGCAATAGGTAGACGCCTGTGACACATCGACGCATTGACTCTACTGCGCATGGGCGTAGTTATATTTTTTATTTTAATAAATTAATGTAAATCTATACATATACATACAATAAAATGTAATTTTAAATTTATCTATTACATTATGTATTTTTAAATTATTTATTAAAAAATAGATTGGATCATTTTAACATATTGCTTCCCATAATGTTTTTGATATTAATATAAATGGAATACTAACCTAACTTAACCTTACCTAATTTAAAAGTATTAAAATGCAATGTAATTACATTAATTTATTAAAATTAAAAAAATATAACTACGCGCATGCGCAGTAGAGTGAAGGTGTCGATGTGTCCCAGGCGTCTACATATTACGCCACAGCATCAGTTCATTCGCGGAGGTCATACAGTGCACCCTTATCAAACTCTTTTTAGTGTTTGCTTTTGAAACTGAATTTTTTTCAGATTAATTTGAACAAAGATGCCTCGTAATTGCGTGAACAATGTAGATAACTTCTGTTATATTTGTGGAGAATTGACTTTTGCATCACAAAAGCGTGCTATAACCGCCGTGATTAGGAAAGCCTATCGCCTTTATTTTGGCTGTAAGATTGGATATCAGGACAAGAGCTGGGCCCCACACATATACTGCAATACTTGTGCAACAAACCTTCGCCAGTGGTTGAATCGGAAAAGGAAATCTATGCCTTTTTGCAGTGCTAATTGTGTGAAGGGAACCAACAGATCATGTCAGCAATTGTTACTTCTGCATGGTGCCTTCAGTCAAGAAAGGTATTTGCAAGAAGAAAAAGTGCATTTTGCAATATCCGAATATACCCTCTGCTATACGCCCGATACCTCACGGCGAAAGTCTACCCGTTCCTGAGCCCCCACACTCATTCTCCCTGGAGTCAGAGGACAAGGAGAATGAAGGAACCTACGAAACTTGTGAGCCTTCAACTTCACAAGACCCTGAATTTGTTTATAACTTGACATCTTCTAAAAAGCACATGATAATTCAGAATGAATTAAACGACCTTATCAGAGATTTAGAACTGCCAAAGAGTAAGGCAGAGCTGTTGGGCTCCAGATTGCAGCAGTGAAATCTCCTCGCTGAAAATATTAGAGTGTGTAAGTTTCGTGACAGTCAAACAGATTTTGTCCCATTCTTCATCATGGAAGGTGACCTTGTAACTTGGAACGACATCGATGGTCTGAAGGCAGCTCTCAACATTATTCACAATCCTGATGAGTGGAGACTGTTCACTGATTCATCGAAGTTGAGTCTAAAAGCTGTTTTGTTGCATGTTGGCAACGTATTGCCATCAATTCCAGTTGGTCATGCAGTCCAAATGAAGGAAACATATGACATGAAGCAACTTTTGAACTGTATAAACTATGACAAACATCAGTGGCAGGTTTGTGGTGATTTGAAAGTTGTTGCTATCGTGCTTGGACTGCAGCCGGGCTACACTAAGTATTGCTGTTTACTGTGTGAATGGGATAGTCGGGCTAGGACTTCTCATTACATCAAGAAGGATTGGCCACTCCGACACCCATTGGAACCTGGAATAAAAAATGTTCAGTATCCTTCACTTGTAGAATCGAGCAAGATTTTGTTACCACCCTTTCACATCAAACTGGGCGTCATGAAAAATTTTGTTAAGGCTATGGATAAAACGGGGGCAGCTTTTAAGTACCTCGGTGGTAAATTCCCAAAGCTCAGTGAAGTAAAAATCAAGGAGTGTGTATTTGTTGGTCCACAGATCCACGAGCTTCTTAGAGATGAGGAGTTCGACCGTATCCTAGGTGGTGAGGAGAAGACAGCGTGGAATGCTTTCCGGTTAGTAGCAACCAATTTTCTCGGAAATACCAAAGCTGAGAATTACAGGGAGCTGGTGGAAAACCTGCTGTTGTCCTATCAAAAAATGGGCTGCAATATGTCTTTAGAAATACATTTCCTACATTCGCACCTGGAATTTTTTCCGGCCAACTGCGGAGCAGTCAGCGATGAACATGGTGAACGTTTCCACCAGGATATCTTAGCGATGGAGAAACGCTACCAGGAGAAATGGAGTCCATCATTGTTAGCAGACTACTGCTGGACAATAACAAGAGATGCTCCAGAACTTGAATACAAGAGACAAGTAAGAAGCGACGGGTTGAATCAATATAAGTGACTGCATTATACAGTTATGTTACTAATATATGGTATACATACACGAAAAATGAGTAACTTAAATTTTCTTGGAAACTGTAGCTAATCGACTGTTTTTATGGTCATATTCGTTTTCAGCACCTCAAAATTCATAATAGGAAACACATTTTATCTCCGAAGCACAAACTTTTTCAAAATTAGTAGACCAGTGTAGTATACAACTTGGCGCCTAACCATTTCTACGCACACCACCGTCCTCTTCTCTCTCTGTAAGGGGTTCCAAAAAACCTTAGACCCCCCCATTTGCAGCTTACATGTTTACTTATATCGAAACAGTTTTTCGTGATTATAAAAATATATAAAATCCTTTATTCATTGCAGGTATTAAAATTACTCTAGCTGATAAAGTGATAATATAATGGCTTCTCAATTAATTGGTGATTCGGAGAGGCAACGTGTGATAGATCGCATACGAGCAATGACATTTCGGGAAGCTCGTGATGCTGGAGCCACCTTTATAACACGTTCATGGGTTGCCAAAAAGTTGCGAAGAAGTGAGGACTTCGTCAAAAGAAATTGGAATAAAACTTTGGATGAATGTGAAATGGATACAATCAAATCTGGGCTCCCAAATTTGCCACTCTCTCAGGAAACAAAGGACATCATTGAAAGCGGTACGCGTAAGCGGAAAAACAGCTGTGCTAAACTTTCTAGAGAGATCGAAGTGTTGAAAGGAAAGATCGTTAGTGGTGAGATCACTCGACTGTACCGTCATAGGCAAGGTTTAAAGCCTTGGCATGAACTTCCAAAGCCAAGAAAAACTCAACTTAACATCGATGACAGAATGTGGTTTGCCCATTATCTTGAAGATTGGGATGTGGATGATTTCATGCATTTAGCTGTCTCCGATGAATTTTTTGTTTACGTGACACGTCGGCCTAACTACCAAAATGATCGAGTGTGGGCCACAACACCAGATGAAATCGATGACAATGAACATTATCGCGAATTATTAAAAAGCCCAGACTGTGTTAGTGTGTTTGTTTTGTTCACTGCAAAGAAGCTCATGTGGGTGCTGAAGCCAAATGGTCAGAGTTGGGATGGACAATATTTTCGTGATATTATTCTATCCCAGCATGTCATTCCTTTTCTAAGAAACCCAAACAATGTTATGGATGTCGATCAGGTCACACTTCTGCACGATAAGGCCCCCCTGCTTTAAGGCATTAGCTACTCAACAGTTGTTGCAGAACCATGAGATCGATTTCTTTGGAAATGAAGAATGGCCAGGAAATTCTCCTGACCTGAACGTCTGTGAACACATTGTATCAGTTATAAAGGACAAGGTTGAATATCTTTTGTTTCAAGAACCTGCAGCAAATCGATTTTTGAAGGATACAATGACGCAACACACTGAAACTCTTTTAGCAAATTTGCGTAACGATCAAGATCTATTCACGTCACTTTTGGCAAGCTACCCAAAGCGAATTCAGGCTGTCTTGGAAGCCAATGGCGGGAACACCAAGTTTTAATTGTTTCTCATTAAATGCAGGATTAAATTCTCTTTTGTAAGGTATGTTTAGTTTTACTGTACCTCTAATGGTTGATTTAGGCCACCATGGGCGTGGGGGATAAGGTTTATTGGAGCCCCGTACATCCTAACAACACCCTGGCCAACTTTGTAACAGAACTCCATGGGCCCATTGAATTGAGTCGTGATTCGTATGAGGTGGGGATATGCAAAATTCAGCTGGACACCTTCTTTTTAAATATTGAATATGAAAAACCCATTTTTATGGTTCTTAGAGACCTTGATGAGCGTGAAAAAGCCGGGGAAACTCGGGATGAAACCATACGTATCGCCTTGATTGGGGATGCACAGTATTACAGTACAATAGCAACACTACGTCTGGGCCGTTATGGTGCGGCTGTGGGTGTTGTGAGGGACTTAAACGTTAGTTTAAAAAACTCAACCTACTGCGCACCGCGCACATCCCCTTCCCCAAAGGAAATAGCTTCAGAGTATTACATATGACAGGCTCCATTATGTGAATGTTACAGCTAATCTAATAACAATATCTCAATATTAGGGTGCTCCAAAAATTAAAAGATGTTGAAAAAAGCTCATAAAACTTTGCTCCCCTGGCTTCTTCTCATTCTTTTATATCATATTAATGCCATAAAAAATATTAGCAACATTGAAACATACTAAGCCTTGCCACCAGGCAGCTGAAAAATATGCTTTATTGAATTAATTTGTTACACTTAATACTTACATTTTTTTTTTTTTTTTCAGATTTACCTATCATAAATAGCGTATCTATTAAATAAATCGTAGCTTTAATTGAGTTTATGTAAACTTAAATAATTATTACAAAATTTAATACTTATTTTTTGTCAAGAAGAGCAATAATTAATTACTTTTCAATGGCAGACGGAAACGGTAATAATAATGAAGATGATCTAAATAAAAAATCAAAGGATAATTCAAATATTTCCTTAAGAAAAGATGGTATAATATGGCTAATAGAAAAGCCTATCGAAAAACTCTGATGTTCGAATCCCAACGAAGGGAGACATTTTACGCTATTTTTCTACTAAAAGATGGACCAATGAAGAAAGAGAAATTTAGAAATTTTAACGGTACAATTGCTGAAAAAGTATTAGAAGATACAGAAAAGCAGTTGATGAAATCAGGAATCGAAACACAACGTAAAGATAAAGTCAAGAAAAAGATTTTAGACCTTTACGAGAATTATAGGACACTCAAAAAAAAGAAAGGTTCCAATTCCAACAAGGTAAAGGAAGAAAATTTTGTTAGAGACCTTGACTCCTATTTTTTTATTTCCCATAAAGATGCTGAACGCAGAATTCAAACTGATCGGTTGAGGACGACAGAACAGAAAAAAAGAGGATATTGATTTCATAATTGCAATGAAAGAGGGTAGAAAAGTTCTTTTGGGATCCGAAGATAAAAAGTATTCAAAAAAGGTTCAAGCTAAAAGGAATAGGAAAGAGAATTTCACTTACAGAATGGAGACAGACATGCGAAGAAGAGAGCTACAAGAGGCTTCAACTAGCGAACTTAACGATGAGATAGACATTGTTGATGAAGATTATTTAGAACTAGATGATACTGATAATGATGAAAATGTGATTTCAAATTCTGATAAAAAATCAAAAAGAAAGCGTTCGAAAACTATCACACTAGAACTTCCACGAAACACATTCAAAAGTAAAAAAAATCTGAAATGGCTGATCGTTTAAATTTATCTTCTGGCCAAAGAACTGCATTTATGGCTTCAGGTTGTAGAGCGCCACAGGAAACTAATTCCTGATTTCAAGAAAGGGACAGCAAACCATCTTCTGTAAAATCAAAATAAGATCAAAACGGACTGTTTATAACTGCCAAAAGGAAGAGGCCCACTCCTGCTAAAACAAAAATAAACCTGATGGCTACAGTTATTAACAATTACGCAGGAGTGAGGGGGCATAAACCTCGGTAAAGGCCAATCTTCATCTAATTTCCCTAGAAATAAGAAGAAATACCAAATTTTAAGCTCGTCTTTGTTTTTTTTTTGCACATATACTTATACTATATCAATGCTTTTTTTTTTAAATCAATTCTAATTAACCCTAATTTATTTTTATGAGGTTTATGTAACTTAATTTTAAGTAATAATACCTACAAATCAGACCTAATTGCATAATTCGAAAATCACAAAACCTCAATTTTACATGAGGCTGGTGGCAAGGCTTAGTATGTTAGGATCGAGCTAAAAATTCCCAAAAGTATTCAGAAGCATGATAGCAATGAGAAACTAACTGGGGAGCAAATATTCAAAATCATGTTTTTTTTTTGGAGCACCCTACTCAATATATATAAAAGAACGATTGAGGAAAAAATTCCCATTCGGTGATGGGAGCTTAACAGTGAAGCTGCACTTTCGACGCACTGAGTTATAATGGACAGAAAGCCTTTCACAGTCTATCGAGGTGTGACATACCAGCGTGGGAGTGGGCTTGGATCCATTTTTTGAACTATACTACGTACGGCTATCCCCTTGCTGAAGAGGGGTGCCAGATACCTCGGGAGGAAAGGGCTACAATCAGGTCTTAACACGGAAGAAGACATAATGGCGGGGGCTAAACCTAAAGAAGCTCTAAAAAAACACTTAAAGCGTACACGGGACGAAATCATCAAAGATGCAAAGAGAAAACTGCATGGTGGTGGAAAGAAGAAGAGGGCTGTCCGGAAGAAGTGGTTACCAGCACGTGGCGTTAAATGTAAAAGGACATAAAAAAAGTTTTCTTAGAGACTGAAACCTATGGTTGACCATTTTCTGACTGATATAAGCTAAGGACAATGCTCTCATGAATCATAGGTACATTTCATCCATCCGTGTAGTTCATAATGTTGTAAATCGTAGGTGGCCCTCTTTGATATATCTCCAACTCAAGTTTATATTGAGCACAGTGACTTTACTACAATTAATCCGTTAAACACAATTAGTTCCCTGAGTGCTCCAATAGAATTCGTGATACCCAGCTCAGGCCCTTACTCTTTTGATCCAAGCTGTGTGCACATGTACGCTAAACTACGTATAGCCCATTCTGATGGAACGGACTGTCATGACAAATATGCTGTATATCCTGAAACAAACTTTCTGCACTCCATATTCAATCTGTGTGATGTATATTTAAATCAGTTCAACATATCGGTAGGAACGGGGTACTATCACCTACGAGTCTATCTGAAAAATGTGCTGAATTTTTCTAAAGAAGCGAAGAGTACCTTTTGAACTACCGAAGGCTATTATCAGACTAAAGACGAAAGTAGTATAAAGGACAAATTTAAAATTCTAAAAGAAGATATATGAGTGTTTTGGACGCCTGCACACAGACTTCACATTCCAGGAGAAGTTGCTTGTGAATGAGGTGGATATGGAAATAAATCTCACCCGCACGAATCCTGAGATTTGTTTAAATCTGGGGGCTGATCAAGAAGAGGGTGAAAAGCCCGTTGTGATTCATATTATGGAAACATACCTTCGCGTACGCAGTGTGAAATTAAGTTCGCCTAAACAAATAGAAATTGAGAAAAATTTACTACATGCCTCAGTAAAACACCCATTTAACAGAGTACAGATCAAACTATACACGGTGCTAGCAGGGTTGGCCTTGAAACAGATAGAAAACGTGGCCCTGGGAGTTCTACCTAAAAGGATATTAATTGGAATGCAGGAAAACGCTTCGGTGAATGGAAAATATAAGAAAATGCCTTTAAATTCGAGAATTTCGGCCTTAAAAATATAACCCTATACGTCAATGGCGTTGCGTTGGGCGGGGCTATGGATATGGCTATGGATATGGATTATTCATCAGACGCGGTGTTCCCGCTTTGCGCGAGAGCATATAGTAATCTGGCGCATATTGGAGGTGCTTGTGATGAGCTCGGGATTGAGGTAACGCAGAAAGAATTCTACGATCAATTTAACCTTTATCCGTTTGATATCACACCTGATTTATCTGCTAGTGTAAATACACACTTAAGTCCACAACAGAGTGGAAACATCTCAGTCAGATTGGAACTCGCCAAGCCGAGAGACGTGCCTATTAGTGTACTAGTATACCTCGAGTAACAAGCCCTAATTGAAGTTGACAAATTTAGGGGCGTTGTCACTGACTTTTAAAATGGACACGAATACACTTCAGGAAGTAATGACCAGTGGACGAATCACGCGCTCCAAATTTATCGGTGTGTTTGCGAAGAATGATACGTTGAAATTACCAACTACGAGAGAATGCGGTGGTCTTATTGTGAATACGTATTAAATACCTGTGTTATTGGTGGTAAAGCGATTCATTGGATGGCTATCTACTTTAAAAATAGGGACCGCCTGTACTATTTTAATTCACTCGGGACTCATCCATGGAATGACGTTATTCCCGAAATTTTATGGAATCCCTATCGATTCCAGTGATATATACTTTAGTAACGCATGTGGTATGTATTGCCTTTCATTTATCATGCACATGTCACGTAGTAAGGAATTTATAAATTTTTTTTAATTATTCGACCCGTGTCACTCTGAGTGAAATGATCAAATGGTATGCGCACTCAATGTCTTTTATGATGTTTTGCTCATACTATATATATAAATTAAATATTTGCATCAATGTTGTCTCCAATAATGTTAGTTTGTGTATTCTGTAGCTTATTTAAACTGTAATGGAAACTAATTCTGTAAGTAATTTAAGCTGGATATAAAAATTTGCAATATTTTATAAAATATGATTTCTAACATTTAATAAATTGATAAAAATATATTGAGTCTTATTCTTACCCGAAACACATGTAAAATAAAAAAAAGCTCTTACCCGAAACATAAGAAAAAGAAAAAAGTTTACATTATTTCGTTGATGATGTGGCAATCGCTGGGTTGAATGCGCGGTAAAACTTCTCCCTCCGTATTCAGGTCCACTACATGCGTTTCTACAATGCAATCACGAAAAGATTGTATAACAAGAGTCAGCTCCTCATCGGACCTTTAAAGAGGAAGGATAATTTTAAATTAGTTTGATAAGTTCATACATTTTTCTGAATCTTTTTAAAAGAAACCCATTTCCTTTTCATAAAAAACACATGCACAGTGCATATATATATATATATATATACACCTTCCCTTCAACCTTACAAAGGTTCCGCGCGATGATTTCTCATTTCGCGAAGGTCAAGCTTGTCGCCCCTTCTCTCTCTATATATATATATACTGTATATGTTAATCCCTCCGTCTATGGCCCTGGGTTGGTTCGAATCGACGGGGGTTCTGGTTGGGAGGCAGCAACGGATATTTCTCGCGATACTTTTCTTCTATAATATTCTAATTTCTTTCTCTCGCTATAGGGTCGACAGTTGTTAATTCTTATCTTTCTATAATACTCTGATACTTTCTTTTGTTTCGCCGATTTTCTTTTTATAACTTATCGACTATATTGACTGAGTTCTCGGACGAGGCACGGCTCGAAGGAAAAGATAAAAAAACTTTCTTTCACTGTAATTTACTTCTAAAAATGTACAGATAGTGCTCTGAATTTACAGGGGTAGAGGTTCGACCTCTTTCGACCATTACTCAGGCCGGATTCTAAAAATTAAGCAGGCAAGGGGCCTCTGCTCCCTCCTCGCAGCGAGGCTGCTAACAAGGGAGTGATTCGAAGTAATCGAAGTCGGAGTGAAGAAGTAGAAGTGATATTATTTTACAATTACATGATTTATATACATTCTAAATTTTGGGGGGAATGCAGTTTGAAGGTTAAGTTTCCCCCCTTTTAAGCACATGATCAGATGAAAGATTCCAAATAAAAATTTAAAAATAAAAATTAAAAATAATCGTATTTTCGCCGAGTATATTTCTAAAGGGCGACATAATTTCGTAGTACATTGAGTAAAATCCAAGTACACCCTGAGTACATTGTAATTTCAGTTTATTACAGTAATGATTACAATTACCAACCAATTCACATTCGCTTATTATCGTTAATTATCGTCATTAAAATACATTAATTACACTATACTAAACTACTATCATTAATTACAGTTTCATTAAAGTGCGGTACATCAATTACATTATATTATAGTATTACATTTAATTACAATTTTAGCAAATTGTTAATTGACATATCTACTACTGAAGTAATCTAAATAGGTGATACAATTGATATAATGAAGGGGAGTTAACCGTTGATCTATAATTTAAAGGGGATTAACAACAATGTTATATATTTATAGTTAACAATAATTACGCCAAATTATGTCAAATATTATTAGAACCTGGTTGGTTATCAGAGTTTGAAAGTCTAATTAGCCAGTGATGAGGAAAGCGGACAAAAATACGGTGTACTTTTCATTGGAAGTACACGGACATTTATGATAACGTAATACATAAGTAATATAGAATTTGAATGACAATTAGGTAGAAATAGTAAGTACAAGTAATGAGAACGGGGATAACTATGTGACGTAAGCCGATAACGAACTAGTGGCCAGGCAGGGAAACAATACAGTATATTATAATAATATAACATACAACATAACACCTTATGTTATAAATTTGTAGCAGAAGCAAGAGAGAGGATTTCGAATTCAGATGCTTGCTTTTGGCGACGTCATCGGAATTTGAACACCCTGAATCAGCATGAATGAGCAGCTTGCGAGAGGTGAACGCACTTAAAAGAAAAAAAAAGAAAAAAATAATCCATGCGAACGTATTTGGACGACTTTAAACGAACAGGTACGGATGCATAGACTGACACGAGTAATAATGAATATTTAATAAAATTGATATAAGTTAATGGTCAAGATAAGATATGGAAATATGGATACGACTTAAACCATAGGAATGGAATGGTAGGTCGCATGGTTGTGACACTGAAAAAAAATAGAAAGCAACAAATAAATTTTTTTATCCAAAATCGTATCAGGCGATTTTGGTTTCTCATTTAAAAATGAATATGGATTATTCATTGTTCATTTTTGCATATATATATATATATATATAGATATATATCTATATATATATATGTACAGTATATATATATATATATATATATATATATATATATATATATATATATAATCATTGGCGGCGTTTCAGAGGAGGCATGGGAGACCGGGTCTCCTCTGTCTTTGTCACTAAAATCTATGAAAGAGGATTTTATTTCATATTATTAATTCTACACTGCGTTCGCACTTATTAAGCAGATTACATTTTATCCAATGTTTTCAAAAGTTTTTCCCCGATTTCAATGAAATTTGTAGCAAATAATCACAATATATAGCAGCATTGATGTTATTCATTTCGATAAAATATTTTGATAATTACAATAATTATCTCATTTTATTGAAAAATATGAAAAATATTGTGTTCCGAATTATTAAGCAAGTATTCTATTTACGGATCTAAATGGTGAAAATGGGTAAGAAGAAGGATTTAACACTAACTGAGAAAAGAAAAATAGTCAAGTTACTCGCTGAAAATATAAAATCTAATGAAATTGCATAGCAGTTTGGCAGAGCTTATCGAACTGTAAACAAGTTTGTAGCGGAGGGTACCAAACTGAGGCAACGAAGTGATAAAGAAGCTATAAGAAAAGTGACAAGGCGGCAGATATCTGTAATCAAGCGCAAACTGCAAAGCATCCATTGTTCTTAAGTAAAGAGGTTTTTGAGCAGGCTGGCATACATAATGTACCAAGAACATCTCGATGTGGAATCCTCCAAATAATTGGCAAGACGTGTAAACCTACGATTCAGTCACCATTAACACCCAGGTACAAGAAGCAGCGTGTTGAATGGGGGCGTCATTACGTGAAAACAGATTTTAATACTGTATACTGTACTGTAGCTTTTAGATCATGAGGCCATTGTCTAACTCATCTCTACATTCCTTGCCAGGTACATTCTAGCGCATGTCATCACCCGCGGACTTGGACCATCCAAGGCAATGGTACTGCTGGCGTTTCATGCGTTAACGGGATGCGACACGACCTCAGCGTTCTATGCAAAGGCAAGAAGACGGACTGGTCAGTGTGGTAGTCCCTCCCTGAACTCACCTTACCTCTCGAGCTGCTCTCCTGCCCTAACCCCACCCTGGAGATAATCAAGACTCACACACCCACGCTCCAGAGATTCGTCATGCAGCTCTATGGTGTCTCTGAGGAGGGCATCACAACCGTGGATGCTGCTAGACTCTCCCTCTTCCTCCACAAAGGACGCGACTTCGAGCACATGCCTCCAAGCAGCGACGCTCTGCATCTGCACCTCCTCAGAGTAGCCTCTTAGGTAAGACAGCATTGCATGGATGGGGACATCACTCATGCTTGAGATTACTGCATGCAGTTGTATTTCTAGAAATGTTATTTCAAGTAATCAGTTATTTCTCTTGTGACTTCAGAGTGGACACGTGTGGGATAATACGCTCATCAAAGCTCCAGCTCCAGTCTCTCCAACGGAATGGGGATGGCAGCAAGAATCCTCCCACTCTGCGCCAACTGCAGTCTACCCCACAACTCCCACCATTTCGCGGGACATAACAGAGCTTGTCATTTGCCAGTGTAAGACAGACTGTAAGGCTCCTTGTAAGTGCTACGTGCAGGGGCAGCCCTACATGCATCTCTGTAGATGAAAAGGTTCGTGCTCCCACACTGGTAAGATGAGTGAGGTACAGATAGATGAGGAATCAGGTTAGTGCTGAACGAAGGAATGTCATGAATGGGCTTACATTGTCACAACATTGTGTGATGATATATTTGAGTCGGCTAGTTATTGGTCTAGTATACTATGTATCACTTTTACTATTTAGATACCACAGAACTTGTAAATTTATCATTCAATTTGCAATTCTTGCTTCCATGCCTCTAAATTCTGTTTTCATAAATTTTATCAAAATGTCAACTTTGTGTATCATATCCTGGATTTGACCTTTAAATGCATTCCAAATGTAAAATTGATGCTAGACATGAGCTCAGCGACCTCAAGTTAGCTGGAAAACATGTATTATAATAGTTTCTATGACAAACGGTTCCTTGGCTCTGAGTCGGCCATGTTTTTCAATATGGCCGACGGCGGCCATCTTGGATTTAAGATACTTCCATACCATTTAAGGGACTTCCATACCAAAGGGGACCTTTGCATCATGATTTGAAGTGAAAAGTCACTTAGCATGTCTACTAAAAGACAAATTCCCCAAAACACGTGCAACAGCTGTAAGGCTGCGTATATCGGTAGTACTGAACTCCAACTGGAGGTACGCCTTTCTTAACATTTGGGCTTATCAGTCCGTACCATCCGTCCCCTCAGTAACCCACCACAATCCGCAATTAGAAACCATAGTAATGATAACAACCATCGCCTTTACAAAACTGAGTTCGAAATTTTAAGAAGAACCAATAACCTTACAGAACTCCGAATTTTAGAATCTTTGTGCAATAATAGAAACAAACTCTTCATTAACAACAATATTTCATCTTACAAATTACAGCTCTCCTAACTAACCAACCAACATACTTTCATAGATATATTATACCTTCCAATGTAACTGACATTCATACAGTTTTCTCTCAGTATCTGCCGAATATGGAGGTTGACGTAATTATTGTGTATTTACCAGTTGAGATAAATTTAATTTAATTTAATTTTAATGATTGTAATTCCTTTTGTATTAATGTAATTTCAATTATTTATTCTTTTTCTGTTTTAAGGTTTTAAGATTTATAATTCACTGATGATGACAAAAGATTTGTCGAAACGTCTGAAGTACAAAAATAAACGAAAATGTTTCTTGTTGTGTTGGTCATTCTTTTCATATATCTTTACCAGAGGTGCGAAATTGGGCATACAAAGACGAATTTTTATGTTTATTGATGGTTCAGTGGTGATAAAAGACGGACAGAGAACGAACCTATGCAAACATAATACATTTATTTTATCTAAGAATGGTAGAATTTTTCTTTTAAAGCTTGCTCCTTATCTTCATTTTACACGAGTGTCATTTCGGTTCATGCCGTGTTTATAATAAGCATAGATCACATTTGGTTTGTGTCCTTTAACATACAAAATTAATACTTTCCTGAAATAAATAGAGGAGATAAAAATTATTAGACAGATCTCGTGACTACATCAAGGCTTTATGGCGCCTCTGTTTTATACGAGGGCCACTCAGTATATTTTGCCGCACTTTTTTTTTTCCAAGTTTCCTTGTAAGTTCCAGAAATTTTGTACACAAGTAGTTACATACCTTTTTTACAAGTTTTTATTTTTCCACATAGTCTGCATCCTTTTCTACGGCTTTCCTTCACGTCGAAGCAAGGGCCTTTATTCCTTGCTGGTAAAAGTTCGCTGGCTTCCGCTGGAGCCACCTCTTAACCTCCTCAACAACTTCATCGTCACTCTGAAACTTTCTCCCACGAATAGCATCCTTCATTGGCCCAAACAAATGGCAGTCTGGAGGTGCCAGATCCGGGCTGTATGGAAGGCTGGGTAACACAGTCAAATGCATTTTTGTGATGGCCCCTCTTGTTTGCAAACTGTTGTGTGGTCTTGCGTTATCGTGCAAAAGAAGGACGACTTCCAGTTTTCTTTCCGGTCGACCTCGTTTTTTACGTCTCTGGAGTCTCTGTACGGTAACAATATATGCTTCCGAGTTGATTGTTTGTCCTTTCTTCATAATGTCCACCACAATCACTCCTGTCATGTCCCAGAAGATGGTGGCCATAACCTTTCCTGCAGAGGGAGCCATTTTGAACTTTTTCTTGCGTGGGGAGTCTGCGTGATGCCACTCCATGGATTAGCGTTTAGTTTCAGGTTCAAAGTGGTGTACCCAAGTCTCATTCCCAATCACATTTCGTGAAAGGAAGTCATCCCCCTCTGTCTCGTATCTAACCAACGATTCAGAAACAATTTCTTCTCTTTGGGCTTTGTGATCTTCAGTCAGTTCGCGAGGAACAAACCGTGAACACACTTTTGAGTATCCCAGTTGCTGAATTATCGTATTCACACTTCCTTCACTAACTCCTAGCTGCAGTGATAGCTCCTTGTATGTGACGCGCAGATTTGATCGAATGATGCTGTTAGCACGTTGCATAGTGTGAAATGTCGCAGCTGATGCCGGGCGACAGCTGTGTGGCTCATCATCGAGGCTGGCTCTTCCTCTCTCCGATGATCTCACACGTTTAGACCGGCGTCCAACTGTGCTTCGATCAACAACAGCATCTCCCTAAACGTTTTGCAGATGTTTTTGAATATTTCCAACTCTTTCCTTCTCTGCGGTTAAGAACTCGATAACAGGTCTCCGTTTACGACGCACATGACTGTCAGACGCGATTTTCGAAACTGCGTTAACCATCGGTTTTATACAAGGGCGTTTAAAAGTGGTTTTATACAAGGAGGGGAGGTTCAAACTGGAAAAATGCGGTTATGTGAAGCGCAGAAAGTTCAAACTTACGACCCAAAAGACATTTCAGCCCCATGGCCTATTATTTAGCTGAGAAAAATGATGGGGCAAATATATTGAGTGCCCCTTGTGTATATAAAGAGTTTTATGTATTATGAAAAGTTTCCTATTTTATTTAAGTGTTTGAAGCCTTATATGACACTTATTAGAAATATGTTAATAATTATGTTATGGATTAGCGCGCACAGTCTCCGCTAGCACACCAAAGTTGAGCAGCGTGTGGTCTGTTATGCAATTGTATGGGTGGCCAGCTTACATACATATGACACCACTTTGTCGTACTATCCCCGAGCAGTCGTTCTGCGGAATGGACTGGGTCTGGGCGTAGGTTGGAGGGAAGACCCACGTACGACTATTTACAGGTACTCTTCTGTTTCTCTCGGATAGGTCTTCTCAATGTATTACTGCTCTGAGTTACCACCGAATAAGAGTGCGCTAACTTAAGGGATCGTAGTAGGGTAAGAACACCAATGTCAGCCGCGACTGAATGTATTTATCAGAGTGCAAGTTATTGCCTGAAAATCAAAATAATTGATGATTGATAAATAATTGACAATCAGTGTTTACTGAAATCAATAAAGCTTCTTAACTCCAGTTCTTGGGAATTATGTGATACCAGCAGTCACTCAAACCAATTAAAGACCTTTTCGATACCAAAATTCTCGTAATCAAAGCTATACAGATCGAACTGATCCGGAGATCCTTTAATTACCCGCACGTTTTTAGCCTTTACTCGCTGAGACCTAGTGGAATCTATAAAGAAAGTGCTTCGAGATTCTTTATATATCAGAGAGGCAGTAAGTGGCGACTACGTCAAGCGTGAGAACTTAGGGCGAGAAAGGATTCCAATGGTGACCTCCAGACGAGGTACCTTCCATCCATCATTCTGGAAATTCGGGCCCAGACGGACTTTTAGGTTTATTTTGTAGTCTAGACGTCTTTAATATCTTTAATAGCAGACGTCTAGACATTTTTAATATCTTTCATAATAGACGCGCCTCTCTTTCTATTTAATTTCTACCAATTTAATTTCTATTATAATATTTCTCCTGGTGTATTTTACAACATATATGTACGTGTACATGATATGATTATGTGCGGCTGGTGACATGGCTGTGTGTGCAGACATAAAGCCGTTCAAGCCAACACCCCCTGGCTGTATTGAAAGCCTGTCAGAAGGAGCTAGGGAAAGTCGCCAATTTATCATAGTTCAAGAAGTTCTAGTGAGAGGAAGTGAGGCTCCAGTTACCCAATATATTTAATATATATATATAAATATATATAAGTTTCTAACTAATGCGACTGGCTGCACCCAGGGGCGGATTAACTGTACTTTGGGCCTGAGGCTAATTTTATTTTGGGGGCCTTTTTCTATAGATTTTTATTAACAATACATGTACAGTAGGGTGGTCCAAAAAAAATGAAAATGAAAAATATATTTCTCATGATATTTGCCCATATTTCACAACCACTAACGATGTTGAAAATAAAAAACTGGATCGATTCATAGATATTTAGAGGTGGCACAACTCGAAGCCTTAGTACAGTATCATATAGAGTTTGGGATGGCAAATTTCTTCAAACTTGCGCCATCCTTAAATATAAATGGATTTAGCTCACAATTTGAGCTGAAGTCTATCTCTATAAACGAAATGAGAAAGTATATCAGGAGCTCTTACTTATGCAATTTAATTTTTTACCATATATGTATGGCTCACCCTAATAAACGATGCAACTCAGAATGGTCACCTGAGAAACTTCTATGTTACACAGACTGCGCATAGAACAAGGAACTCTTCTGGGAAAATTAAATCATGACTCGGTCATGACCCGTCACTCACGTTGGACTTCCATCACGAAAAAGAAAAACTTTAGTATTTGTCATTTACCATTATTTATTCAGAATATAGTGGATTCAATTTTCCAAGAAGAGTATTAGGGATGTACCGAATACTAAAATTCACCGAATACTGAATATTTGGTGCAAAACTATTCGGTCAAATACCGAATTCCGAATATTAGTTTTATTTGGGTTATTAGGCGTCACTATAAAAAACTGGTCTTTATCAGTTTGACAGCACATAGAATTAATAGTAAATGTGAGCAAAAGCAGCATGTTTTAGCCACCAAAAATCTGCCAAATTTCCATACTCATGAAAAATTTGCAACTGCATTGACTTCAATATTGCAAGAATGGTCAATAAAGAGCGATCGTGTGCATGCAGTTGTGCACGATAATGGCTGTAATATTACTAAAGCTGTTAGCGTTCTCAAAATTACTCCTGTTGCTTGTGCGAATCAGACTTTAGCACTTGCAGTTGATGAAGCCCTTCTTAGCCAGAAGTCTGTTTCAGAGATATGTGCAATTGCGAGACCAATTTGTTGCATTTTAATTATTCATCTCCAGCCTTTGACAGACTTAAGGAATTCCAGAAGCAACATAATTTACCCGAAAACAAACGTATAAGAGACGTTATAATATTATAAGATTTTTACATGAGAACCAAAATCGCCTGGTGCGATTTTGGCTAAAAATTTTATTTGTAGCTTTCTATTTTTGTTTGTGTCACAACCCTACGATCTACCATTTGTATGGTTTAGTCGTATCCATATTTCCATTTTTCATTTGTTATAGAAGTTATTATAATTAATTATGATTGTCTTGCATCTAACCCGTAATGTACTTAGTCCTTATTACCACTCTTTTTCTCTAATTCGTTCCTTTTAAATCCTCTCATTATTTATACGTTGTTCATTCGTACATCCATGTCCTTTCTTGACCTTTATCTTTTGTTAATTTTATTACTCATTCATTCAGCTATCTATTGTCTATCATTGTCAACCTGTTGTATGACTACCCATATGTGTACAATACTTTGTGTATTTGTACTTGTCCCCTGATGATCATGATTACGTACATAGTTACGTACATGTACATACGTTCACGTGTATTCTTCTTATTTTTTATTTTTTATTATTTCACCTCCCGCAATGAACTCGAAAACGCTTAGGCAAGTGATCGAATTCCGCTAATCAGCATAAATCGAACATTTGAAAACGAAAAATCTCCTCTCGCTCTAATTTCAATTTATAACACATTATCATGCGCTATGTTAAATCATGTGTGTCATGTATGTATGAATATATACCGTATGTGCCCATGTACTTTGTGTTGTACTAATAACCATATATAATAACCATATATAAATATAAAAACACTGTAAGATTTGTAAGCGACGTAATGTACTTTAATAAAATTGTAATTAAATGTAATAATTTAATATAATGTAATGTACTTTAAATGGAAGTGTAATTAAACGATACTAAGTGAATATGAATTAATTGGTAATTGTAATCGTAATTGTAATGAGAAAAAATTACATCGTACTCAATGATGTACTTAGATTGTACTTATGTACTACTACAAAATTATATCGCCCTCAGAAATACTGTATATACTCGGCGAAAATACGATTAGTTTTTATTTTGTTGTTTTTAAACTTTTATTTGGAATCTTTCATCTGATCATGTGTTTAAAAGGGGGGGAACTTAACCTCCCACTGCATTCCCCCAACATTTAGACTTATACGATATATGTAATCGTAAAATTACTTCAATTCATAACTACACTCTTCTTTGATCACTACTACGAGACTTCCTTGTTAGCAGCCTCGCTGCGAGGAGGGGGCAGAGGCCCCTTGCCTCCTTAAATTTTTAGATTCCGGCCTGAGCCATGGTCGAACGAGGTCGAACATCTACCCCTGTAAATTCAGAGCACTACCTGTACATTTTTAGAAGTAAATTGCAGGGAGAGAAACTTTTTATTTTCCCCTTCGAGTTGGGCTCTCTTCAGAAGAACTTAGTAAAGTCGATAAGTTATAAAAGAAAAGTCGATAATTTTAGTATCAGAGAAAGTATCAGAGTATTATAGAAAGAGAAGAATTAACAACTGTCGACCCTATAGCGAGGGAAAAGAATTAGAATGTTATAGAAGAAATATCCGTTGCTGCCTCCCAACCAGAACCCCCGTCGATTCGAACCACCCCAGGGCCATAAAAGGAAGGGTTAACATGTAAAGTAAAAACTTAAATGCACAAATATGATGTCCTGATGCATTTTCGCATTTACTTTATGGAAAAAGAACTTAGCTCGGATTTGAAGTTAAATCTATTAATATTTAACGGTGACGCAAGTCACAAGAAATTTGCCACCCCAAACTATATAATGATACTAAGGCTTCGGGTTGCGCCACCTTTAAGTATGCACAAATCCATCCAGTTTTTAATTTTGAACATTATTATTGGTTGTAGAATGTGGGAAAATATCATGAGCAATATATTTTTCATTTTCATTGTTTTTGGACCACCCTAATGACAGTACATAGTACATTTATACGAATTATATGTACAGTGCTTAGGCTACTTGAGAAACAAACTTAAAAGAACCTTAACACAATGTATTTTTTCGTTTGTTAAAACAAAAGCGTATTAAACAAACTTCACTTTAGTGCCTTTAAAACAAAATAAAACGGAATTTGTCAGTTTGTGTACTCTCTCATATTTAATCAAAGAAGTTTGCGAAATCTCGAATTATATCATCGAAACTCAGTTGATTGGTGGCCCCCTCAAGCATGGGGGCCTAGGGCGGGTCGTACTCAGGTGACAACATGAATCTGAAGGAACTCCTACCATCAGGGCTGTCTAAATTATGTGTTTTTACATGGGGAATTTAAATATGAGCTTCTTTTTTGGATAGGATAACTCTAACCTACATCATTTTGTATTTCTAAATTGCCAATTTTACCCTTTTGAACCCCTTTATAATATATTAAAAGATATAAGGTAAATCATTTATATTGACAAGGCCAAATCAACTTTACATATATTTATTAATAGGTGAACTGCATGTATATCACTGGATATAATTACAAAGATCATTCTCCTGACATCTTGAACTTTGCCAGGTTGCACAAATGCTGCTTTGACTCAGACTTGGACATCAGCTTCCTGCTGGTCTCCTGAGCCCTGATCCCTCCATTCTTTTCCTGTGAGAAGTACTTAGCAGAAGCCTCAGTCACCATTTTAACAACCCTCTCAATGCTTTGTGTGTGGCAAGGCCAGTTGCGCACCTTCATGTGGGTGTTGATGAAGTTTTTCACCTCTAAGGTGCTTAGAGAGCAGGTGAGAGGTGGCTCTGACACACCTTCTGACCAGCTGATCAAGTCACCGATGCTGGAAGCATCACAATTGATGTCAGGTGTCCTTCTGCTCCTAACAGAGGAGTCCCCCAGCTGAGTGTCCGGGTCCCCCTCTCCCCTGATGACCAGGATTCTCTCCACCCCTTCAATCCTCTCCTTCTGATCCTCAGAGCAGAGTAGTGTTTGGAGGATGACTTCACTGTGGGCATACCAAGCAGATCTTCTCACAGTTGGCATCACAATATCCAGCACCTTCTTTCTCTGGGACTTGAGGCATCCAGCTGAAAGAGGATGTGCCTAGGCCCTTCGATCCAGGAGTGCTTGACCTTCACGTTGAACCAACATGGGTAATACACTCCAATGATGAATTCCACAATGAATTGCAGAATCTTCAGGTTCTTTCCTTTAAGTCCGTGCTTTGACACCCAGAGCCTGAGAAGTCTGTTCGCTGTGGTGAGCCAGCTGCTGTGGTTTACTGGTCCTATCTCTAACAGAGCCAGCCCTGCAGGAAGTACTCCATCCCTGACTGCACAGACAATTTTATAGCCATAGTATTGATCAGTTGAGAGATCTTGAATGACCTTGTCAGGAAGCTTGATCAGTGGAGGGCCAACAGAGATTCGGGTGAAGTTTGGATTGATATCAAAGTCTGCAGCAGAATCAAGGAGCTTTCCTATTGGCCCGGATAATTTTTTGTCTGACAGAGTAGGGCCATCAAGGTCAACAATGAAATGGCGCAGGGGAAGTTCAACAGTGTGCAGGTTGCACACCAACCAGACCAGCTTTCTCCCCAGGTGCAGCTCCAGCTTCCGCATTACTCCAGCTTTCACACCAGTGTTGACATTTGTTGAGTCTCCTCCAATGGCCAACAAGGTCTTATCATAACCCCTCTCTTTCAGCCAGGCAAACAGGACCTTAGCAATCTTCTCCGCATGTGACTCCTCTTTAGTTGCTTTCTCTGGGGTAAAGTGGAACAGATAGTAGCTGCTAGGGTCACTAACAACACTATAGTGTTCTTCCTTGATCTTTGCGGGGAAAGATTGGTCACTGCCCTCAGCTTCCATCACCACATTGGTCAGGTCAATCCGCCCATCAAAGAGGATGCAAGAGATCCCCTCCTCCTCCCTGCACTTCTTCTCGAACTGTTCCCCCAGCTCTCTCATCAACTTCTCCTGTGCTCTCTTGACCTTGCTCTTATCAATCACTTTACTTGTATTGTCTTCTGTGATGATTCCTGCGTCAATCAGAGCTGCTGTTGCTATCGCTGCAGTTGGCCTCAGCCCTATGCCATACCTTACACTAGCAAGGGCAATGTTTTGAATCTCATCATAGTTTTTCTGTACCTTTGCCGAAGCTGCTGGCTCAGGGTCAGTTTGAGGGAAGAGCTCAACTTCAGGAACAAACTCATCTTCATCACCACTTCTCTCCAATTCCAGATCCTCATCACCATCTGCCAAAAATCTCTTAACATCCTTCCTGGCTGCCTTCTCTGCTACTGCAGCACTTTCCTCCTTGCTCCTTCTCCTTTTCTCTGCCTTCCTTTCCATCCACTGCCTTTTCAATGTCCTCACCTGTCTCTTGTGCTCTGGTAGATCAGGACCCCCTATTTGGTGGGGTCCCTTATTTCACAAAACGTTTTAGAATGTTCTGAAACGTTACATTCTAGCCTCTGAGAAAGGTGGCTCAGAAAATGGCCTTATGCGCGCCAGAAAACCGTCAAAATATTTCATATACCAAACTGTATGATAATTACAATTAAGTGGAATGGCACACCTTTTTATTTGAGTATTTAAATATTATTATTATTATTATATGAATTACATTATATGTGTTTATATGAATTAGTTAGAACAATGTTCTATGAGAGATAACGTGAGCAGCCATGATAGAAAACGTGAGAAGACATATTCTGGGGTAACTACAATAGTAAAATAATCAACAATTTAATAATAATCAACTGCAAAATGATGTTGGTTAGGGTTATCAGAATTAAATATTTTCTTCAGAATTGTGTTCTATACACCAAAATATGTCATTTGAACACCCCTCTCCATTGATTTAAAAAAAATGCATAGTATGACCCGCCCTAATGGGGGCGTGAGGCTTCAGCCTCAATTGTCTCAGTGATAATCCGCTACTCGCTGTACCCCCATTGCATGGCTAGATTCTAAGCCAACTGTGAGTGATCCAAAAGCCGTCCAGGATGGTTCGGGAAGAATTCATTATGCGTGAAGACATGCCAGCGTTCGGTTCTCTCCCTTTCTCCTCTCTCTCCTCTCATTAAAGACTTGTGTCTTTATTTCCCTTTAGATACAAACATACAAACACGTGCAAACACACACAAATACATGTTAGGTTAGGTAACCCCTCTTCCCCCCTTGGGGGGTGTAGTTCCAAGCCCTCTTCCTCTTTGTTGCTTGGCACTGTTGCAAATCAATGTTGATCATGTTGCATTTCAATTTGGCATTCCGGATTTTTGCAGTTATACTACTGAGTGTCTAACTTCTTTTAAAAATTGGGTATACACTATACCAGTGGTACTCATTGCGCGGTTCGCGATCCAAATGCGCTATATATATTTGGCTCGCGAGCCGCCCAATGAGTACCACTGCACTATACATACAGTGTATTCTTTTATTTTAAACCAATTAAAGTCTTATTTTAAACTTTTTAAAAATCAAACTTGAAAGGATAAACGTGTACAAATAGTAAATTTTGAACGAAACATATTTTTAATGAGAAAGAACACAACACAATCAGTGCCAATCACGCCAAATTTAGACTTTTAGGTATAGCCTTATAGTCCGTCTGTCTTTTGCTGTCATTCTGTTGCTGTTTTATTGGGTTGTCATTTTTCAATAAGATAAAGCCTATGTATGAAAAACATTTAAAATTTAAACTATAAAAGAAGCAATTTATGCTATCAATATGAATATACATATTTAAAAAAATTTCATCTTACTTGCGAACTCCAAAATTTATTTGGTAACACACTGACCTTTATAGCCTGTCTGAGCGTAAGAATTACCTTCAGTCTGTCAATGACAATCCACGGTGTGGGCATAACGACGCATGGCATAGGTTAATGCGGCTGTGCAGTTTAAGCGATTGTAATAAAGACTATTTAACTATTTGAAATATTGTCGATTATTAATTACGATCACCAAATGTGTATATATCAGTGACTAGAGAAACTAGAAATTTGGTAGATCGGTGAAGACCCGACCTTCTGTCTAGCCTTTTGGGTTTTAAAACCAAGAATGTCAGCAATTACGTCTAATAACATAGTGTTTTAATAATTAAAAACAAAAAGCCTTAATGCTTGTAGCTAATGCTTATAACCTTGTTTTCAATAAATATTAGGATGATATTGCCAATAGTTTCAATGATATTGTTCGTTACTGCGACGGCCATGACATCATCAGCAGTGTTACCATATGCCGAAATTTTAATGCATCCAGATGCAACCTAATGATTTATAATTGCCTCCTTCATAAATATGAAATTAGATTAATTACGCAGCTTGCTATTTATTATACGAAATTTTGTTTATTTATTCAGTTACCAATTTAGACGTTCTATTTTCTCGAGATTAATAATTTTAAAAGTCGAATAACACTTGTTTTTGCAACAGAAGCTTTTCACTCCAAGAAAATGCGAGCGACATTTTAGAATTTGCAAATGAATTTAAAAAATTTTAAAATAGATTTTTTTTTCAGTAATATTTTATGAAATTCATTTTGTGGACATGAACTTTTTTTCCCAGCATTTGTCACCTGTCTTGACAGGCTCGTAGACAAAAATTACTTTATTAATTTTGTGCTTCAAGCTAAGTTTCGCACGACTACAGCGCTTCATAATCTTGAGTAACTTTTTTTTTTAAATAAAATCCCGATTACAGTAAGTCGTCGTTATTTCTAACGACATTTTGTATTCAAACCCTCAGTTTTTGTTGACTTTGTTCCTCTGTCATTTTGGGTGGCAAAAGGTTGCTGCAGATAATTTTGAGGGCTAGTGTTATGAAATGCAAATAAATGAAAATTATCCTTCACATCTGGGTTGTACTACAATGTGGGTTTATATAGTGTTAGCATTGTTTGGCTTCGGGCATTTTCAACCTGCGCGGAAGTCTGTCTGGGTCAGCGAGCAGCCACTTATTTGTTCAGTGACTCTTGACTCCATTATCCCCCAAAGCAGCCACCGCTACGCCGATTTCTTTTTGCGTCATTTTATATTATATATATATATATATATATATATATATACATATACATATGTGTGTGTATATATATATATGTATGTAGGGCCTACATATATAGGACGATTTAAAAAATGCAGACACTGAAATTATTTATTTTAGATACTAATTGTACATACTTAGTAAGCAAAATGTTTATTCTGTACATAAGTAAGCATGTGAAAGTAACATATATTAGTTATTTCACGTCCCAAACAGATCGGCACACATTAGTCTTCATATTAGATGAGTTGTAGCGTACATCCCTAACAATAAGTTCCTGTAAGTGTTGCATATTTTGAGGGTTAGTACCATACATTTTGTCCTACAGTTACCCCGACAGCTAGAATTCCAGCAGTGTAAGATCAGGTAACCTTGTAGGATATTCAGTAGGGGTTCCACGACAACCTATCTGCAACTCAGGAAACTCTGTTGCAGGAAAAGCGGCATGTTTGCGTATAATCATTGGCAGAGGGTACTCCATACTTATTTTAGTACTTTTTATTTCCCTTTTTTTAATTGAGATTATAACCATTTAATTTTATTTATATATTTTATTACTCATCAGTTAACTTAGCATTCATAGCATAACATTAAACGTATCCTATCTGTAACTTGTGAACACCTTAATTATAGTTAATTTATTTTAAAGACGAAATATTAGGCATTTTGTGAAGTTCTTGCTAAAAATAAAACAAAACAAAAAATTTTTGTTAATTAAATAAATGTGTCTCCATTAAGGCATTTGTTCTGTTTTAAAATCATTAACATTTGTTAAAAGTTTTGGTTTGAAATAATTTTTACACACAGTAAGGTAACTGACTAAATATTGAAAAGAAAAGGAAAACTTATGGATCAAAAGTCAAAACTGTACCATGAGATAAGATCATCAAAATACCCACTGAAAAATTCTTATTTTTGAGATATAAATTTATTTTTCCACTGTGTACTCCTTGTAAGTTAACTTCAAAAACGTTAAAAACATTAAGCCCCATTTAATAATGAAGATATTAATAGCAAGTCCCTTTCCCTTCATCTGAGCTATCAGAACTGCTATGAAATCAATCACCCAAAAAGTTTTGTTGAAATTTGGCATGTACTTTGATATACAGGATGTCCCAGAATTAACTATCTATTTCAATGAAATCGGACAAATTTTTTAAAAACACACTTTTATTTATGTTTATCATGTTTAATATGTGTTAAAAATGTATAAATTTCTAAATTTTTTTCATAATTTTATTTTCATAATTTTTTCATTATCTGGTCCAATGAAAGACCGTCTGAAGTCATAAATGGCAAAGAGACTCTCCAAAAGTTAACGTGTGGCTTGGAATGACCAAATCCAAAATTTATGGCCCATTCTTCTTTGCGGGAGCAACTGTAACAGGTACCGTCTACCTTGATATGCTTCAGCAGTTTCTCGAACCACAGCTTCTTGATGATGGCATTCTTGATAATGTTGTGTTTCAACAAGATGGAGCACCATGTCATTATGCTCTAATTGTTCGAGAATACCTCAACAGACGCCTTCCGAATCGGTGGATTGGACGTGGAGGACCTCGACCTTGGCCTCCGCGTTCTCTGGATTTGACACCCCTGGATTTCTTTGCATGGGGTTTCATAAAAACAAAGGTTTATCGTCAAAAGATCAATGCTTCTTGTTGAAACACAACATTATCAAGAATGCCATCATCAAGAAGCTGTGGTTCGAGAAACTGCTGAAGCATATCAAGGTAGACGGTACCTGTTACAGTTGCTTCCGCAAAGAAGAATGGGCCATAAATTTTGGATTTGGTCATTCCAATCCACACGTTAACTTTTGGAGAGTCTCTTTGCCATTCTATGACTTCAGACGGTCTTTCATTGGACCAGATAATGAAAAAATTATGAAAATAAAATTATGAAAAAAATTTAGAAATTTATACATTTTTAACACATATTAAACATGATAAACATAAATAAAAGTGTGTTTTTAAAAAATTTGTCCGATTTCATTGAAATAGATAGTTAATTCTGGGACACCCTGTATACAAGAAACGCGCACCACAAATTTCAGACCTCTGTGGTTTTCGATTCGAGAAAGGTCACCAAAATTTGACCTAATCTTCAATGTTGGCTGTTTTCAAAAGTACACAATTCAAGTTGTATATATCATTGAATAATAGTTTTAGTGTCATTTTGAAGTCAGTACTCAGGACTATCTTTCTTATTTTATGAAAGTTTTTGTCAACTGGAAAACAAAAAAGTTACCTTATTTCGTGTATTTTGACGAAAAATACTGAAAATACGTCCCCTCCAATTTTTTAAATTTCTTGTTATAATGTAGTCCAAATACTCAGTATTCTTTAGGAATCACACTACGTTATGGCCAGGAATTTGGAAACTATATTAATTTTTCTGGTACCATATTAGCAAAAAATGCAAATGCTGAGTGACCCTCAAAGTTGATAATGCTTAAATTAGATAATGCTCTAAATTTTAAGTACTTTAATAATCTTATAAACCAAAAATGTATAGTACTTTTTTTTAATTCAAACAGGCCACCAGGGCCTCGAAATTTTGTTGTTCTTTATATTGTTGAAGAACGAAAATAACTTCAACATAAGGAAAAACAATTACTTTAAATAATGGTATTCAATTTATGAAACTAAAATAAAATTATTTTATCATTTTACTGAGTAATAAAACTATTTAACATCATTTTAGCTGTGGTAGATGAGTAACACATTCTGGTACTGTACAGTACTGGTAAAAAGTTTGGAAACACCTGTAAAATTTATGTAATTTCTCCTTATTAACCAATAGAGTTATTTTAGTAGACTAATGTCCGTTCCTATAAATACACTATTGTTCTAAATGTATGAAATTTAGTAATTTAGATTATTTAACCCAATCATATTTCGTTATTTTGTTATATTAAGCAGGTTTTTTATTTTCTATTTTAGGACTAAAACCTGATTAATATAACCAAATTACGAAATATGATTGGGTTAAATGATCTAAATTACTAAATTTTATACACTTAAAACCATATTCTATTTATAGGAACAGACATTAGCCTACTAAAATAACTCTATTGGTTAAAAAGGAGAAATTACATAAATTGTACAGTTGTTTCCAAACTTTTTACCAGTACTGTATATTGTGGAGTGAACTAAGGAAAAGCATTTCAACAAATTTGAAATGTAAAAATGTGAAAATTAAGTGTTCACATTAAATTAACAAAATTTATGAAGGGAATTGATTTTTTTAAATAATCTGCATCGGCATCGGCTAAAATTTGGAATCGGTACATCACTAGTAATTATTTTCTTAAATATAATAAATAACATGTTAATAACTTGTTTCCCTTTCCTATTTCCAGATAGTCTAGTTAAAACGAATTTTTCATTACTTAATAAAATTGTGTTAATGATCTATTTGAAGAGCATCAAGGGAGGTCAGATGCCTAGCAGTAAGCGAATTAAAGCTTTTTTCAAGAACAAAACCTTGTCTTGTTGTGACCCTTTCAAAAAACATCCGGGGCAAAGGTGAACAAAAACACGAGTTGTGACTGCGAAACAAATTCAGCAGTACCCAATTTTGCGACTTGTTCTTAGTCAAAAGCTATGCTATCCATTTTTAAAAGCCCTTCCAGCATATGAACCACCTTTGGACACTGAAAACAGTACTATTAGTGAGCAGCCAGGACCTTCTGGGCTCCAACAACCTGAAACTTTAAACTCAGATTGTAATGATGCATTAGAGTTGGAATATGAGCTGTCTAGTATCAACCGATCTATGGTTTGATGAACTAGTCTCCATTCCTAAAAAGAAAGCTGGTCCAAAGAAATTACGCCACACAGAAAGTGAGCAGGTTAGGCGAGTCGGTCAAGAAAATATTTTGTGACAGGCAACCAACAGGTTGAGAATTCGTAGGAGGAGATTGTAGACACCGATCGACCAGTGAAGTACTTCGGGGAGGATGTTAGACAGAAGATGGGAAGTGCTGGAACTCCCATTTCTCCTGTCATTGTCCTCTTTAGCTGATCTTTTTACGTGTCTAATCTACCCTGTGAGCAGCCCAGCATGCTCTCAAACACACACTTCTCTCCCTATTCCTCACTACATATACATGCATCTTACACACTATATAGTCTTTTAAAAATTAAAACAAAAAAATGGCATCAACTAAAAGAGCCTCAAAGTCTCTACGGGAGGAGACCATAAATGTCCCCACTTCTAGCTTCCTTGTTGCCAATACCGGGAAAGCAGACCCAAGTAGCGTGGCTGGATCTACTATATTCCATTCGAGATGTTCTGGGCCTCTGCCTGTTTCACTTTTCATTAATTTCAGCAACATTGGTGACCTTTTTTCAAATTTTCAATCTGTTCAATACCACCTCTCCTCCTCTGAACTTCTTTTCCTTACTGAAACTCAGGTGTCTGGGATGACTGACAACTAGGGTTTCTTTCCCGGGATCCCGGGATCCCGGCTGTTTTTAATGGATTTGAAAATCCCGGGAATTGGACAAATATCCGGGGAAATCCCGGAATTTTAAAATGACTTAATTTATTTTTTATTGATTTATTTGTTTTTTCTTTTGTTATTAGAAGGCTCTTGGATAGAATTAAAGAAAACTGCATAATATTTACCACATTTTATTCTACTTTTCTGCTTTCTTAAATGAACACCTACTAGCATTAGCAACTTAGAGCAATCTAAAAGTGGGCCCGTATGCCAAAAACTGGCCGAGGGAATGTCGCTAGCGCTGCGTATAATACAAGGAACCGAGTCTCAGTATATTATCTAGTGATCGCAGGCAACTCATCTTGCTCAGAGTTTAAGGAAGCATTTGAAGCAAGAACTGCAGTTATTCGAGACAATAAGGAACAGAACTTCAAACATCATGAATTTATTTGATGCACTGAAAACCATTCCGCCAACCTCTGTTGAATCAGAAAGAGCCTTTTCTGCAGCAGGTTTATTTATCAAGTTGAGAACTCGTCTTAGTGATAGAAGTATCGATTGTTTGTTTTTTAAGAAGCTATTTTAAAAATGTTGATTGACTCTTTAAATATTTTAAGATAAATATTTTAAGATAAAATATTTTAAGATAAAAGGATGAAATTATTTTTTCTAATGAAGTTTATTTTATTTTTATTTTTTGTATTGGTTATACATTTTAAGATAAAATATGCTGAGATAAAAGTTATAAATTATTTTTTTTGAATGAAGTTTCTTTTTCTGTTTCTTTTTTTATTTAAAAATGCACTTAATTATAATTAAAGGAATATAATATTTTAGCCTTTTATTTGTACCCTGCAGATGAATAGCATGATAAATATTATGTTTAATAAATAATAATTAGCTACCACTGATTGGTAAACTCAATTCAAGTATTACAATACAAAAGTGGTCATCTAGGCATAAGTAATTGGTTATCCCAATTCTAAAAGGGTATTTTATCACTGAACAATAACAAAAATTACCGTTCTCTTAATATACAACCACTTCCTGGATTTCCCGGGATCCCGGAAATTGGCTTCATTTTTCTGGGAATACGCGGGATTTCCCAGGATGAAGAAAGCTGCATATAAGGAGAAACCCTACTGACAACAACCCCTTTTCTGTACCCAGTTACTTTCTCTGTACTCAATTTCACTCCAAATGTGGATGTTGCGTATATGTACACAATGACCTAATTGTTCTCGTATTCCCGAACTCGAATCTTCCGAATTATATACGCTTTGACTACGGCTTATATACCAATCTTAAACTAAATATATCTGCGCTGTTTACCTTTCTCCTAATTCTACTGACTATCCAAAATCCTTTCACTATCTCACTTCCAAAGTGGAATATATTTTATCATATTTCGCTCTCCCTTTGCTGAAATTTCCATTTTAGGAGACCAGTGTTTATCACCACCTTTGGCTTTCCTCCCATTTCACTAACATCCCTGGTGAACTAGCTTACAACTTTTCTATCCTAAATGACCTAGAGTAGAAGGTTGTAAAACCCTACTCGCATCCAGGGCCGTAACTGGAGTAAAAAAGTTGGGGGAACGAACACTAGGGTGTCCCATTTTTGACCAACTTCTTTTATCCCCGGATCCAACCTCCTAATGTTATTATGCCTATCGCTCTAAGTAATAAAATAGCAATTATTTTCCATTTGATGAAACTTTCGGACCCCCTAGGCCTACAAAAATAATTTTCTCCTTTTCTTTTTCAAAAACTGTCGATTTTCGGAAGTCTTTCGTTTATAAATTTCTTGCATTTTATTATAACCTCATGTACACTTTCGATAGAAAATTAAAATAGCTATCGATTGATACATAATTTACTATGATTTTATACCAAAATAGAAAATTGAAAGAGAAAAATCTTCATTTTTTAACATTTTCTTCTCCATTTCTGACCCTAAAGCAGTATAAAACCGTATATATATATATATATATATATAATATATATATATGTGTGTGTGTGTGTGTACTAACTGTACTTTTATTTATTCTCAGATTTATGATTATGATATTTATGATATGATTATGATAAAATTTCAGATTAGATTAGTTAGACTAAAATGGCTTGTGCAAAAGTTGAAACTCTTACCACGGATAAGCCAGAAGCTTGGCTTCTCATAAACTTAATTCAGAATTTGGAACCTCAGAAATGGTCTCTTTTGCCATCTAATGGTGACGGCTTACATCACTATCTATTTTTATCAAGAGGACCTATGAAAAAGAAATCACAGTCATATGTGATCCAAGAAGTACTAAGAAAAGTTTAAAAATTTTGGGATTGGGCTGGTATCACATGTCAAGATACTTCAAAAAGCCGCCATCCGAGAAAAAAGTATAACAATATGAATACTTCTCGTAAAACAAAACACAGGAAGAAAAAATATATAAGAAGAGACCATCTTTCCTGAAGGAATTAAAGGAGTTATTTGATATTTGTTCGCAAAATGCCATAGAAATAATAAAAAAGGATCCATTAAGAACTTTGGTAACAAAGCAGCAAGATATAAAGTTTCTAATAGACCAAAGAGGACCCAAAAAGCTTTGCTTAGGATCAATAGATAAAAGTTATCAAAACAAGTTTGAAAGTCAGGTGAAAGAGTGGAGCGCGAAAAAGGAGAAATAGCGATTCCTAATGAACCAAATCCTATTCCAAGTACATCATATGCTAGAGATGACGATTATACGCCTCCTCCATCAAAATCTTTATGCAAAAGAAAAAATATTGTACAGAATCCTATTTTTTCAAATATGACAGATCGTCTTAACCTTTCTGTTCGCCAAAGAACAGGGTTTGTTGCTGTTAATGCAAGTCAGTGCGATAAAGACCTGAGCGATATCACTTTATCCAAATCAACGATGCACAGACAAGGGATAAAAAGCAGAACTGAAACAGCCAAAATGGTCAAAGAAAAGTTTATACCCCCTGAACATTGTGCTCTACACTGGGATGGGAAGCTCGTTTCTGATAACAGTGGGGAAACGGGAGAAAAGCTAGCGATAATTGCGTCAAGGATCCCTTCAGCCCCTGATGGAAAAGTTCTTGCTATATCAACTACTCCGGATTCCTCTGGTAAAATGCAAGCAAACGCCACATTTAATGCTGCAAAAGATTGGAACTTGGACCAAAACATTTGTGCAATAGTTTTTGATACAACAGCGTCTAATACAGGTTGGATAAATGGAGCCTGCATCATTTTAGAAGAGCTCCTAGAAAGGAAGGTAATGTGGCTTGCATGTAGGCATCACATTTACGAAAGAGTCTTGGCCGCTGCATTTACTCAAATATTTGGCACTACCACAGGCCCAGAAAATGTGTTATTTAAACAGTTTCGAGATAAATGGAAGACATTAGACGTCACAAACCCTTATACAACTTTGAAAATTACGAATAGACAGATGAAATCAAAGATGCAACGAGTAACCCAAGTTTTGAAAGAGATGTTAAGCGACACAGACACCGGAAACATATTTCTCAGGAATGATTATAGAGAATGCGCAGAAATTGTTCTCCAAATTCTTAAACATATACCACCTGACGGAGTTCGTTGGCTCCGTCCGGGAGCAATTCATAATGCTCGTTGGATGGCACCTATTCTCTATTCTGCTAAAATGCTGGCATTCAGCAAACAAATTGATTATTCTGAAGAATATGTGAAACACTTAGAGGAGTTCTGCTTATTCACTGCTTTATATATCCAACCATGGCCAAAGCACCAAAAGCGTCGGATGCAGCAATCAATGATTTGACTTTCTATAGTGACCTTCACATATATGGTGACACAGTGGAGAGAAATGTAGTTCATCGTGCAATCAAGATATTCGAAGGCCATTGCTGGTACCTAACTGAAGAGCTTATTCCATTTTCATTATTTTCTCTACGTATATCTGATGAAGAGAAAAGAAACATTGCTACAGAAATTTAGTTCACATAGGAATGATAAAAACAGCTCGTATGCCCAAAGTGGCAAACCGGTATTTCCTTTGTTCAAAAAATCAATCAAACTAGCTTCTCTAGCTGGACCAAAATCTTGGTTTTTCTTTGATATTCTACATAGCAATGGAAAATGGTTAAATAAACCTGTTAGAACATGGAAAGAGGACAGAGATTTCATTCAAATCTCCAATTTTGTACATAGTGTTAAGGTTGTTAATGATGCGGCCGAGCGTGGAGTACAATTAATTGAAGATTTCGCAAATTGCATCACAACAGATGAAAACGAAGACAACAACTCTGCAAGTTGTGGAATATCAAAGAAGTTTGTTGCCATCTTTTAAAAAGAGTTCCTTAGTTCAACTGCTAGAATAGCTCCAATCATTATCAGTATTCACATTTTATTTCATATATTCATTTGCTTTACTAAGTAATTTTTCTGTTCAAGGTATTGTATGTTTGTTGAATAAACAAAAACGATAGGGTTCAAGAGCTGACATGAAATATTCAATCTTTTGAGTTGTTCCCATCTTGGAAATATTGTGTCTCGAATATATTCCAAGGCCCGTTGCCGTGAAGCTGCAGTGGGATGATGCTTCACAGGTGGCGGTAACACCTATTCTCTAAATCCCATTCAAGACAAAGTGTAGAAGTAAAATGTTAAAAAAATAGACATTTTTGCCTTTTAATTTTCTATTTTGGTACAAAAGCATAGTAAATTAGGTATCAATCGATAGCTATTTTAATTGATACCCAAAAAATGTACATCGAATGAGGTTATAATAAAATGCAAGCAATATATAACCGAAAGCCTTCTGAAAATCGACAATTTTTGATAAAGAAAAGGGGAAAATTGGTTTTGTAGGCCTAGGGGTCCGAAAGTTTCATCAAATGGAAAATAACTATTATTTTCATACTTAGAGCGACAGGCATAATGATATAAGGAGGTTGAACCCGGAAAAAAAAAGAAGTTGGTAAAAAATGGGACACCCTAACGAACACAATCCTAGTTTTAGAAGCAGTCATTTTCCCCTCCAACTTTTATAATTACTCCCACAGATAATGAGCGCTGCTAACAATAGCAGTGTGTTCGTCCCCCCCCCAACACAACTGCTTTACTCCAGTTAGGCCCCTGCTTTCTGCTATTTCTGATTGGGGCAGAGAAAACCTTGTGGCTTTCAACACCTCAAAAACTCAGTTCCTTCATCTATCTACTCGTCACAATCTTCCACACGACTATCCCCTTACCTTCAGCAACACATCTTTCCAAGAAAGATCACACATACTCTCTTTCCAAAACAGCTTCTAAGAGGTTAGGTATGCTGTACCGGCTTCGCAGTTTCTTCATCTCCGTTCAGTTGCTGTCTCTGTACAGGGGTCTTATCCGCCCCTGTACAGAGTACGTTTCTCATGTCTTTAATTCCACTCTCTCTTTCCTATCGCTATTATAACGGACACTGCTTTTCTGAACTCTGTAACTGCATGCCTCCTTTAAAGAGAGCACGCAGCACCAAACTTTCGACACGTTCTCATTCCTTTTCTGCCCAACTCTCTAATGCAAGGGTTAATCGGTATTTTCAATCTTTCATCTACTCAACCAGTCAACTCTGGAACAATCTTCCTCAATCCATCTTTCCCCCTGTCTTGTCTTCAATCCTTCAAACGCAATGTGTCTAGGCATCTCGAAAACCCTGGACCTTGATTTTGGCTCTCTTCTTCTGTGGAGTGGTGCGCTTTTGCGAGCGTTCGCCCTTGGCCCATCCTTCCTACATAAAAAAAATGAGGAGGGGGGAAATAATCCCAGAAAATAATATCGAAGCTCATGCAGAAGCATATAGAGATATGAAGGGATAACTGAAAGGAGCATTCAACCCTGAGAGTTTCACTAGAAGTGAGAAAGTGCGAGTGTTGACAGTTGTGCCTAAGTCCTGGCGTACTCACAGAGTAGTAAATGAGTTTCGTTGAACTCATCACGTGGATCGTGTTGCAAAGGTATTTCAGGAAGAGAAAGGCTACCTCTCTTATTCCAATTCTAAACGCAGAGGACGAATTTTGAGTGATGAAGTGGTGCTTAAAGTTAGGTCCTTCTACTTGACAAGAAATGCAAGTCGCTTGATGCCTGGAAAGAAAGATACTGTCTGTTTTGGTGAAGGAGACAGGGCAGCGCGAGCATCAATAGAAGCAATTGCTGTTGTGCAATATCCAATAGGCCTATCGTTTCTTCAGGGAAGAACAGCCTCAATCAAAATAGGATTTTCTGAGTTTGTGTAGCTTAGGCCCAAAGAGTGTCCCCTAGCAGGAGGAAGTGGTACCAACTCCGTCTGTGTGTGCACCATCCATCAAAATGTCAAACTAATGATGGTTGGAGTTAAGTTGCATCACCTAACAACAAAAGAGCCCTTATCCCTGAAGCATTACAGGCACTGCTTGCCATAATTGTTTTGTAATCCCTCATCTTTGAACTGTCTTACAAAGGACTATTCCAGAGGGTATTTGAAGAACAGACGGTTGACAATGTAGAATATAAAGAATGGTTCAGAAAAGACAGATCAATAGTAGAGGCAAATATTGATTTTACAGACAACTTCATAGAAAACTACTTTGAGCATTTGCAGCATTTGGTCAGCATAATTTCAGTGCTATAATCCAAATCTCCTATTACCAGTATCTCGAGAATGAACTTGGTGATAAAGAGTCCCCTCATTGTGGGAGACTTCGCAGACAATTTTACATTTGTGATGTAAGATGAGATTCAATCCTATCATTGGAACAATGCCAAACCACTCTTCATCCATTTGTGTGCTACTGAGAGGACAAAGACACTGGTCAACATTTACGTCTGTCATATGTTGCTACAGTATATTAGAGTGTTTAACCCACGACATCATCGCAGTGCATCTATTTCAAAAGCGACAAATCAGGTCAAAGGTCATGAAATGATGTCACCCTCTTGTCTTCCATTTGAAAAAAGATTTCAGAGAGAAAGAAGGATAGTCCTGCGTATATGTTGACACACAAATCATTATCTAGGACAAACAGAACTAAAGTTATGAAATGATCAACTTTGAAGGTCACTGAACAACTGTATATTTTGCTAATATAGTACCAGAAAAATTAATATAGCCCCAAAACTCCTAGCCAGCACATGATTTTGATTACTAGCGTATTGTTGAGTATTTGGACGACATTATATCAAGAAATTAAAAAATTGGAGGTGACGCATTTTAGCTACGTCAGGGCAAAAATCACGAAATAAGATCACTTTTTTGTTGTTCATTTCACGAAACATTTCATAAAATATTAAAGATAGCCCTGTGTACTGGCCTCAAAATGGCACTAAAGTCACTATTCTAGGAAAAACAGAACTCCAGCTGAGTTATGGAATTTTGAAAACTGCTAACTTTGAAGGTCAGGTCAAATTTTGGTGACCTCTATCTCGAGAGGTCAATATCAGAGGCCTGAAATTTTGGTAGTGTGTGCTTCTTGTACATACCAAAGTACATGCCAAATTCCATCAAAGTTGGAGAGTATCATATAAAATAGGCCCTATTTTTGACTGACCTCATATGGAAATAATCCCTATATTAAGATTTTGAATGTGACCCCTCTTCATCTTTAAATCCAAATTTTTCTCACTTTCATCATTAGTCAACTAACTCAAAGCCGATATATATATATATATGCAGTACATGTTTTACATTATCTAAAATTTGTAATCTATTTTACAAGAAAAAGGGTTCGTGTTTTTTTACTAAAAAAAAAATGTACAAAGTTTTTTTGCTTTTCATCTCTATTTACCATAAACAAACTTTAATTAAGTTTGAATATTTTGAATATGACTCCATCACTTTTGTTTTCAGTTTGCAGTTGTTCATTACGTCATCAACTTCCAGCATCAAGATTGGATGCCGAAATAGCCACCGTCCGAATTGCATGATAACAGTATTATATTTTGTTTAGAATATTAATTAAGAAAATTGTATTCTTTGAAATTGCAAAATAAAAATTGTCTGCTTTTTCCTCCTTTTAAAAACGTATATATCTATTTGGCCACAAACTGGTTATGAATGAAGGCATTATCACAAGAATAGTTACCCAAACTACATATATATATATATATATATATATATATGTATATATATATATATATATATATATATATATATACACATGGTCTATCTTTGTACGCAAGTTTCGTACTTAAGCACTTCGAGTGTATAGCAGAATGTTCTATATACTCAATCAACAATTTTAAAAAATCTGTTTTTGTAAGGGTAAGATGTTGTTTGTTTGTCCATATATTTTATGGTTTGATATCCTTTATGAAAGTATACAATTTTCATGCTTTGGATAACATATTTATAAACATTGTGATCTATTTCGTTGAAATATTCCCTCGTATAATATCGAAACTGAGCTTTGTAAACAAAATATGCAAATGGATCAGTGGAGAGGGAGATAAGAATTAGCCACTTCATACAGTAAAACGAGAGAGAGAGAGAGAGAGAGAGAGAGATGAATGAAGGTAGAGAAAGAGAGATTGAAAGCGGGTGATGTATGAACACTTGTTCACTCAAAGCAGAAATTTAAGATAAAAAATGTTCTTTCAAATTAATACAAAAAACCATTTTATTTCGTGTGAGATTTGCAAATTATTTTAATTATTGTTCTCATGCCATCGCCCGTAGATCAGTGAGTAACAATGAGGTATAACAAGTACCTTATAGCCTTTTTTCCTATAAGTGAAGTTAAGACACTGAAGTCGGGTTTCGAATCCCGATGGTGTTGATGTTAATAATCCGAGAGTTTAGCAGTGGGGATGACATAAGTTGACTTGCATGATTCATTATTGTTCTCCTAACCCATCTACACCATCGCTGTAATTAAGAACATAATTAAATTACCGACAGAAGAAAAGAAAAACGTTTCTACATAATCTTCACATCATTTTCAGGATGTACAAATATTTACCCTGAAAGATCCTATCATGATCGAAATGGATCAAGGTATGATGATTTACAGATGTACAGGCTAACAAAGACCCTAAGATCCACTGTAGGCTAGCCAAAGAAGGAAGTTATAAAAGAGAAGAAAGTAAGCAAATGAAAATAAAACATAATTAAAACGTGTAACGCTTTTATACAGGAATAATAAGGCTGCTCTTCTTCCGCCACCCACTGCTGACAGAAAAAGAGTGGTGAAGAAAGATTTGTAAGTAGTAAAAAGGATAGCTTTAAAGTTCATTCGCCCCATGCGTGGACTTACCTCGTGTACCCAATTACGCATTGCTGGAAGGTGGAAAATAAAGTATGGCATAAAATGTAGACAACTTAATCAAATCTACACCATGCATTATTTCAAAATATTTTTGGTTTGTATTTATGATGTACAAAAAATCCGCCATTTTATCGCCGCATCATTTCTTCGATTGAAAGTCGAAAGTCACCGCAGTGAAAGACTGACTATTTAAATTTATTTAGATTGTCATCTTTCGCAGAGGAATTGCCTAGATAAGGGAACGCTGTTCTACAGGCACCTCAAGCTCGTCAGCAAACACCGGTTGAAGGGAATTCTTAAAGTGTACATCATGTATGTCATTTTCTCCCCTTTGTTTATCCCTCTCTTATTGTAAATTCATGCTACTAAGAGGAGGGTAAATAAAGGGTGAAGAGGAATCATACATGATTTATGATGTACACTTGAGTTTTTTCATTTTCCATCCAAGAATTCAAGTGATCGTCTCATTTTTAATGAAATATTGTTTTGCATTTAAATATATTTTTAATTACGTAAACATCGTTATAAATTCCATTCTTTAAGAATGATCAGAGGTTGTAAATTACAGAAGAGTTTTAGGAATCTTCTGTATACTGAAAAACGCTGTTACGATCCTTTTGTATTCTTCGTTATATGTAGTTTAATGTTCTCTACCAAGTAAAAGTTTATAATTGGACGTATATACATATATATACAGGGTGGTTTAGGAGGAAAGGTCAATACTTCGGGAGGTGATACTGTAGTATCGGTTATTGTGAGAAAAAAGTTCACATAAACATGTGTCTAATTCTGAATGGTTACGGAGATAGAGCTGTTTGAATCTACAAATAGAAAAGCATTGTTAATGGTAATCAAGAAAGAGAACCCAATTACTGTTTCTAACATTTAATGTTTAAACATTTGCATTTTGAATGGTATCAGATACAGAAATGACAAATTTGTTACAGTTTACAATACGTTTTCGAAAATCCCACCGTCAACCTCAATGCACTTTGCAACTCGTGTGCGAAGATCGCGTGTTGTTCGTCTGAGTTGATCTTGACGTTCCTTTATGCGGGCAGCAGCATCCAAAATGCGCGCGAGCAATTCGTCTCCTGTATCCACCTTTCTTTTGTAAACTTGACTTTTCATTCACCTCCACAAACAATAATCTAACGGAGAGAGGTCTGGAGACCTTGGTGGCCATTGAATGGGACCACCGTGGCCGATCCATCGACCAGGGAAAGTTTGATTTAGGTATTGCATCACCAGAAGGGTAGAATGTGGAGGAGCTCCGTTATGCTGAAAGTACATACCAGCACGTGTAGCCAAAGGAACATCCTCCAATAGTCCTGGCAATTCATTTTGCAGAAATTCTAGGTAACTTTGTCCTGTAAGACGATTCTCTAAAGTAACAGGGCCAATCAGCTGACCATCGATGATACCGCAGCAAACATTGGCAGAGAAGCGATGTTGAAAATTTGTTTCCACAGTGGTATTTGGATTTTCGTCTGACCTCCGATGAGAGTTACGAGTGTTGTTGATACAGTCACGGGTGAAAGTAGCTTCATCGGTGAACAGTATTAATCGAAGCAATCGGCGATTAGCATTTACCCAATGACAAAATTCCAGTCGCATGGCAGCGTCTCCTGGTTGAAGGTGTTGTACACGCTGTACATGATATGGATGCAAGCCTTCCTCACGTAATGTTCGCCATACTCTTGTGTGTGTTACACCGAGACGTGTAGAAATTCTTCGTGAGCTAGTAGTAGGACAACGCTCTACCAACTGAAGAATGTTTTCCACTTCATCCACATCTTGTTGACCGTCACGTTCAGATGAAACATGAGCGCTGGGAAGTGTACCAATCTCACGCAATGTGTTGAAAACCCTGGTAAACACTCTTCGATCCGGAATTCTGCGGTTAGGAAACCGTCGACGGTATTCTGCAACAGCAGCTGTTGCACTTCCATCGCAAAAAACGTAGACATACACCATATCTGCATATTCGGCATGTGTGAAGGTGTGTGGCATTCTTACTGCTTCAAACACCAAACAATGTCACTCACAACAGTCAGCTGTAGATTGGCTTATGTTACATGATTACATTACAGCTTACATGGTTCAAGGTTATAGGGGAGGGAAGGGGGAGGAAGAGCTACTCGCTCATCAGATTCAAACAGCTCTATCTCCGTAACCATTCAGAATTAGACACATGTTCATATGAACTTTTTTTCTCACAATGACCAATATTATCACCTCCCGAAGTATTGACCTTTCTTCCTGAAACACCCTGTATATATATATATATATATATATATATATATATATATATATATACATACAGGGGTTGGACAAAATAATATGAACACCTTGATAAATGGCGGTTGTTATTCTTAATATGGAGTTGGTCCTCCTTTAGCGGCAATAACAGCTGCATTGCGTCTGGGAATTGATTCATACAGCTTTTGGACAGTGGCTAGAGGAATCCTGAGCCATTCTTCGAGCAAACCGTGCTCCAGTTCCTCCAAAGACGCCGGCGGTGGGAATCGGCTTCTGACCTGCTGCTCCAACTGACACCACACATGCTCGATAATGTTAAGATCCGGGGATTGTGGAGGCCAATCCAAGCGTTCTACTTCACTAACATGCTCTTCAAACCAGTTTTTAACGACCCCAGCGGTGTGGATTGGTGCATTATCATCCTGGAAGACGGCGTCGCCATTGGGAAACAGCGTTTGGACCAGGGGATGGACCTGGTCAGCCAATATTGACAGATAGACCTGGGCGTCAACCCTACCATGCAGTACTACAGCTGGGCCAAGAGTATTCCACGATATTGCTGCCCAAACCATCACAGATCCGCCTCCATGCTTAACGGTTGGGATCAGGCAGTCGGGGTCATAAGCATCTTTAGGCTGTCTCCAGACGTGAACTCGACCGGAACATGGAAATAGCGTAAATGAGGATTCGTCGGAGTAGACTACATTCTTCCACCGGTCCATTGACCAATTCTTATGGTCATTACACCATTTTCTGCGCCGCTCAATGTTGATGTGCGAAAGGAAGGGGTTGGCAATTGCAGCTCTCCCATGGTATCCAGCTCCATGGAGCTCGCGACGTACAGTTCTGGTCGATACCGGGCTTGCAAGATGCTGGTTAAGCTCTGCAGTCACTTTTGGAGCTGTGGTCTTATGGTTCTTTGTCACAATGCGCTTTAGCACCCGGCGGTCTCGATCACACAGCTTCTTCTTGCGTCCACTATTGCATTTGTCGGTGCTTGTCTTTCCATGGTTTTGGTATGCAGACATGACCATAGAGACAGTTCCTCTGGATACATTGAACATCTGAGCGGTCTTCGTCACCGATGCACCAGCCATCCGCGCTCCGACAATTTGCCCTCTTTGAAAGTCTGACAGGTCTTTCATAACTGCTAATTCATAATTCACTCAGATCTGTAAAAACAACGTGAGGGTTATAACATGACGTATACTCTCTGTTACGCATTTAAATAGGTTTGCCAGTCATTTGACCGTTTACTTTGTGTCTGAGCAGTCCGTAAAGATAACCGGTGAAATCGGCGGGTGTTCATATTATTTTGTCTAACCCCCGTATATATATATATATATATATATATATATATATATATATATATTATATATATATATATATATATATATTTTACCTTTTTTCTTTCCAAGTTTCCTTGTGAGTTCCAGTTGTACATAAGTAGTTACATACCATTTTTACAAGTTTTTATTTTTCCACATAGTCTCAGTGGCATGAGCGCAAAAGGTTAGAGTACAGTGCAATGATGCAATGAGTGCCATTGCCAACCCCAGTGCCATCCCCCTCCCCCTTGTTGCAAGACCCACCAGTGCCAACCCCAGGGTGCCAAATAAAAGGTGGGGAGGGGAACTCCCCCAGCAAGCTGTAGGAGTCCACCTAACCTCTTTGGGGGAGAAGGTGTGACGGTCTCACCCCCCAAAGGGGTATACCTAACCTAAGAGAAAGAGAGAAGAGGAGGAGAGCGAGGAAGAGTCCTTCCAGGTTCCACAAGAGGCAGAAGCTGAATGACTGATTATACTCCAACACTTGACTTAGAATTCAAAATCCGCCAGTTGGCGTAGAAGCTAGTGCCTCCAGGCATTATTATCCAGTTGGCACAGTGTATACATGCCTGAACACCCAAGAAACGCAGACAAACGCACATACACTCCCAGACAATACGACCATAAAGCCCCTATTATTACACACACAACTATATGCACGATTATATGCACCGGGTTCGAGACTCGGTGACGGCAACGGCGCGCAGCATTCCTTCCACACAAACGGATGGTAGATAAATGGAAACCCTGAGTATCCTAGTGGTTAAGACGCTGGGATGGTGGTGGTCCGGTTTAAGTAGGTCTACGGTGGAGTGTAAACATCTTTCCACACAATTTGTCCCAATTTAAAGTTCAATTTGATTAAGAATTTTATGAAGCTTTTAATAATTGGGTTTTATTTAATTATTGGGTTTTACTTTAAAGTCAACACAAGATGTACACACACACACACACACGCACGTACATACATCCGTCAGTCTGCTTAGAAGGCAGTCATTTGGTATACATATAACTAAATAATAATAATATCGTTTACATATACAACCAAAAGAATTAAATAAAACACCATTACATCATTCTGTTTATTTAGACGGATGTAGTAATCAAGGTTTTATTCATTATTATAATTTCTTGTTTACTTTACTTTCTACTCTTTATTCCATTTTTCTTCTACCATTAATCATTCTTTGAACACTCGTTTTCCCAATACTGTATAAATGAGTTATAATGTGTGGTAGCCGGCCGAGCTAGCAGAAAACCGTTACGACAGGGCAAGGGGGGAAGGGAGGTTAATTAACACTCTAATTACACTTTTTATACTTTATTTAATTACCGAAATGGCTTTTAATAAATGGGGGGACGCGATGTGGACGAATTTATAATACTTACAGTAAGTTGGAGAGTAATACGAAAGAATATTGCCACTTTAAAACTACATTGTCACACACATGAAACGCCCTACCCACGCTGTCCGAATGACTGGCGCATTTTTGGGTAGTACACTCTCTCGAGCCTATGTTCAGGCGTGCCAACTATTCCAATTTTACAATAATTTCAATTTAAATACAATAAACAAACATTATTTAGATTCTTAATTAGACATTAAAATAAACAAACATAATTTATCGTAATTACATTTATTATTAAACATTATCTTTATTAAACAAAAATTAATATTCTTAATTTAGACATTACTACACTCGCATCATCCCCTTGCTTGAAAATAAGTTTTTAACTAGGAAAACTTATTAATATCGTTTAACAAATTTATTTATTTATTCAACAAAGTTATTTATTTCTCATTTTTTTTTCTGTAACAAATTCAGTTTATAGATAGATAAGAAATAATTAGAATGACAAATTCCACACATCAGGTATTTTGTATCATTATATAAAATCGAAAACAAACTATAATTTTCACAACGTTTGCATAAAATAACATTTCACACTAATAATCAAATTTACCACCTGTACTGAATCTATAACGTGCCAATAAAAATAATAGAAAATTTTCGTACAGTGGCTACACAAATTTCAAGTTCACAATCTATTCCAGCGATTCCTCATCAAAGATCGCTTTACATCTGAAACAATTATTTATATAGTTATACAGTTACTATCAGGGCAACATAGAAAAATAAGAAAAAAAGTTTACATAAAATACTGACCAGAGCGCACATACTATTTCACGAAAAACAACAAATATGGGCAATAATCGCACCCTTTCACTTCTAATTTCATTACATAATAATCAGTACATCAATTTTGCTGAACATTGTTTAGATCACAATCCGCAGATAACAACGGACTTCAATTTTCAATCGCAGCTCTCCTGCTCACTTCGCTAGAATGCAAGGGATTGCATCAACATGCAACAGGTCAGCGCACTTTAGGTTGGTTCCGCTCTCTCTCCAAATGGCGAAAAAGAAAAAACAAAAGAGACGTCCATTTCTAAAAGGATCAGGGGGGGAATTGGACGAAATTTGCAATTCTAGAAGTCGATGAAGAAACTCGCCTGTCTCATCTCAACTTTTGTCGGTGAACGCTGCTCTTCCTACGTCCTGCTGAGGGGTTCTCTCACTGGCAATAATCCAACGATCACTTCGCCGTAGGCCGTATCGCAACGAACCTACTGTATGTCTGTATGGACAGTACAGCCTTAGACACCCGTTCAAGCTCTCGTGACTTGCCTACCGCGTGCTAAAACACACATTTAGCGAAGCATCGAGCAGCGTGACCAGCTACTGCTCGAAAAATACCAGTAGACCATCGAAACTGTCCTGTGCCAAGTCCCTGCACATTCGGTTTCTCTTCTCTGTCTCTTCCGAAACTGTTCTCCACCAAATCTCTGCGATTTCGGTTTCTCTTCTCTGTCTCTTCTCTTCCGAAACCGTCCTGCGTCAAGTCCCTGCGAATTTCGGCTTCCTTTTCTCTCTCTCTCGTTATTGATGATCGATCACATATCCGGTCGACTAACTCATAAATGGAATTTGGATCCAACTTAGTTGCCTCCAAATCGAGCCTCTCGAAGTTTAATAAAAAAAATTATTCGAAACATTTTTCTGTACTGCTTATCATTTCATATCTAATTTACCGAATTTTCTCGACAGTTCATTTCGAAACAATAACTACAAATTTGCTCTGGCCAAATTCACGGAAAAAACTTAAAAATTTTACAGAATTTACAAAATTTTAATCACAGCCTAACTACCAATAAGGTCACTTATGGCAGTTACATCGGTGAAGATAAAAAAATCATAAAACGCACTAACCAAAATTGTACCGTATAAATATACAAGCGCCCACACATAGTAACCGTTATTATAATTTAAGAAATATTATTGTTCAAACTACCGTCAGAAATCACATCGATACATTTAAATACAAAAGACAAAAATGAATCCCAGAAACTTCATGTCATCACTTCTCAGAAAATCACAAACCCCTCTTACACTTTGGGGGGGGGGAGACACACTAAGACGCCACAAAAACGTTACTGGCTATCTAAGAAGGCACCATTTCCGGGTGAAAACTCGAGCCAATGTTTCAACTGCATTAGTAAACCCGACTGAAGTTTTAGACAATAACAATTTTCCAAAACAGTTATTAAAAAAAATAAAAAAATATTACTACCGAAATTATTTTAATACATTAATTCCAACTCGAAAAGCTAAATTTCATAGGAATCCAACTCGTAATTTATAAATTATATCTGAGAGACAACTCTCTCCTTTAACAGAAAATCCAGTATGGTTTGTAAATTACAAAAATCCTATAATTTATCGGTTCCAATTGAAACTACAAATTTACATCATTATTTTAAATAAGAACAGACAATATGAACTCAAAATTACACGCAACCTATGTAAACAAAAAAAATTTAAAACCAATCATTGTATACTGCGAGCCTCTACAAAAATATTCCTAACCGAACGAAACTGCAGTACATCGAGGCATAATTTTGTAATATTGTCCATGGAAATACGCGATCTAAAAAAGAAAGACAGTTTTCGTTTTTAATACCCAAACTAAAATGTAAAATGAAAACATCCTTTTTTTTGCAATACAATAAAAATTTAACCATTGTCGTAGAACTGGAAGGAAGACAAAAAAAAAAAATCGGCCCACCCATAAAAATCAAAATGAATGAATCTATAAAAAGTAAAAAAAAAACAGAAATTAATATATCAAAAGAATTTTCTACATCAATTCCTGTATTTCAAAAAAATATGATGATTTGCAGATTTCGTAAAATATGTGTTCTAAAACTTGAGATATGCTAGTTTTAAGTCTATAATCAATAAATTCAACGTTACGCGTGGAAAGAACAATTAAGAATTTAATTCATAACGTTTGCGCTTATTAAAGAAAAATCCTATGACTATTCATGTTGAATCAATTAAAATTTTGTTAAATAGCTCTCTAAGAAAATACTAATAATAAATTTAAAAGGTACTATAATTTAATACTCAATAGACATATACCGTAGTGACGATCAATATTCGAACAATATTTTACGATAGGCCTAGAAAAAGATATCCTTCCAACCCCAACACAAATTTTAACTAGCCGTAATTTTACAAAATATCAATCGAAATTTTTTGTCTTGAAAATGAAGGATAGAACAAAAGAGACAACAAAACAGTCTACCCACCAAAATTAATGAGTATATATATATATATATATATATATATATATATATTTATATATTTATATATATATATATACATATTATATATAATCATATATATATATATACATATATATAATTATATAATTAATAGATACGTCTAAGTTAACCTGTAAGTGTATAATTAATGAATACATATAAAAATAAAAATAAATTAATTGATCAAAAAAAAAATTCAAAAATAATTATTCCAATTAAACAAATTTAGCTTATTTGGAAGTTTCACACAATTCTATATGGCAATAATACAGTGTTGCACCGTCCGAATTAAACCAGTCTAAAGTAGAATTTTTTAGATTTATCTTTCGATTACCACTTAAAAAAAATTAACTTAATCCTATAACGAATTCTGGGAAAGTTTGGTACTCGCTTATTTAATCTCTTACAATGCCCTAGTATGTATATATATATATATATATATATATATATAAATATATATGTGTGTGTGTATATATATTAGGGTGTTTCATACCTATAGGGTAAAATAAAAATGAGCGTGGAGTTTTAATCCACACGTTTCTCCGTATTCTAAAGAACAAGAAAACACGTTTGTGCAAGTTTGAACCAGATCGCGCTGCATTTAGAGGTCCCCAACTTTGACGACTTTTTGTCAGTTCATTTCTCGCCTGCCTGCAGTGAAGACGGTTTTCTTCGTCACTTGAGCGATTCGTGTTGTATAGCCTATTGGACAACTATGGAGGTAATTATATATGCTACTAATTATCTCATTTTACTGTGGTATTGAAATATTATTATTTAATTTCTGTCATTTTACTGTGGTAGTGATATTTATTATTAATATTACATGAAATTAATTAGTCTGTTGCATATTGGACAACTAAGCTGGTAATTATTTATGATACTAATTAATGTAATTTTACTGCGGTATTGAAATTTATTTAATTAATGAATTGTCAAAGAGAACGTAGTGTACACGTATCAGTTTTATAAATAAAGAAAAGCAGTAACTGGGACTCGAACCAGTGTCATAGCCGTTTGGCGGCATCGCTCAAGTCGGCGTACACAGCACGCTATCCACTCCTAGATGGTGTAGTGGATAGCGTGCTGTGTACGCCGACTTGAGCGATGCCGCCAAACGGCTATGACACTGGTTCGAGTCCCAGTTACTGCTTTTCTTTATTTAATTAATGAAATTAATTACGATGTGAAATTATTTCTGTGGAATTATTTAGTTTGTTTTCTTTTCCAGGTGTCTACCAGAGCGAAAACAGAAGTGTTTTCTTATTGGCCAGACGGATGCGAACATCATCAAGTGGCCTTCCAACTCAGTTGCAAGTACTCAAAAAGTACTTTTACCACCAAAAGGAGCAAAAAATTTGGACGTACTAAATGCCTGAACCTGTGCCTGGATGCCTGTCTCATATTTTGGGAGAGAGCGAGAATCCCCATGATGCGTCGAGATTCGGCCTTGAGGAAGATGGAATCCCTTCTCAAGGAATACGACCGGCTTGTGAAGCACAAGTCACATAAAGCAGAGTCCTTCCGAGTGAAGGAGGCGATGTTCAAGGAGGCAATAGCGAAGGAGATCATGGACATTGCTCATTCACAGGCTAAGGAAATGATGAAGAATCAGGAGGACATCCACTTTCTCGACATGCAGCGTGAAGATCCAAATTCCTGCAGCATGGGCCCTGTTGACATGAAGCTTCACTATAAGGAGATTAGGAAAAGGAAGAGGCTGGACAAGATTAAGGAACAACAGGAGAAGGCCAGGAAGGAACAAGGAGCTGCAGAAGATACGGGGGCTTTAGTGATTTCAACTTCGTCAGAGACTGACTCAGATGTCGTTGACCCAACCGTGGAAGTTTTTCCATCCTCCTCCAAGGGAAATACCAAGAAGCGACGCAGGAATCTGATCTCACAGGATGTGACGACTACCTACGATCGGCTGAATATTTCGTACCGCGATTCAGCTATGTCGTACGCTGCAGCGGCTAAATCACTAGGTTTTGACTTGGATGAACTGTCCATTTCTGCCAGTACCATGTACCGCACACGCAAGGCTCTCAGGAAGGGGCTGCTGAAAGTTATCAATCCGACGAAGTTTGTCCTGGTCAGCCTCTTGTCTTGCATTGGGACGGTAAGCTCCTACCTGACAATGAGCAATGGAAGGAGAGCGTTGACCGGATCGCCGTCCTCGTCTCTGGCGACGGCAAGGAGAAGTTGCTCGGCGTTCCTAAGGTGACGTCCGGAACCGGCGAGAAGATAGCGCGAGTTTGCTTGGATTTGGTCAAGGAACACAGGATGGAAGAGCGCGTGCGGGGACTGTCTTTCGACACGACAGCGTCGAACACCGGGATTCATATCGGGGCCTGCGTCCTGATTGAGAAAGGTCTTGGCAGAGAACTCATGTACTTCCCCTGTCGGCATCACATCTATGAAGTCATCCTCAGCTCCGTCTTCAAGCGTGCATACGGCCCTTCAAGTGGCCCCGATATACCCGTTTTCAAGAGGTTTCAGGCACAATGGAAGTTCATCGACCGGTTGGACGTGCGGCCGTACGATTTTGCTCAAGTCAATGACTCTATGAGGGAACTGAGGGAGAAGTCAGTCCTGCTGGTGAGAGGGATGGTGAGCACGTCGCATCAGCGCGATGACTACAAGGAACTGCTACAGTTGGTTCTCATCTTCCTGGGAGAAGCAAAAGTGGTGGATTTCCCTCTCAGAGCCCCTGGCGCTTACCATCACGCTCGATGGATGGCGATAGCCATCTACTCCTTGAAAGTAATTCTACTGAAGAAGCAGTTCAAGATGTCGAGTCACGAGTTGGAAGCTCTGACAGCCGTAGGTCTCTTCGTGTCCCTCGTCTACATCCGAGGTTGGACTCGTGCTGCAACCTCAAGCAAGGCTGCCGCAGTTGATCTGGAATTTCTGCGTGACGCGGAAGCCTTTGCCATGTCGGGATATTCGTGTGTTAACGCTGCGCAAGAAGCCATGTCTCGACACCTATGGTACATCTCTGAGACTCTTATTGCCATGGCGTTCTTCGACGCAGATGTGGCAGATGAAGAAAAGGCTCAGATGGTCGTCAGTTTGGGTAAGCCCGCATCGAAAAAGGAACTCAAGCGACCCCAAGAGAAGAACGTCAGGAATCTTGCCTCGAAACACCTGGCGGAGTTCGTGACAGGAAAGACGATGGCTTTCTTCCATGCATTCGACTTGGACACAGAATTCTTGAAAAAGCCAGTTGCCGAGTGGACTGAAGTAGAGGGCTTCAAGCAAGCAGCGGCAACTGTTAACAAAATCTCTGTCGTCAACGATCGGGCCGAAAGAGCCATCGCGCTCACCAAAGAGTTCAACTGTTCTCTGACGAAGAACGAAGAGCAGAAGCAGTATTTGCTCAAAACTGTGATGCAGCATAGGGCGAAATACCCGAATAAAACCAAGAAGGATTTCATGGACAAATGATTCGCAAGAAGTGGTTATGTTTTTTGTATCTTTGTGAAAATGTGTAGTGAAATGGTACTCGTTTGTTGAATAAAAATTCATTGACAGATTTTTGTTTAATTTTTTCCGTTTATTATCTGCCAGAGCATCAAACTGGGGACCCGTAAACTTTAAACTATTGAATTAATACTTCGGTTTATCAGTCTCCTCAGCAAATGGAACAAGGGGATCCATGTGGATTAAAATGTTCCAAACTTTTAATTTATGAAACACCCTAATATATATATATAATATATATATATAATATATATATATATATATATATTATATATATATATGTATATATACAAATATATATATATATATATATATATATATATATATATATATATATATGTCTATATATATATTTAGACATATATATGTTTATTGCCTAAAGAAGCGTCACAATACACCAATCATTTTGAGCCTTACCGTAAAAATTGCGTGTCAGTATTTAAACAGCTAAAATAATTAATTCCATATTATTTAATTATTATTTAATCATTATTTAATTATATAATTCGTATTTTATTATCATCATTATCACAATTTCTACTAATTCCATAATTGTAAACACAAACCGTAAACAAAAAGGTAAGATGAGACAGGAATAACAGTGGAAGAGACAAAAGAAAAGAAAAATGAGCCACCAGGAAAACACGATCAATTTTGAAATATTTTCTCTCCGACGGACCGAACGAAATTTAAATGACTAACGGCACAAGACGGTTTTAAACACAATGGAGCTCCAACGAAAAGAAAAAAAACGACAAAATTCTTAACGCGCGCGAAAATTACAAAGGCACTGGGTATTAGAAGAATTTCGAACTAATGGGCGCCATTTTGAATTTACAGTGGCAATGAAATTTTAAGGAATGGAAATCGAAATTTGCCTGCAAACGGGGTAAACTTTGCATTTAAATATTTTAATAATCGAAACAGAATATTCATTAATGCTACAAGCTATTATACCGGGCCGGAAGAATTTTTATCGAAATAATAGGCACGTGGGTAGGCCTATAAGAATTATAGTGTAGGTTCCACCGCTAAGCCACCAGAATGTAGTAATCAAGTTTTTATTCATTATTATAATTTCTTGTTTACTTTACTTTCTACTCTTTATTCCTTTTTACTTCTACCATTAATCATTTCTTGAACACTCTTTTTCCCAATACTGTATAAATAAGTTATAATGTGTGGTAGCCGGCTGAGCTAGCAGAAAACCATTACGACAGGGCAAAGGGGGAAGGAGGGTTAATTAACACTCTAATTACACTTTTTATACTTTGTTTAATTACCGAAATGACTTTTAATAAATGGGGGGACGCGAAGTGGACGAATTTATAATACTTAAGTCGGAGATAATACGAAAGAATATTGCCACTTTAAAACTACATTGTCACACACAGGAAACGCCCTACCAAGCCCACGCTGTCCGAATGACTGGCGCATTTTTGGGTAGTACACTTTCTCGAGCCTATGTTCAGGCGTGCCAACTATTCCAATTTTACAATAATTTCAATTTAAATACAATAAACAAACATTATTTAGATTCTTAATTAGACATTAAAATAAACAAACATAATTAATTTATCGTAATTACATTTATTATTAAACATTATCTTTATTAAACAAAAATTAATATTCTTAATTTAGACATTACTACACCGATTATTGGTATCAATTTCTCGAAATATGTAGAAAATCAATATACATTCCTATACAAATGAGGAATATATGCAAAAAAAAAAAATAATAATACAAGAAATACTAACGAGGAATATATATATAATCAAAAAAATAATAATATACAAAACGACGGAGTATAATCATCAACATATTAGAACAGGAGAAGTATATATATATATATATATATATATATATATATATATATATATATATAGTTATATATAGTTATATTAAATAATTAAATATTTTGAAAATAATATTAAATATATTGAAAATAAAAAACAATAATTGACACTATATATATATATATATATATATATATATATATATATATATGATTTATCCATTAAAAAATAAATATAAAAGATGGGATGATCTATTTGAAACACCTTATTCTACCAGCGGAGTTTTAACATGGCGCCTGGATGGTGGAAAGCGAAAGATAATATAGACTTTTAAAATTCCAATAAATAAACTTGGATCTTCTCTTTGATGGAATTTTATTTCTATTGTCTGGACGTCATAAACTTTAAACCGATCTCCCCGTCACGGCCAATTATTTTTTTAAAAGTTAATTTAGATGGGCGTAAATCCCGTCATATATATATATATATATATATAGTCACAGTTGAGGCAACAAATGTTTATTTATCATAAGCGATCTCTGGATACCATAATGTTTAAAGCGATGCGATCTGATCCCGATTTCCAATTTAAATTTCCAATGTTGTAAATCCCTTCACATATATATATATATATAATATATATATATATATATATATTGTAACAGTTGGGGCAATAAATGTTTATTTATCAAATGCGATCTCTGAACATCATAAGTTTAAACTCAGACGTTTATCGTAAGGCTGTCCCTCCCCCATCACGGCCAATTATTTTTTTAAAAACTATTTTCCTGTTTTATGGAGAATGTAATTCCCGTATATATATATATATATATGTATTAGCGCAGGTAAGGTAAGAAAAAGGGTGTTATTATACCTTCAAATTTCCCTTTCCCCCAGCCATCTTATCGGCGCCCCAGAAAAACAAGTTTTATTTTCCAAACATAGCGTTTGTCTCCCTCTCTCCACGGTTCTGGAAGATATCTATGGAACGGGCAAGATATATTTGACACACGCCATACTTCACGGGACATCCAATTACAACCTAGTGGGCGGGGCCCCATGACCTCTGGTTGGTGGATGGCAGCATTCACACGTTAAGCTCACCCAAATTTCACCGACGGTCAATAGGAAACTCGTGATTCGGATATTGTGGGTGTTTACAATTAGGCTCCCGTCTATAAATGGGAGCAGTTTCATCTGGAATCCTCATCAGTTGCATTATCAACGAGTACTACAGGAATATCTCGTCATGAGTCATTTACAGCAGCTTTACATCTCCCCGGAATTGTTTGAAGATGAAGATTTTTATCCAGCGGCTGCGCTCAACCTTTTCGCAGCGGCAGACCGACAGGCACTACTTTCAACGCCCAACTTTCAAATTCGTAATAAAACGAAGTGAAAGGATATCTGCTTTGTGATTATAATTTGCTGTCGTTTTCTTTTATTGTAGCTCTCTCCCCATATATATATATATATATATAGATGTATGCGTTAACAACCAGGATCGTTACGGGCCTAATATAACCTCACCTAGCATAGCCTAACCGGGTATAACATAACCTAGCGTAGCCTACCCGGTCATAATATAGCCTAACCTAGCGTAACCTAACCTAACTTAGCCCAGAAAGTCAAACTTTTCACCCCACCCTAGACCTACGGTTTAACGGGGAATCCAACACCCCAGCGTTTTGTCATTCATCTCTTAATATAACATAACCTAGCGTAGCCAAACCGGGCATAATATAGCATAACCTAGCGTAACCTAACCGGTCATAATATAGCCTAACTTAGCGTAACTTAACCTGGCATAATATGACCTAACCTAACCTAGCGCAGAAGGTCAAACTTTTCACCCACCTTAGACCTACAGTTTAACGGGGAATCCAACACCCCAGCGTTTTGTCATTCATCTCTTAATATAACCTAAGCTAGCGTAGTCTAACCTGGAATAATATAGCCTAACCTAACCCAAACCTAAACGGTTATAATATAACCTAACCTAGCGTAACATAACCGGGCATAATATAACCTAACCTAGCCCAGAAGGTCAAACATTTCACCCCACCCTAGACCTACGGTTTAACGGGGAATCCAACACCCCAGCGTTTTGTCATTCATCTCTTAATATAACATAACCTAGCGTAGCCAAACCGGGCATAATATAGCATAACCTAGCGTAACCTAACCGGTCATAATATAGCCTAACTTAGCGTAACTTAACCTGGCATAATATGACCTAACCTAACCTAGCGCAGAAGGTCAAACTTTTCACCCACCTTAGACCTACAGTTTAATGGGGAATCCAACACCCCAGCGTTTTGTCATTCATCTCTTAATATAACCTAAGCTAGCGTAGTCTAACCTGGAATAATATAGCCTAACCTAACCCAAACCTAAACGGTTATAATATAACCTAACCTAGCGTAACATAACCGGGCATAATATAACCTAACCTAGCCCAGAAGGTCAAACATTTCACCCCACCCTAGACCTACGGTTTAACGGGGAATCCAACACCCCCAGCGTTTTGTCATTCATCTCTTAATATAACCTAAGCTAGCGTAGCCTAACCGGGCATAATATAGCCTAACCTAACGTAACGTAACCGGTCATAATATAGCCTAACCTAGCGTAACATAACCTGGCATAATATAACTTAACCTAACCTAACCTAGCGCAGAAGGTCAAACTTTTCAACCACCCTAGACCTACAGTTTAACCGGGAATTCAACACCCTAGCGTTTTGTTAGTCATCTCCCATACCGGACAAATATAACCTAACCTAACTTAACCCAGTTTATCTAATCGGGCATAATATAACCTAAGCATAGCATAACCGGGTTTAATATAACCTAACCTAGCGTAGCCAAACCGGGTATAATATAGCCTAACCTAGCATAGCCCAACCTGGTATAATATAACCTAACTTAGCGCAACCTAACCGGGCATAATATAACCTATCCTAATGTTTATAATTTATTTAGTAAACTCATTTTACCCTTTTATTTTGAGCTTATCTTGGCCAAAAGTTTTTCTACATCGAAAAAAATTATGAAATGTATTGGCGCTTTTCTTTATTTGGGCGTCTATTTATTAATACTAGTCTGAACATTTGACAGCTACGATCTGTACAGCGTTAATTTGTGTCGTAGATACCATCATAACATTCGTTTTCTATTTATAACACGGTTTTCGGGTTAACTAATTCGGTTTAACATTTTCTTGCGTATTATTTTTCTTATTTTATTCTAGCTAACTCCAAACAATTGTATTGAATCTAAATGGACGTGTCTTTGTGAGTAACGGTTAATATACACGGTAATATAAAAAGAGTGTGTATAAAGTAACGCAAGTAAAGAGGCAAATCCGATTTGAACTGATTTAAGCTAGTTTGAACTTGTTTTTTAAATTATTGTACATTCTGTGAAATGATTCAACATGAACTAATCATGCTAATTTCTCCTTTAAGGACCGATGCGGAACTTGATCGTGTTATAGCTACTTTTCGCGGTAGTTTTGATGAAAGGCAAATAAATGACAGCGATTTGGAGGCTTTACCTCGCAACCAGCCCAGTGATTTTTTGTGGTTAAAAACAAAACACATTGTATTTTTATTCAATTTATTAACTGGTAGAAGGTATGTTTTAGTATCTATATATATATGTTTTAGTATATATATATATATATATATATATATATATATATATATTATATATATACACGTAAAACTTTACACAAAATAGTTACAAATATATACACACACCTAAAACTTTACACAATACAACGAGTGCGCACAAATGAGAACCTTTTTTTATCTGTCTGCATACCATTTCGTCATTCATTTCAGTGTCGCACAAGTGGAATAATTTTTAAAAATTTATAAATCTCTTCCCACGTGACTTGTGCAGGAGAAACGTAAGGCAATACATGCCACAAGTATTACTAAAATATCCTTTGAAACGGTAAGGATTCCAGACAATTTTAGGGACATGTAGCTGTTCGATAAATTGTACAAACACAGGGTCACTCCAGGGTTGAGTGCCGAGTGAGCCAAATAGTACATTCTTTCCCTACTTTCAAAATAGATTGAAAACCAATGAAATCGCACAATACCAACAAAGTCGGTTTTGACGTTAAGACTGGACGTGTCTTTGTGAGTAACGGTTAATATACACGGTAATATAAAAAGAGTGTGTATAAAGTAACGCAAGTAAAGAGGCAAATCCGATTTGAACTGATTTAAGCTAGTTTGAACTTGTTTTTTAAATTATTGTACATTCTGTGAAAAGATTCAACATGAACTAATCATGCTAATTTCTCCTTTAAGGACCGATGCGGAACTTGATCGTGTTATAGCTACTTTTCGCGGTAGTTTTGATGAAAGGCAAATAAATGACAGCGATTTGGAGGCTTTACCTCGCAACCAGCCCAGTGATCTGAATACCGAGGTTGAGGTATTGGCTCACATCCGGTCCAACGAATGCCAGGTCATCGAGGAACTAATGTAAGTTTTTTGTGGTTAAGAACAAAACACATTGTATTTTCATTCAATTTATTAACTGGTAGAAGATATGTTTTAGTATATATATATATATGTTTTAGTATATATATATATATACGTACATACACGTAAAACTTTACACAAAATAGTTACAAATATATATACACACCTAAAACTTTACACAATACAACGAGTGCGTACAAATAAGAACTTTTTTTTTATCTGTCTGCATACCATTTCGTCATTCATTTCAGTGTCGCACAAATGGAATAATTTTTAAAAATTTATAAATCTCTTCCCACGTGACTTGTGCAGGAGAAACGTAAGGCAATACATGCCACAAGTATTACTAAAATATCCTTTGAAACGGTAAGGATTCCAGACAATTTCAGGGACATGTAGCTGTTCGATAAATTGTACAAACACAGGGTCACTCCAGGGTTGAGTGCCGAGTGAGCCAAATAGTACATTCTTTCCCTATTTTCAAAATAGATTGAAAACCAATGAATTCGCACAATACCAACAATGTCGGTTTTGACGTTAAGACTACACAAATCTTTCGTAGTTGGCAATATCATTGTTTCATTCTTCGCAAACCCATCGATAAATTTGGAGCGTGTGATTCGCTCACTTTTTATTACTCTCTGGAGTGTATTTACGTCCAATTTAAAAGTCGGACAAAGTTCCGGAAGCGGTCAATTTCTATTAGAGCTTGTAATTCGAGGTACACGAGTAGGCTAATAGGCACGTCTATAGGGTTGGCGATTTCCTATCTGACTGAAATGTTCCCACTTTGTTGTGGACTTAAGCGTGTATTTACACCAGCAGATAAGTCAGAGGTAATATCAAAAGGGTAAAAGTTAAATTCTTCAACAAATTCTTTCTGCGTTACGCCAAACCCAAGTTCGTCACAGCCACCGGCAATATGGGCCAGATTACTATAAGCTCTCGCGCAGAGCGGGAACACCGCGTCCGATGAGAAGTCCATAACCAAAATGCCGCCCAATGCAACGCTATTTACATATAGATTTATATTTTTAATGCCGAAATTCTCGAATTTAAAGGCGCTCTTTTTATATTTTCCATTCGTCGATGAGTGATCCTGCATTCCAATTAATATCCTTTAAGGTAGAACTCCCAGGGCCACGTTTTCTAGCTGCTTCGAGACCAACCCGGCGGGCACCGTGTATAGCTTGATCTGTACTCTGTTAATTGGATATTTTACTGTTGCGTGTATTAAATTTTTTTCAATTTCTACATATTTTGGGGAACTTATTTTCACTCACCGTACACGCAGATATGTTTCCATGATGTGAATTACAAGGGTTTTGCGCCCTCTTCTTGATCAGGTCCTAGATTTATGCAGATCTCAGGGCTCGTGCCTGCGGTTGAGTTTTAGTTTCATGTCGATGCCGTTCATAAGCAGTTTCTCCTGGAACGTGAAGTCTGTATGAAGAAGCCCAAAACATTCGTATATCGTTTTTTTAGAATTTTTAAATTTATCCTTTATACTACTTTCATCTTTAGTCTGATAATAGCCCTCGGCAGTTAAAAAGGTGTCCTTCGCTTCTTTTGAAAAGTTGAGGACATTTTCCAGATAGGCTCGTACGTGATAATAACCCCTGCCGATAAGTTAACCTGATTTAAATACACCTCACACTGGCTGAATATGGAGTGTAGAAAGTTGGTTTCAGGGTATGCAGAGTAACTATCATCGCAGTCCTTTCCAGCTGAATGGGCTATACGCAGCTTATCGTGCATGTGAATCCAGCTTGGAAGAAAAATGTATGAGCCTGAGCTCGGTATCACAAATTCTATAGGGGCACTCGGTGAACTAATAGTGTTTAATGGGTTAATTGTAATAAAGTCGCTGTGCTCAATAGAAACCTGCGTAGGGGGCATATCAAAGAGGGGCAGTTCCGATTTACAACATTGTGAGCTACACGGATGGATGAAACGTGCCATGACGAGTCAGAAATTGTGGCACCTTACTCGACAAGTAGTAATCAGCCTATGATTCATGAAGGTAGTGTTCTCAGCTTATATCAGTTAAAAATATGATCAGCCATAGGCTTCATACGATTAGAACACTTCTTTTTTGATGTCCTTTTATGTTTAGCGCCAACCTTGGTTGGCAAGGTACTGGTATTGATGGATACCGTAATGAAATTGACTGGATTCTTTGGATCTGATATATTTGCATGTCGGTTATAAATAGATATAGAGTGTAACATATTTGTAGATAGTAGTCTATTATGACGATCCTCTGGATCCAGAGATTCTATCTTTAGTTTTAAATCGATAATTAATTAGTTTTAAATTGATAATTATTTAGTTTTGTAAAAATTGGTTGTTGTCAATGTACAGACAGTTTTTACATAGTGGAGCAACCTCGATGGGCCGAAGTGGCCCCTAGTGTGCCCACTATAAAAATTTAATATGTTCTTTTGTTCTTTTTGATTCGGACCCCACGTAAAATTGTAGGTCCCCTCCGCCACACACGGAGGACATGCACAATACACAATTACGAACACAGGTAGACCAGCCATGAGTGGATCCTAGGGTCTTTATTGGTCTGAAACATTATTATAACATTATTATCATTATTATAACATTATTATGTTGGTAACCCCTTCTTCCGGACAGCCCTCTTCTTCTTCTTTCCACCAACAAGCACTTTTCTCTTTGCATCTTTGATGATTTCGTCCAGTTACCATTTTAAATATTTTTTTAGAGCTTCTTTAAGTTTAGTTCCACCCATTGTGTCTTTTACCGTGTTAAAACCTGATTCTATCGCCTTTCTTCCGAGGTATCTAGCCCCCATCTTCAACATTGGGACAGCCGTGCGTAGTATGGTTGAAAAAATGGATCCAAACCCACTCCCACGCTGATATCTCACTCCTCGATAGACTGAAAGGCCTTCTGATCAGTATAACTGAAAGCGACGAAAGTGTAGCTTCACTGTTAAGCTCCCATCACCGAATGGGAAATTTTTTCCCTCACTCGTTCTTATATATATACTGAGATATTGGTTAATAGATTAGTTGCAACATTCACATAATGGGGCTTGTCATATGTAATGCTCAAACTCTTCCCTTTTGTGGTTGGGAATGTGTACAATGCGCAGCAGGCGCGCCTGGGTGTCCCCAACAAATTGATTCTCTACGATATTGCTGTAAATATAGCACATGTTTGGGGAGCAGTAGCTTTCACCCAATTTCTCCAACTTCAACTGATACATTAAGCTGGACAAGTCTTGTTGTGCCTCATGAAAGGTGTCTCTTTGGAGGGCTGCACCATATCGACCCTCTGAAACAATTGTGAACAGCTCTTTGTCTTTAATATTTCCACTAAGCGTTGATTTTAACTTCAACGTGCGTGCAGGCGTGTCTATGTTTACGACCTCAAAAAGTAAATCGGTTGTCAGGTACGATTTTTCAAGACTCTTGTTTAAGCCCTCACAATGTCCGTGGCAGTGTAATAATGACCGATTCCTAGTGTTACATTTGTACTATAGTACTGTACCTCACCGAACAGGACTGATCGCAGTGTTGTCTAGGATTTTGCCTAATTTTTCACACTCATCGAATCTTCTAAGGATCAGAAATATGATCTGCTTATTTTCAAGATTTAAAAATTTGGTCGCTAGCTGGAATTCACAAACACCAACTTCGTACGAATCACGTTCCAACTCAGTGGGCCCATGGAGTTCTGTTACAAAGTTGGCCAGGGTGTTGTTAGGATGTACACACAGAAAAGAAGAAGAAGGGAGTGTGACATAGAAGTGATTAGGCGCCATGTTGCATACTATTTAAGCTTCATTATTGCAGCAGCTTTGATATAGGTGTTGAAGCTTCCTGGATAATGTAGCCATTTCACCAGGTACATTTTTCTCTTTTCTGAACCATGGCTGCCTAAAATTTTTAAAATTTTAAACACACTTTTTCCTAAATTAAATGACACTTTCTGCAACTCCTCCGGGTAAAAGCCTCCTGCGATTTCTTCTCCATTCAAATCTTCGACGTAATACATCATTATCTCGCCTTTAGGTCTCATAGCACTAACTTTAAAAATCTCACGTGTCCATCCTTCCTCAAATTCCTTCTCGAATTTATTTCCCGAACGTGATAGCCTTACATTATCATTGATTTTGAAATGTGTAGAGTGTGGTGGTGGTGCTCCGTCTCTTCCCACCTCTGTGCGCGTACCTCTTTCTAAAACTTCGTTTGGTGTTGTACCAATCGTACGATGGTGTAAACGGTTATATGACGAGGCCAATGACCCCAGAACGTTTATATATCTGTATGTGTTTTTATGTGTAAAATAGCGATGCATGCGTTCCTTTATGGTACGTTGAACTCTTTCAGCTAAAGAGGCCTTATGTATAAGACTGCTAGTGTAGTAACTAATATTAATCCCTGTCAGCATGTTCTGAAAAGCGCGGAACTATAAATTCTTTCCCCTGTCTTCTTTTAACATCAACGTTTTGGTAGCTTTAGCAACCGTTTCAGGCGATTTATTTTTCAGAGGAATTAACCACAGATATCTAGAGAATACATCTATTATGAATAGGATGTAGCGGTAGCCATCATTATACACTGAATATCTTTGCATGTCTGTTAAATCCCCTTGCCAAATAGAGTCAATCGAAGCCGCGATTGTCTTGGCCGCTTTAAAACCAATTAAAAGACACTATACAATAAAAATGATTCAAAATAAAAAAATCCATTGAAAGTGCCCTTTTATAAATTATTTTCTCAATTTTAAATTTTATCAAAATTTACCTCGGTAAATATCACAAATAAATCACTTTTTTCTAAATAAATGTAAAATTCTTTGATGACTGAAGTATATTACTTTGATAATAGTTAATAACCTTATATAATTTTCAATATTCAAACTATAATCTACAACAACACTAATCAACGAGAGAAATTATTGACATTTTATTACCACAATTGCAGAAACATATAATCAATACACTTCCAAAAAGATCCCTTTTCAAAAATTGTGAAGTGTTTGCTTTTATGAATTTTTGGTGAATTATTTCAGTCTCAAATTAAAAGCTAATTGTCAAAAAGTGAAGTCATTTTTTTCTTGGTTTCCATACATGGCAGCATTGAACGAGACCTAATTCTTGCTCTTATAAATCCATCACGGGTTTCTTGGGAATATACAAATGAGGCCGCATCGGTGACAAGTTTTATTGCCCTCTCGACACTTTGTGAATGAAGTGGATAATTGGGTAGGCACAGTTTTTTAACCCTAAGTGCAGTGAGTTCAATATTTGTGAACGCCATAGTGAGGGGAGGTTCAGTCAGCATTTCTTTTGACCAGTAAATAATATCATCTCATGCGTTTGCGTTGAAATTTATTTCAGGAACCTTAAATTCTCTGATTTTGGACACATTTTCCGTCTTTGTTCTAATTTTCATGATGAAATCAACTGCTCTGTTTCGTTTTTGTTCTGATGTATCTGATAACATTGCTATCAGAACATTTTCGCAATGAGCAAAATAAGCGTTTCTAGCAATGTAAGGCTTCACTACATTCTGAACATCCTTTGGAAGAAGGTGAAATCTTTTAATTGCTCCAAATATGTGATGTGGTCCATTCCATATATATGGTCTACTCTTGATATCGAGCCAGCTTGGTCCATAATTTGTAACAATGAAGAAAATTATTGAATAAAGAGCCAATGAAGGAGTTTTCTTTGCAATGTATAGGAGGCAGACACTATTTGCTAATGTCAGCCATCGAGAATGGTTCAGTGGTCCGGGTTTTGTATTTTCTAAATATTTTGGGACATTCCCACTTCTTGTAGCGACAATAATTTTGTACAAATACTGTTGATCTTGGCTAAGATCATCGATAACCTCTTCTGATATGTGTGTTAAATCAATGCCTTCTCTAATTGGTTTGAAATTGACTGCAGGCATTTTTTCACATTCTTTCAGTGCTACTCCGATTTTTCCAGTGAAGCATGTTGGACCTTTTGTTTTGCCATCAAAATGTTCAAATAAGTGTCTAAGGGGAAGTTCATTTGTATGTAGCATACAAATGCTCATTGTAACGGTTTCTTTAGTTTTTCTTCTATTTTGGGAATTATTTCCACAGTATTTAAATTTATATTGTGTAAAATTAGATACTGTATATACTGTTTCTAATCCAAGAGAACGCTCCCTTGAGGAATGACGTGTAACATTTGTAGGCTCCGCCCATCGTACGCCATCTTGAATGTGGGAGCTCGTAGTTGTAAGAAATTATGGTCACTAGTTCCTCAGTTTTGCTACCGGAAGGTTGTGCTCCGCTTAAATTGCAATTGATTCTCTTTGAAATCTTAAACGTTTAACTTAGTTTAAATTCCTTTTGAAAGGCGCGTTCATAACCTTGTTTAGGCTACTGTTGCCACCAGTTATTGGTAATTTAATCTTAAGTTTGTACTATTTCTGACTCAGGAGCCATTTTGTTCCTTGTGTATATATTGTAAATATTTTAAATTAGGCTATAAACATAATTATTTAGATAAGCAGTAATATTTCATTTAAATTTAAGTTAAGTTTAGATCGCTGACGATAATTTACATTAAGTATTATCGTGGGATTTAAACTGATCATTACGTATTGAGTTACATAACCCCCCTCTTGTCTGCTCTGTGGATTTGAGGAGTCCTTGGAATTAATAATTTCGATTCCCCCTATCCCCGGAGTGGATTTAAGGGTAGGTCTAGGAGTGGTTAACTTACTGGCCATTATTTACTCGATCACTCATTTAGACTCAGTCGAGTTTAACTTGGGTACGGCTTGGGTCGAGGTGGTGATTGGCCTCAAGAACTTCGTTACTCGAAGAGCTATCACCCTTCGATTCTGTGGCTGTTCATCCGAGGTTTCGTACGGGGAGTTCCACCCAGGCCCTAAGTCCCTCATTTTGTGTTGGACCTTCAAACTGCTCCGAACCGCAGTTGAGGTCAGAGCGCGTCTCGATTGAAGGCTGATTAATCCTGGCAATTGTGTCAGAGTGGGTAGCCACCTCGAGTCCCCACATCTATGAGGTGGATGATCCCACCCTTGGCACTTGTGTTGCTATTTGTACTGTCACATCCTATGAGACGAATGCTCTCATTAATAGTTAACTCTTGAAAGAAGAACAAACTATCAGCTATATATTGAGCTTTACCAGAAGAAGGAACTACATGGGTTAAATATTCATTTCCTGGCTCAGACACCAAAACATAGTGTTCCTCTCTAATGGAGTCTCCGTACCATTTGTTTTCTTTCTTCACCTTCACCAAAGTCTTGTCCTTTCTTCCGTCAAAAAATATAACAGATATGACAGCAGGATTAGCTTTACTCTCCATCACCAAACTTTTTCTCATTTTCTCTCTTTCCCGTCGGATATTGTTCTTGTCAATCAAAAGCGTAGGATCTTCTTTAGTGATTGCTCCATAATCAACTAAAGCAGCTGAAGCCAAAGCAGCTGCTGCTCGATCTGAAATTCCAAATCTATCTGCTTCCTTCGCTACAGTAGGCAATGGAAGTCTCATTTGACCTTGTATGGCAACTGACTCATAGTCTGATTCACTCTGATGTGGGTTTAATTTATATTGTGTGGAAGTACTCTCTACATCTGAAAAACACTCTAGTTCGGTTAAAATATGAGTCCTTCATTTCTCTTCTTTTAACCATTCCTTCTTCTGTACGCAATTTGCTAGACTGCATTTTTTTAATTCTTTGTCATGACTTTATCAACGCCCCCTATTTTCATTGTACGCGTCGATCGCTGATCCTGTAAAAACAGAAGCTCTTCTTTTGGTACCTTCGGTTCTCTTCGACAGGTGCATCTTATGTGAACATCTTCGCAGCTCTCAGGACAGCCAAAGTTTTGATGGGAGATAAAAGGGCATTTACAGGCAATGATATCGAATAATTCTTCCAAGGTGTCATTAAAATTTTCTCTCATCTTGACACTACTTTTTGATCTAATAAGATCGTTGCTTTGCCGATGAACCGCTTTAATTTGATATAAACTGATTTGTCAGCTGTTGCAGGAATTGAAGCTTTTCTCCAAATACAGAAAATATCTTCAGTAATTTTGTTGAAAATATCAGTTATGTGAAGTCAATAAAGTGGCTTTTTTTAAAAGAACATGGTATTGGTCCACCTGTTTATTTGTTGGCAATGTTGTAAGAGGAAGCTCTTGTGCGGTTCCAAATATAAAATGTGGTTTTGATTGACTCCTTGTAACTCTAATGTATGTTTGAAGCAGAAGCTATATTTGTTACTAATTATCAGAAATTACCAATTCCAAATCCAACAAAAACCTGAAAAATAAAAAATTCATTAAACATCTGAAACATTTATGAGGTAGAAAATGTGAAATAAACAATTTTTGCTTCAGCAAACGTTTTTGTAAAAAGAATACTTTTCGAGTTATGAAGCGTATAATGACTGGCTGGGGGCCATTTTTTGGGGGGGAAAAATGGGGTGCTTAGGATGAATTGAAAATTTTTTAATTCTCATAATTTTTTTTTATCAACCTTCAATCGACCTTATTACCAGTGAAGCAATAGTTGAAAATTTTTTCACCCCCACCCTACTGTGTAGTCTATTAACGCCGCCATAGGAGGCGGGTTTAAAAATGTCATAATAGCGTTTACTTAATATATTAATCATTTGCGTATTTTAGAGACACGTGGATAAGGTTGCCCGTCTGTTCTCTTCTTTCTCCTCTTCAGAGATGCTACCGTTGGGGGTGATGGCGTACTCAGTTGTGACACATGCGAGACTTCATCCAAATCTTTTAACCTATTCAGATTTCGTATCAATGTTTTGGGTACATTTATTTGTTGTACTCTTGTCTCAATATGCTTTCATCCTACTGGTGAGGGCCTGTCCCACTTTCTCACCAGATCATGGACAATGTCGACGATATTCGATCCCTGTACCCTTGTTCCTTCAATAATGACCTCGCCTGTATCGGTCCACTGTATGATGGGGTTGTAGTAATGTCTAATTAAAAATTAGAATGTTTTGGTTATAAGAAATTAATAAAGAAGATAATAATATTGAATAAATGTAATTACGATAAATAATGGTTTGTTAAAAAAAAATATATAAATACGAGTTGGCAACGCCTGAACACAGGCTAGAGGCTGGGTAGGAATGCCCACGAGTCATCGGACGGCCTTGGGCTAAGTAAGGTGTTTTTGTGTGTTAAGATGTAATTGTAAATTTAGAATATTATTTTCTCTCTCCGACTTAAAATGTTAATGTTAATTTCCCCCTCGCATTACCGCGTTCAACTAAGTATTTTCGGTATAAATAAAGTTAGTAAAATGTTAAAAAGTGTATAATTAACCTTCCATCTTCCTTGCATTGTTTGAATGATAACGGCTTTCCACTCGGTCACGTCACCCGTATTCATAAAGTAAAGCGAAAGCGAGCGAAACGATTGTAAAGAGAATGATTAATGATAGATGAGAAATGGGAAAAAGAAAGAGAAAATAGTATAAAAAAGCAAAATAAGACAGATTAATAAAGCGTAATTACTACATTTTGGTGGCAAGCGGTAGCCCTAATTACATTTACTTACGGGCTTTCCCACGTTCCTTATATTTCGGTCAAAATTGTTGCTACCCGTATTATAGCATTAATAAATATTCTGTTTCAATTATTTAAATGGTAAAATGCATTGTGTACCCCATTTGCAAGCAAATTTCGATTTCAATTCCTTAACAATTCATTGTAACTGTAATTCAAAATGGCGCCTCACTTTCGAAATCCTCGTAGCGTCCTCGTAATTTTCGCAGTCAAAATTTTGTTTTTTTTCTCTTCTCGTTGGAGTCACGACTGTTCTAAAACCGTTTCGACTCGCATTTTTGCTTCCATGGAGTCGGACACTGTCCCGACTTAGTTTGAGTCTGAAATTTAATTCGAGTCGTTTGTTTCTTTTTTCTTCGCGTTGATTCCTTCCTCACTCCGTTTTCTTTAGATTTCGTTTCGTTCTGTCAGAGAGAGAAATTTCAAAATTGAAAATAGCTGTCCGATGGCTCATTTGTTTTTTCCGTTCCTCCCACTTATTATTACCTTTTCCTAAAGCCTACCTATTTTGTGTTTAAAGTCTTTTTTGTGTTTACAATTTCGGAATTAGTAAAAATTGTGATGATAATAATAATAATGATTGGTAAATAAATTTTACACTTATATGAATTAAATTATTTTAGTTGTTTAAATAGATTGTGACATGCATTTTTATACGGTAAGGTTTAAAATGTTTGAGCATATAGGTGACGCATTTCTAGGTGTATTATGTATATAGTAGCGAATTGTAAAAGAATGAACATGTACCTAACAAAATTTTCCAGATTTAGTTGGAGTTTTTAAAATTATTCTTTGACTGGATGTGTCGCCTGTAAATCCTTTAGACACAAGAAACATCAGATGTGTATAATTTTAAGGATCGCTTTGTAGTTTTCGCTTTATAGTTTAAGTTAATTTTAAAGTGAACGTCGAAAAATAATCGTTAAAGACTAATTTATACTGGGTCAAATTCGGACTGTTTAAGTTTATTATGCTTGCCGTATATAAATTGTGTAAAACTTAAAAGTAAGCAAAATTTGTTATAAAAAGATAAAAATTTGTTTAATTGAAATACAGGAATGATTTTCGTAAATTCTTTTGATAAATTAATTTCTGTTTTTTGAACTTTTTTATATATTCATTAAATTTATATTTTTTAGGTGGGCTGATTTTGTTGTCTATTTTTTTTCTTTCTTTCATTTTCAAGACAATTCCAAGTATATTTTGTATACTTATGCTGTTTAAATTTTTTAAATTCCTAAATCAGATTTTATTGTGTTAGCGAGTGTTTTTCTTTTGGCTAACGTTTTATTTGCCTTTATTCCTCAATGTATGTGGGAGACTGCTTTTTAACACATGCTCGATGTGTTGCGTTCCGTTATTCTTTGGTTGGTCATCTCTAACGTTGGGCTCAGGTCCCATGTCGACATGCTCAGCATTACTCGCGCTGTGCCTAATAATTACGGGGAGCTCTGTTCGATTCTTGTAATCTTCGTACTCATGAAGAAATTTCTGCAGAGCCTCTTGGTACAAGATCTTTTTCTCATCAGGTGAATTTTCACTGTTTAATAGGGATAACAAATCGCTTTCCATTCTTTTAAGCCTACTTTTCCGGGCTCTAGAACCGTGTCTGGAATCTTTGAACTTAGCAATGAAGCATACACCTCGTGCGGAATCACTACCACTTTTTTCATTATATTAATCTAGTCAGTAAAGGACTCAACACTGAAAATAAGATCTGGAGGAATGATCCCCCTCTTTGTACAATAATTCGCTTTTTCTTCCCCACAGTTTGACTTTTACGAGTGAGCTCATGTGTTATATTCTTGTGACGACGTAAACGAACCTTCTAAGGGGGTTTCATTGAAACATTACATTTTATAACATTAAGACAGATTTCACAAATGCATTTTAAAAAGTCGGAGTCGATATTTTTAACAAACATCTGCTCCAGTGGCCGGGTCAATCTTTTATAGATTTTTATTAATTCACGATATTTCTTCAACCTATTTGTCATTCTGGAATGTACACCGTTTCAGGCTCGTTTGGGAATATATTTGTTCTTAGAAACACCCTAAACGTGTTTCGCGGGTGAAGATCACAAAGCAAATATCCGTAATGCTGACTTGTGGCTTCTTTATAAACCTCTAGAAACTCCTTACGCTGATTCGGGAACATTTGATTGGCTAATACCCATAACCTCTTTTATCTTATTAGCTAGGCGGCACTTTGCCCGCCTAGTAACAATTTTTTGCCGCCTAGTGATTGAAAAAATATTGCAATGGGCGGCATTTGTTTTTTATACATTTGTCCTTTATACATTTTTTTAGTAAACAAGCGGAAGTTGCAAAATTGGCATTCGGGAATTTTAGGTATTGATATTATATGTATGCAATCTGGAATTTTAGGTTTTGATTTTAAATATTTTTTGTATCATTTTTATTATGCTACAGTATATTGTGAACTTGATGGACCTTTTAGGCCCTTCTTCACCCAATTTTTCTTATGTTCTTATGAGATGATTTCTTGTTTTATGTTACGTTTAAAATGTGTTGAGGTATTATATAATTCTTTTCATAGTCATCTAAATTGGGAAATTTGTGAAATTTTAAATGTAGTGATTTCAAATGCTTAATAATATTTAGCCTTTTCTCATAGTAATAATATCTTTAATTGTTTATCTCTAATATTTTCAGGTGGTCATTAATCAGTGGTAGATTTTATTATTAGCAATATTAACTTTTGGAAACATGTTAATGTTTCTTTAACTTGCACCATTTGGAGATTCAGTTTTTAATGGATCTCTAAACATTCCTGAAGGTGACAATATATTTTTCTTTTTCTTTGGCATATTACTATTTACCTTATTTAAATTCACAGATATGTCTGCTATGTAGCATTATTATATGTTTTAGATTTCATCAGACAGTATGTCACAATATTTGATTTTTTTTAAGAGTAAAGAAAGTTTGTATATTTTTTACAGTTCATGCACTTATACATTCATGCATGTATACTGAATACACTCATTTTTTATTTTTGAAATTGACTTTCTAACATAATATTTCAGATATATGCATTATATGCATTAGAAATGGATATTCGAAATTTTTTTCAATCTAAAGGTGTTCAGAATAAGTCTACTGTAAACTCAACACTGCCACTAGATGTTACAAATGATGATGAATGTTCTGATGGTTCTGGTGCTACTAGCAATCAAGGCAATAAAAATCCTGAAAGAGTGCATTGGTATAAAGGTTGCAAATGAGATGTTTCTTCGCTTCAACAAACTTTTCCAGTTTTAGTATCTGTTAAGCTGGGCAAGCGAAAGGGATTGAAATGTACCATGTGTTTTGATAATATATTAGCAGCTAAGTAGGTTTCTCGTAATGGACAAGTTTCTTTAGCTGATGGAGTAAGGTGTGATGAAAAAAAGCAATTAGAAAGAATTATAGATTACATGAATGGTGAAGTGCATGCTGCTGCTGAACAAGCTACTCAGTTAAAGAAAGCATGGAATGCACAATTTGATTCACATCCATGGGTACGAATTATGAAGAAATATGGCACTGAAATTGTTCAGACTCTTATTCGTTTAGCAGTTGATGTGCATAATGATTCCATGGTAAAGACATTGTCTGCCTGGTCTTGGCCAAGTCGTTATTTGTCACAGAAACATGCCGCTAATCAAATTACTCAGTACATTGACCATGGGCTGTCTGCTGATTTTGTTGCTTTTTTTCCATCTGAATCTACACTACAGTATGTTAATCCATCGACATATAGTGATATGTTAGAAATTGTTGCAAACAATGAGCTATCGACATTGAATGAAACAGTCAAAAAGTGTTTCAGTGTGCAGCTTGACAAGTCAGTTGGTAAGTATAACGTTCAAAGTTTATTTGCCAGAATTCGGTTTTGTAATCCAGGCAATTATCAAATGAATGTGGGATTTCTTGGTGAGTGTCACAGTTATATAAGTGGAGCACAAGTAATGCTGGATACTTTTGCTCAAAGGCTTCAAGAATTGAATTTACTCAACACAGCAAAGGAGAAGCTAGTAGGATTAACTACAGATGGTGTAAACGCTAACACCGGAAAACATTCAGTATTGTGGGTTCCATTATCTGATTATCTTGGTCATGGCTTACTTACATCTTGGTGTGTTGCTCATAGGAGTGATTTAGCTTTCGAAAGCATTGAAGCTGTAATTCCAGAATTCCTTCACTGGATTGCTAAGGCTACAAGTATTGCTGCTTATTTTCGGGGATGTAGTGAAGAAGATCTGAAATTTTATGCACAACAGACGGTTAGCGTGAAAAATATCAAGAGATTCCTTCAGTATCATGAAGTGCGTTTTGCTGAACATTTATTAAATCTTGTAGAAGCAATAATTACCAACTTAACTTTTATGCGAAAACACTGGTAACGCATAACAGAAATAGGAACTGGAAGTGAAAAGGCACAAGCCATCGGCTTTCTTCGTGGTTGGTCTGCAGAATCTTTCAATGTTAAATTCACGTTTGTCGTTGCAGACATTTTTCGACAATAGTAATCTTCAAAAAGAATCTCAGCGTTCATTCATCACCTGACCAGACCTTCTGCATCAAAAGGACAGAGTTCTGAAAGCTCTCGAGGTGATGATTTCTGCACCGTTTCCTGATGGACAAGAAGAAGCAATGCACTCACAACAGCAACAAGCTGAAACTGGAGTTAACGAAGATGATCGATTAACTAGTGAAGGTTCAGAAGTTCCATCAAAGAAACGTCAAAAATTTCATTCGTTCGTGACCAAATCTAATCGCAACTTTCAGGCAGTCCGTCAAGAGCTTATCTTAGCTGCAAGGAATTTTTTGAATGAACGAATTGCAGATGAACAGGATGTGTGTGTGTGTGTTGTGTGTGTGAAAGACCTAATTCGGGTGGCGAATGCACAGAAACAGAATGCAAGAGAGTTAATAGATGCAGGTAGAAACAACGTCAAGCTGCTATTTGGTGAAAATGCTGTACAATTATTCGCGGATGACGCAACTGGATATTTTATTGGAAATGGAGCTCGCTCTTTCAATAAGAATGACAGCATTACTGCAAAGCTTTATGATGAGCTGCAAAATTCTAAAAAGACTACCGTGCTCAATAAACTTATTCAAGCCTTTGTTGTAACATCGCCATACAGTATGCTTACGGAACGAGCAGTGAAGTGTCATACGTAACTTAAGACGGACTCTCGAAGCACTCTGTCTCGAGAAGTTGTAAACAGTAGAATGTGTATCGCCCTAAATTCAAAGGGCACAGCTCAATTTGATCCAAGGAAGTCGGTTGCTGATTTTCTGCAAACTAAAGAGCGACGCAAGCACTTTCCTAACCAAGAATTATATCGTTGCCGTGAGTTTGTTAAAAAGTTTTTAGTGCTGACAATAATGTATAAATGCAGTAACGTATAAATGTTTAGATTTACAAAAATAATTATTTAAATTGATATACAGTATGTGTATTAGAAAATGGTTCGTATTTGTTCATGCTAACATGGATTGTTTTATTGCTTATTAAGACATAATTTATATTTTACTTAGTTTTTATGCCGCCTAGTGTAAGTCGCTAAAAGAGACTATGCTGATACCCCAATTTGTGACACATCTCTACTTTGCTCGAATAAGACTAGATATTGTGTATTTAACGACACATCGCCCATATATCAATTTTTGAATAATAGAGGCTGATTGATGAAGAATACGTTTATGTTAAGATGGTGGGAGAACACTGTAAATGTCTCGGCAAACGTTTTATCCATTTTCAACATGAGATCGTCAATTACAATGACTGTATGCTCATTTCCTTTAACGAATTAACGTCATATACACCGTTGTGGAAAAAAATATCATCTTGGTACTTGTTGAACACTGACTGATACGTCGAATAGCACCATATTACTTTATGCCCAGATTATGAGAACATCTTCTTTTCTTTAATGATTTTAAGCATAAACACAGTTTTACCACATTCTGTAAGGTCAGATATAATACATGTGGAGGGGCTCGTGAACCTGAATTTTTCTACAGACTCCCTCTCTAACACGTCACACCCCTAAGTGGGTCATTTACAAAATATAACAAAATTTAACTGCTGCTCCTTATATTCTTGTTTTTCTTCTTACACAGAACTGTGAATGACGACGATGTACAGCCCCCATCATCGATATAACAGATGACCCCGATGACCGTGTAGCTACATACTCCATCCCCGCTGACGAACCCTCACCAGCGACACCTGTAGCACGCGACAATTCAAAGCCGAAGCATGGTGAAGAACCAACCCTACACGTCAGGTATAAAGCGTGCCAGGATTGCGCCCGTTGCTAGACCCCTAGTAATAGAGCCCCAACCCTCTACGTCTTGCGACACAACCCCAACAATAGTACCTTCCTCAAATATATCCCCTTATTCCTCTCCAATTCCGGGTACTCCCTCCACACCAGCACCAGTAGCAGATTCTCGTGCTGTGGAGAAAGGTATAACATTCAAGTTGGTACGCACCGCTACCCCTGCTCTGACTAAAAATCAGTACGTGGTCAGGGTTGACCCTGGATCCCTGTATAGCAACGGCGTTGGACTGCGTAGCGTAGTTTACGGATTGTGGAGTTTGCCCTTCAGAACCGCGACGAACGTGAAGTCCAGACGAGGTTGTCCTTCAGGTTCGAGTCAGATGACGGGGAAGTAGATGATTTTTGGGTAGTAATACCGTTCAGACGCTTGGCAGCTAGAGACACAATATATCTTGGGCCGTATAATGCAGACCTCTCAAAGTACTACAGCCTTCAATATGGACAACTTCATGGTAGATATTGACAGAGTATTCGGGTTGCGGGTCATATGCCACACCTTATATTCTTAATTTCAATTCTCCGGTTATTTACAGAAAGCATTTAAACGTCGATCGTGGTTGCGGGTTTATAACAATAGTCTTAGCACATATGTTCAGTGTACTAAATACAATGGCGTATAATATCTGGCTGCCTAGGGTTGTGCAGCGTGCCCGTAAACTGGCTTCAAATTGTAAGCTTCAGTTTGAGTGTAATATGGGTCCTGAAGAGCTGAGAAGGGTAGAGCAGGAAATGAATGTTCGTATAGTTGTATTTGGAATGGATGATCGTCGTAGGACTGTGTATGTTTTTAAAAGCTGTGTGTGAGATCGTACAAGACCTCTACTTATTTTAGGATTGTCAGGAACATCGTATCTCCCTATTCGTAATATAAGGACTCTCTAAGCTAGTTATGATAAAAGTAGAAAATATGGACGGCATCATGATTTGGGTAAGGGATGTCTCGAGTTTGTGGATGATACAGTGAAACGTTGTAAGGAATGCTACATGGTATGTGAGCGGTGTAAAAGCCCCAAATGTGAAAGTCATGTAGTTGAAACTGAGAAGAGGGAATGTAATGTGTGTAGACGTACATTTTTCAATAATAAATGCTTTGAACCCCATAAATCAATTGGCACTTGCAGGAAAATGAGGATTTGTAAGTGCGATATGTTTCACATGATGGATAATTGGGGGAATTTCAAACATAAATGCGATGAAATTCACTGTTCTACATGCCATCAAAAATATAAGGCTGCTAGAGTGAAGCATGTATGTTATATGAAAGATGCTAAGCCTAAAAATAGCCCTTGTATAACCGTGTACTACGATATAGAAACTTACACGAACGATGAAACCAAAGACGTTATTCCACATTTACTTGTAAGCCAGACTATCTGTGATGAGTGCATAGAGATCGAGTGTGATGAGTATCACAAATGTGACAAACGGACAATCGTTTTTAAACGCTTCCAGACGAGAGCCCTGTGAAACTCTTTGTATCCTATATTGTCAAATTAGCGGACAAGTTAAAAAAAATGACTGTGCTTATTCTTTCCCATGACGGAGCAAAATTTGACACAATTCCTTTATAAGGAGTTGCTTGAACACGAGTCGTCTGCGATATTTACAGGTGATCCCTTGAAAAGAGGTAACAAACTAATACAGATGCAGGAAAGACGTAATGTACAGTTTAAAGACACCCTGCTGTTCACACTTTGTAAATTAGCAAAGCTACCCAATGTCATGGGGGTAGCCGCTGAAGTTTGAAAAGGGTATTTCCCTTACACATTCCTCACTAGCGAAACTTTAAATTACGTAGGACTACCTCCACCCAAACATTACTTTAACTACACCAACGTGAGTGATAGTGAGCGTGAAGATTTTGATCGCTACTACAATAGTTTTAATGAAGCTAGTCCATCCAATATAGCTGATGAATGTGAAGTTATTGCGTGAATGATGTGCGCGTGCTTAGAGTATGTTTCCAGGCCTTTAGAAGGATGTACAATGTACATAGCCCGTTTCAAATGCGATCGTTGCAAGTCGCAACCACGATCGCCTCATGTTTTACGGTGTTCAAGAATAACTTCATGCATAAAGACAACTTAACAGTCATTCACAGAAACAACCCCCGCAGTTATGGACACAAGTCAATTTAGTGGCTCATACACCTACAGCTAAAGACCGGGTGTATATATAAAACACGCCCGCAACACGGGTGAAGAACCCATTTACATCAATGGTCGTGTTTTTTGGGTTGATGGTCTAAGTGAGGATCCAACCACTGGTGAGAAGGCTATGTACTCCTTTAACTGGTGCTGGTGGCATGGATGCCCGCACCCTGAGTGTGCCGTCAAAGGGGACCTCCATGGAAGATCCCGCGCCGATAGTCTCTCATGGACCCGTAACCGCGATCAACTTATACGCTCCCAGTTCACTCACAAGATAGTGTGGGAACATGAATATGATGCACGGATGGAAACAAATGGCCAGTACCGTGAAGAAATAAGGGCCATCAAATATTCAATGGTGCTGGACCCCCTCAAATGCAGTGACAGCTTGTTTAGAAGGCGTACAAACCCATTCAATCTATACCTTCCGCCTACGCCAGGGATGAAGCTCCATTAGTACGACTTCTGCTCTTTATATCCCTACTTGATGAAGAACAATCCGTACACCGTAGTCGCCTGAAAAACTGGTGGGCCCCACCATCCCAACCATCGAGGAGTTCTCAGCTAAATTGAGTGAGCGCTACTTTGGATTCTCTTTCGTAGACGTGCTCCCCCCTCGCGATTTATGGATGCCGATCTTACCCGTCGTTATAGATCACAAGCTCATGTTTCCCCTGTGCGTGAAGTGCGCAGAGAAGAACAATGGGGAATTTATCATACAACCAATCAGCGTAAGAGCAGAGGTGTATATACAAGCCCTGAGCTGGACCTAGCCGTTCACCTTGGATACAGAATATTGAAGATACATGAGGTGCGGAGGATTCAGAAGCTCCCCAACCTTTTCACGCCATATATAAACGCTTTTTTGAAGGATAAGGTAGAAGCATCGGGGTATCCTAATCCTAAGATCCGCCGACTGTAAGATCGGTCACGTGACTCCTGCTACTACCTGGACATATCTCTACCCCAGCGTGCTCAGTTGGCCGCTGCAAACCCTGGAGCTCAGACGCATATTTTCTCACGTAGACGAAAAATAGTGATGGCTACTTTGATATTGCGTGTTCGACGTTTATGAAGTGGTATTCGGTAAAGTCGGAAGATGTGGTGAATACTGAAAGACTGCCTACTCCCTCTTCCTTTGAGACTTTTCAGGATACAATCGTGCGAGGGAACAAGATGTTCAAAAACTCTATGGATATTCTGGCGAGAGTATTGCCCTACGTTGTAGGGCTAAACTGTATTAAAGCGTACATACACCGTGAGGTGAAAGAAATAATGCGTGCAGAAGAGAAGCAACGGATATGGATAATGTGTCTTGTTGATGAGCGGTGTTTCAGCCGGTATTATGTCTACCTGCATCATACCGAGTACGCGTACCCTGCGGCTGAAAATGTAAACCTTGTCATCATGGACAATCTAAAGTACTTTTACCACTACATTCATATATATCATGACGAGGTTCGCAGTGAGGTTGTGGCTAAAGGCCTGTGTGACTTTTTGATAAAATTTAGAGACGAGTATCGATTGGTAAACAAAAAGGAAAAATACGGTAACATGTTTCTCTCAAATAGTGCACCGGTTTGTGAATAAAATGTGTTTATTTCGTGAAATTCCCCCTGTCTGGTGCGTATTCTGGGGAGTGGGAGCGATATAACATTAAAACCGATATTGCTTCATGTATCGGAAAATTTCTCAAAACACCTACCCATTATAATGGGATAGAAGTATTCACTTCGGAACAGCACCGTATACGTTTCATCAGCTTATGGTGTGACTCGCTCCTCCCGTCGAACCGATCCGCTCACCCGTGGCTCATCGTCATCTCGGAGCTTGAACCGACTGGAAGTGCACTCCTCGAATACGATGGAACTTCCTTTGAGAAGCATTCTCAATGCCGCGTACGATGTGTCAGTGACGAAGCCCTTGCTCGTGTTCAGGCGTGAAACCAGTACCATTAACTATGTACTTGAAACGATTTGCAGGCAAGCTAACTCTGGTAAACGTAATGTTATTTATTTAAGTGTTGAGGAGATGAATAGAGTCTTCATGGTAGTTGAGAAGTGGGGTGAGGACCGTTATAAAATACCTGCAGGTGTAGGTACAAGAAGAAAATAGATTAGTGATGCCCCCCTCATATACGTTGTACGTTGTGTATAAATAACGAACAGCCATGCATTGATATACGACTGATGTGGAAGAATGCATCTGATAATAACGCTCTTGTCCCCACGCAAAACCGATTCATCCTTGACAGAATGTTTGAAATCGGATTCCCAAGCTGAAGCCTATATTAGATGCAGGTGTTACGGATATGATTTATTTTGACACGGTTCCTCAATACGCATATACCGCTCTGCTCGACGGATTTATCGAATGTAGGAATGAACAAAGCGAGAATGGTCTAGAGCTAGATGCTTATTTAAAAGTTTTAGACTCTTCGAAATATCCCGAACTTTGATACAAAAGACTTGAGCGGTACAGGGCAGAGCTCGCCTACACTGTTCACCCTGAAGAATTGTACCTCTATATAATGAATAGCTGTGGTTACGGCTTGGAAGATTATTTGAATTGCCGCTATGCGTTGTGAAGAAGAGTTCACGATTGAAAAGCTCGGGTCGGTAAAGAAAAACCCTCGATTGGAAAGGAGTGTTTATAAACTTGTATTTAATAATGACGTGATGGCTAACGATGCCCTCTTTTCGCGTTCTTTTGAGTGTATTCTAGCTGTGTTTAAAGATAACTTACCAACCGAATGTAAAGTGGGCACAAAAATACAGGTTGTCCATAAATGTTTACCCTGAAAACAGTATGCTCTCATGTTTTAATGACGAATCTTACATCCGTTTTCTTTATTACAGATGATCTCGTACACGCATAGAGTTTCTCTGCTGGTGTGTTTCGTGTACCGCATTCGCCGCTAGGAGCGCTGTAGTAGCTGTTCAGTTAAGATGGCGTCTGTGACAGAGAAGGCACAATGTGTTGTGTGGCTTGCAGAAAAAAAAATCTCCTGTCAGTGTTCAGCGAAGGTCCAGAACGAAGTATGGAAAGAATCCACCTGATGTGAAGTTAATTAAGTCGTGGATGAAAAAATTCTTGGAAACTGGAAACGTGGAAAAGGGAAAGAGCAGTGGCAGACCATCAGTTTCCGATGGGATGGTGGAAAACATTGAAACTGCTTTCACACGGTCACGAAGGAAATCGGCGAGACAAGCTTCATGCCAACTAAAGGTACCGAAGTCTACGGTGCACAAGGTGTTACACAAACGTTTGAAGTTACACGCCTACAAGGTAAATGTTGGAAAATGTGTGGCGTGAGTGTGAATACCGTTTAGACATTTTACGTGCCACTAGGGGTGCACATGTTGAAGCTTATTAAGTTCATTAACTATGTATCAAAACTTTGTATGTTTATCTACTTATGATTAAAACTTTGTTTGAATACGAGTGTTTATTTAAAAGTTATGGCATGCTTTAATCAGGGTAATCATTTATGGACACCCTATAGTATGGAACGATATGAAGGACATTTATATCGAGTCCGTATAACTTGAGCGGTGAAATAATGTTAAATCGTATTTACCGCGTAGTTCAAAGCAATAATGATGTGACTGTAGACTCGATTAAGTGTGAGTTTAGTGTTTTAGTTAAGCGCAGTAGAACAAAGTATGTTGATGTATATTTATTCTCAATATATTTAATTATTTAATATAATTGTTTATATATATATATTTTTCCTCTACTAATATGTTGATGATTATACTCCTTTCTTTTGTATATTATTATTTTTTATTTTCAATATATTTAATATTATTTTTTTCAGTATATTTAATTATTTAATATAACAATATATATATATATATATATTTCTCTTGTACTGTTATATTCATGGTTATACTACATCGTTTTGTATATTATTATTTTTTTATCATATATATATTCCTCGTTCGTATTTCTTATGCTGTTTTTATTTTTTATTTTATTTTTTTATCATATATATCCCATCGTTTGTATAGGATTGCATATTTATTTTCTATATAGTTCGTGAAATTGATTCCAATAATTCGTCTAAATAAACAGAATGATGTGATGGTGTTTTATTTAATTCTTTTGGTTGTATATATAAGCGATATTATTATTTAATTATATGTATACCAAATGGCTGCCTTCTAAACCGACTGACGGATTTCTAAGCCAACTGTCAAGAATATCTGAATAGCGCAATCTGGCAGCTGAAAAGGTAATTAATATATATACACCTGCCTTCTAGGTATTCTACGTCAACTGGCTGGTTAAGCCAACTGGCGGATTAAGCAAACTGGCGGATTATGCCAACTGGCGCAAGGCCAACTGTCGAGAATATATGCTTTAATTAATTAAATAGCGCAATCTGGCAACCCAACCCTAATGATGTACACCTGAACAAGCCATTTACGCCTTCTAAGTAACTTCTAAACCACCTGGCGGATTAAACTAACTGGCTGATTAGGAATTTATAAGACAGCGGGCGCTCCGATGAAGTCTCAATATGCATCTGGCAGGAGCCAGGCGAACACTTCTCTCTCCTTCTCCTCTCTCCCTTCATTGCAGCTTGGGGGATAACCACTCCCCCTTTGTTGCATAACCTCTTGCAATATTCCCCCTCCCCCTTTGCAACATTCATCAACATTTGCAATTGCATTGCACTCTAACCTTTTGCGACGATACTACTAGTCTCCTTCCTTTTCGACGGCTTTCCTCCACCTCGAAACAAAGGCCTTTATTCCCTGCTGGTAAAAGTCCACTGGGTTCCGCTTGAGCCACCTCTTAACCTCCTCAATAACCTCATTGTCACTCTGAAACTTTCTTCCACGAATAGCATCCTACATTGGGCCAAACAAATAGAAGTCTGAAGGTGCCAGATTCGGGCTGTATGGAAGGTGGGGTAACATAGTCAAGCGCATTTTTGTGATGGCCTCTCTTGTTTGCAAACTGTTGTGTGGTCTTGCGCTATCGTGCAAAAGAAGGACGTCTTCCAGTTTTCTCTCCGGTCGAACTCGCTTTATATGTCTCTGGAGTCTGTAGGGTAGCAATTTATGCCTCTGAGTTGATTGTTTGTCTTTTCTTCATAATGTCCACCAGAATCACCCCTTTCATGTCCCAGAAGATGGTGGCCATAACCTTTCCTGCAGAGGGAGCCATTTTGAACTTTTTCTTGCGTGGGGAGTCTGCGTGATGCCACTCCATGGATTAGCGTTTAGTTTCAGGTTCAAAGTGGTGTACCCAAGTCTCATTCCCAATCACATTTCGTGAAAGGAAGTCATCCCCCTCTGTCTCGTATCTAACCAACGATTCAGAAACAATTTCTTTTCTTTGGGCTTTGTGATCTTCAGTCAGTTCGCGAGGAACAAACCGTGAACACACTTTTGAGTATCCCAGTTGCTGAATTATCGTATTCACATTTCCTTCACTAATTCCTAGCTCGAGTGATAGCTCCTTGTACGTGACGCGCCGATTTGATCGAATGATGCTGTTAGCACGTTGCACAGCGTGAGATGTCACAGCCAATGTCGGGCGACTGCTGTGTGGCTGAACATCGAGGTTGGCTCTCCCTCTCTCCGATGATCTCACACGTTTAGACCAGCGTCCAACTGTGCTTCGATCAACAACAGCATCTTCGTAAACATTTTTTAGACGTTTGTGAATATTTCCAACTCTTTCCTTCTCTGCGGTTAAGAACTCGATAACAGCTCTCTGTTTACAACGCACATCACTGTCAGACGCCATTTTTGAAACTGCGTTCACCATCGGTTTTATACAAGGGTGTTTAAAAGCGGTTTTATACAAGGAGGGGAGGTTCAAACTGGAAAAATGCTGTTATGTGAAGTGCAGAAAGTTCAAACTTACGGCCCAAAAGACATTTCAGCCACATGGCCTATTATTTAGCTAAGAAAAAAGGATGGGACAAAATATATTGAGTGCCCCTAGTGTTTATATATATATATAAACAAATAATATTTTGTGTTTGTGTGCAAAAGCTCTTAACTGTAAATAATTGGGAGGTAACACTCTTGGTACCTCAGAACATCAAAAAATTTACATAAAAGCTCTAGATACATTTTTGTCGGAAAAAAATATATTAGTCCAGATTAGGTTAGGTTAGGTTAGGTTACGTTACTTTGTTACTTTATATTAGGTTAGTTAAGGTTTGGTTAAGTTAATTTAGGCTAGATTAAGGAGTCCCTCACCTTTTAAGCACTTATTAGAACCACCTTTCGAACCCTCCCTTACGTACGAAACATTTATAACGTCCTACTCGATTCGATGACACTGACGTTAGGTTAATTTAAATTAAATTTAGTTAATTAGCTTTCAAGATATATGGACTTAGAAAGTCTGTACCTCGCTTATGCGGAGAGGGAGAGAGAGTGTGTGTGTGTGTGTGTGGTGTGCAAAGGCTCTTTACCATAAATAAAAATATTCTGCAACCAAAAATAAATAAACTAGTGATGTACCGATTCCAAAATTTAGCCGATGCCGATGCCGATTCTTTTCCTATATTTTAAAAAATCATTTCCCTTCGTAAATTTTACTAATCTTGTGCGAAAGCTTTCAATTTTCCTATTTTTACATTTCAAATTCTGTTTAAATGCTTTTCCTTAGCCCACTCCACAATAGACAGTACCAGAATTTGTTACTCATGTCATAAACCACAGCTAAAATGATGATAAATAGTTTTTTACTCAGTAAAATGATAAACTAATTTTATTTTAGTTTCATAAATTGAATACCAATATTTGAAGTAATTGTTTTTCCTGATGTTAAAGAAATTTCGTTCTTCAACAATATAAAAAACAACAAAATTTTTCATTAAAATTTCAGGGCCCTATTGGCCTGTTTCAATTAAAAATAATGAATATACATTTTGAATTTATAAAATTGTTAAAATACTTAAAATAAAGTTAACGTAATAAGATAGTTTAACATAAATTCTGAAATACAACTTAATATAAAATTATCGTTAATATAGATTAGGAGATTACAATAGTTTTATAATATTTAGAGATTAGCTCGTTCGAGAAAGTATAAATTGATGGGCATCTTAACTTATGAAGCTTTGCATTTATCCGCAGCATTTTAACATCCGCATCCGCACTTCCGACTGCGGATGTTATGCGGATATTACCTCTAATAAATTATGCAATTTACAATTAAATTAGCTTATAAAGTAGCTTATAAGGCCCAGTCATGCACATTTCACGTGAAGTATTAATTATTAATGAACAAACAAATATATAAATCTCAAAATATAAATACCTGGTAACGCAGAAAATTGAATGAAACTTGTTTCATTGAATTTTCTCTGGCTGAAAGTCTTGAGAAAGTTATTATTTTTATCATAATGAAAACATTAATATTAATTTTAATTCTTATGCATTGCCTGCCATAATAAGCTTAGTAATATCACGAAATTTGAAAAATTACGTCATATATTCATAATTCTATATTATAGTGATAGATTAACTAAATATCCGCATCCGCATCGGCGGATATTGAAATTAAAGATCCGCATCCGCAGATGTTGAAAAACTGACATCCGGTCCACCACTACTATATATACATATATATATATATATATATATATATACACAGTATGGGTGCTCTTCCAATATGTGCTCTACCGCGAAACTGTAATCTACCATATTCCAATACGTGCTCTACCGTGAAACTAGCCTTAAAAGGCTAACTAACGAAAATATCATGACTTAACCTAACCAGTCGTTAGGTCAACTATACGCCCTTGACGATTGGTTAGGTTAAGTCGTGATATTTTCGTTAGTTAGCCTGGAATATGGAATATTAGTTGGAATATGGTAGATCACAGTTTCGCGGTAGAGCACATATTGGAAGAGCACCCACAGTATGTATATGTATATATACATACTGTGTATATATACACAGTATGTATATGTATATATACATACTCTGTATATATATACAGTATGTATATAGATATATATACAGTGTGTGTTTATATATATATATATTATATATATATATATGTATATATAAGCAAACAACCACAGGGAAAAGGAAACACGAAGTCCGAGCGCTTTCGTGATATATTCACATTTCTGTTTCTCCTTGATAATGTGAATATATCACGAAAGCGCTCGGACTTCGTGTTTCCTTTTCCCTGTGGTTGTTTGCTTATTAATAAGATCACGTGTTATTCTGTGATTTTAGTGCATATATATATATATATATATATATATATATATATATATATATATATATATATATATATATATATATTGAAATATTTCAATGCTCGCTCAGCCTTTGTCAGTGCAATGTGTGTATTGTTTACCAGGCGAGTTTTCTACATTTTTTATTTCTAGTACAAGTTTTGCTCTGTATTTAGGTGAAAATAGGTAAGAAATTTGTTAGCAGAATGTGCAGACTAATATGTGCACAAGTTTTAGTTGGCATTTGAGTAAATAATAAGCCTACGATATGGTTTGTATGGTACCGCATGCAGGAGTGAAATTTTGAAAATGGCTATTGGGCTCACGATCGACCCATGAGGTCGATGTCATGCCGACGAGCTCGATAGCGAGCCCGGGTAAATATTCAATACAATTAAAAGAAAATAGGAGTTGATGTCAAGTCCGGATAGTTTAAAACAAAATGAGAGGTTCATTTACAGAGGAGTTCTAATAGACAGAGTTTATTTCCACAACAGTTTCGATGCCCACTGGCATCCTCTTCGGGTGAATACAGAAACACGAATGAACCATATTTTGACCTTCACTTAAAAAAAAGTGAAGTTTTTTGCATTTATTACAGAGTTGATGGCGGGACATCAGGTTCCACCATCAACTTTTATCCCTTTTTTAATTAAATATGAATAATTTTTTCAACAATACTAATGACATACTGACACCAAGAAGTAATTAATCCAGAGCCTTATAGCTATGTTTAGGTATAAACTGAATTTAAAACTTTATTTTTAAGGGAGTTACACAGCCGACAACCTTAGGGGTTCGATGGCTGGGAACTTACCGCCCAATAGGGCGAACACAAGGAAATCCACTTGAATTAAATAGATAAGAATATTAAAAATATAAAAAGGGAGTCAAAATAACGTCAATCATGAATACCTTTAGATTTTCTTTCCAAATGACACGTAAGTTGGTAACTATTTGACCCGATCGTCGGAACCTTATCGTACTGAATTATTATGTTACAAGTTATTCTCTAATCTTTCAGTAATTTGTTCAGTAAAATGTTCTCTCAAACCATAGAACTCCTTATCTGATTTAAGAGTTTATATAAAACCATACCTTTCAGGAACCAACCCCCTTCGAGGGAAAAACCAGTCACTGTAACTGTAGCGATCCGATCAGTTTGAATGGTTAATCTGAAGGGAAACTTCTCCCTAAAGGCAATCAGATTTGGTTAACTCCACCCAAAATATTTTTTATATAAAAGCTCTAACACAGTTTCATTTGCGAGGAACTTTGTAAAATACCGTCGGCCTAACACGATCCTTTCTGTACATAGGGCCGGATGCAATTTTACTACACTCGCTTGAATAAGTTAAGTGCTTTATTTGTAACTTTGAAATTTTGACAAAGCTTGTTTTAACGCCAATTGTGTTTGCTCTCAATTTATGTAAGAAAGTTTTTAATATTATTACTGATTAATTTTTATTTTTAAAATTTTTTCAAGTATTGGTTTGTCTTGTTTTAAAATTTCGGCCGTCGTATTTTTTGGTATATGTGTGAATGAAACCTGAAACTGAAAAACATTTTCCTTGTTGTAAATAAACAGTATAAATTGGAACCAAAAGAGTCTTAATTACTTTCGCTCAGTTATTTGAATGTACTTTGTTTTTAAGCGTGAAAGCTGAATGCGGAGTATAAAAGTCATTGATGTTCTGAATGAAGCTCTGCAAAAATCATACTATGAGGGGACGTACTGATCAAAATTGCACTCAAAGTGAAGAAGGGTAAGTGATACCTCAACTGTACAGTAGGGGTGTTCAAAATTAGGAAATGTTTGAAAAATGTGGCATACTAAGTTTTTTCCCACTATTTGGTCCAGGTGAAGTGTTTTGGTACTATTTTCATCAAAATCGAAATGAGCCTAAGGCTCGCTGAAAGAACTTAAAGACAGCATGCTTCAGACATTTACGGTAAATTGCTAACTTTGTAACTAATGGAGATAACCCTATCAGCCTGACCCTCGTTTTGGTCTTCTCGGCGAAAAAATGTGATTGAAAACAATTTTGATTTCGGAACGAGTTACGGTTTTCAAGATATTTGAGAGCAAAGTATGTCAGTTGTCATAGAGTTACGCAGTTTTGCAGTGATTCAGGAATACGTCCGTAGTGATTTCTGAGTTAAAATTTTTTATTTCATTTGGTGTAAGTCGCTGTGCACAATTGGAATAATATGGTATAATATTGGTCAGTTTCTTTTGTATGTAGATACCATATGTCAATTGGCCAGCATGTAATATAATACCTCTTTTCTAAGTATCCTAATAAACGATCAATGTCCTGCGCAACTTCCTCAAGCTGAAATGGAACCTGAAACAGTGACAACCGGTAGTGGTAAAAGACTTCAGACGCCTCAAGAACTTCCTTGTAAAAATGCCAAAGTGCCACTATCTTTATCCGTTCCAAGGAATGAAACAAATTTTCTTGTAGGTCAGACGTCCTCCTCTATATGGGGCGCAAGGTTGCCTACAACACGACAAGTGCTCCAGTTTTTCTTCCATGGAAATGAAAGCCCATCACTGAACAGGAACGAAGCATTTAAAATAACTGTAGACAATGTATTGACCCTGTGGAACATGGCACATATAAACACCATTCGGCCGCATAACTGCAGAGCGAAACTGCAAACTTTGTGGCGTGAGTGTAAGCTGTTGGACAAGAATAAGGAAAGAGAAAGTGACCCAGATAATAAACGGGCCATCTTTGCAGATAAACTCAATAAGCTCTGGGATATTGGAGCCTCTGATGCTATCGAGGGAGTCCGAATAAATAGGCTTCTCACGAATGATGATAAAAGGGAAGATATAAGCTTTTATCTGGATTAGCGCGATGGACGAGAAGCTACACTTAGTGGCAACGATAAAATCTTCGGCGATAAGAAAAAGCTTCAGACATTGAGGGCATTCCATAAACAGAACGCAGCAATACGAACTGCATCAGCTCAGAATAGCGCATCATCAGCCCCAGAAGATGAGGAAATCGGCGGCCTGTCAGATGACAGTTAAACAGAGGACCACGAAGAGCCTGAGAGCACCAATTTCTCAAAAAAAAACATCAACAAAGCCGCAGTTTATGATACTGAAAACACCAAAACGTATCATGCAGGACCCCGAGCTGACAGAACCCTCTTGAGTTCGTTACACTACATTGTGACGGTAAGTTGACTAAGGACAGGTACGGTGATGCCCACGAAACATTTGCTATACTTGTTTCGGGTCCCACACCCAATTTTTTCAAGGGTAACCTTCTTGGTGTTCAGAGGCTACCACATGCTACTGGGAAAGTTCAAGCGGAAGAAACTGTAGAGATGCTGGAAATGTGCAAGGTCAAAGAGAAAGTGAAAGCTCTCGTTTTTGATACAACCAAGCGTAACAGTGGCTGGAAAAATGGAGCTGCTAAATACTTCGAGGAACTCATTGAGAATAACGTGTTCTACCTAGGCTGCAGGCACCTTGTTTTGGAACTTGTTCTTGGCAGTGTGTGGGAGACCTTGTTCGGAAAGACCAGCGCTCCTGAAAGCACCATATTCCATCAGTTCAAGTCTGCATGGCACTCCACAAACACTAATCTGCCGCATCAAACACTTCATCTCTCGGACCTGTGGCTTCTGAAATGTGCAGAAGAGGCAAAGAAAGATCTGATTGAAGTGCTTAAAACGGGAGAGAAGTTGCGTCGGGATGACTAGAGATAATGAGCAGAGAACGCACTGATCCTCCTATGGGAGGTGCCTCCTCGAGGTCACCATAAGAGAAAACCTGGTCCAACGCACCACGTCCGTTGGATGGGCAAAGTTCTCTATGCCCAGAAGATGTTCATGTGGGCGGAACAGCTACACTAAGATGAGAGGCTCCTGACGAAGTTGAGAAGACTGAATACTTTCATTCAGTTGTTTTACACGCCATACTGGATGAAAGCAAGCAGGAGAGCGGATGCACCAATCAATCAGCGTCACACATCACTGGCCACAAGATGCGGATTATCAGGTCGCAAAGAATTTCGTGAGAACTTTGAAGGCGGTAAACGATGCCACTGAAAGGAGTGTCAAGCTAAATACAGAGTATGCCACAGTAATAACTAACAACCATAAGGAACAGCACCAAAACAAGTATCCCGACTTCTCAAAGAAAACACAAGGATAGAATTGTAGAGAATAATTTGTAAATTTGCTTATCAATATCGGGTGGGGGCCCGGAGGATAATAAAATGCAAAAGCCGGAGCCTGTTCTTCAGGCTGGACAAGAGTGAATCCGGAGTGGGCATTTTATTATCCTCCTACCTCGTTATTTTTACTGGTCCTACCTGAGGATGGAAAAATTACTACAAATATACATAAAAACATTAATAACAACATATTTCAGTGATAAATAGCTTGAAAACTGTAACTCATATCGACGTGAAAATTGCTTCCAATCGCATTTTCTCGTCGAGAGGATCAAAACGAGGGGCAGGTTGATAGGGTTATATACCTCCATTAGTTACAAAGTTAGCATTTTACCGTAAATGACTGAAACATACTATCTTTAAGCTCTTTGAGCGACCCCGAGGAAAATTTCGATTTTGATGAAAATGGTACCAAATTACTTCATTTGGACCAAATAATGGGAAAAAAACAGTATGCCAGATTTTTCAAACATTTCCGAATTTTAAACACCCCTACTGTACAGTGATCAAATGAGTATAAACTTGAGAAATTATACCGATTCAGTGAGACAGACAGAAAGGGGCATTGGCTGAAGAGAAAGTGTGTGATACACTTTTCCACTTTGGAGAAGAAACGCGTTGACTAAAAATAACCGTTGCGCATAACAAAAATTAACTAATATAGTGCCTGGGGTACCTGGGTTCCATGGCGCGGCGACTCACACGCACACACCTGCACACACACACACACACACACACACACACACACACACACACACACACATATATACAGGATGTCCCATAAGTCTGGAACCATAGGGCAAAATGATAAAAACGCCAGTGAAAACGGCTTTTATTCACAGAACGTGTTCAATGTGTACACCATTATTATTGATACACGAATGCAGACGAGATATCCAGTCAGCAAACACACGACGAATGGTATCAGGAGTGATGGTGTTACATGCGTCGATGATGCGCTTCCGCAAATGTGTAACACTCTGAATTTTCTCCGCATAGACCAACGCCTTCAAGTGACCCCAGAGATAAAATTCCAACGGGGTGAGATCGGGGCTCCTCGCCGGCCACTCCACAGGCCCTCGATGTCCTATCCAATGACCAGGGAATTGTCGGTGCAGCCACTCTCTTACCCGGGTGTTGTAATGGGCAGGAGCACCATCCTGCTGGAACCATGTTGGGAAATCCCCATCTGTGTTGAAGACACTGGGGAATGCTTCCTCGTTGAGCATGCGCAAGTAAGCGTTTCCTGTGACAGTGTCATCAGAAAAGAAGGGGCCAATGATACGGTCTTTCCAAATGTTACATCACACCATCACACGAGCGACAACTTGTTCCTTTGAAGCAGTAAACCAGTGAGGGTTGTCTTGCGACCAGTAGCGGGTGTTCTGTGGGTTCACCTCACTATTTGCGTAAAAAACAGCCCCATCACTGAAGAGAATGGTGGACGGGAAATTGGCATTTTGAGCACATTGTGCCGTAGCCCATTCACAAAATTCCATCCGTCGGTCTGGATCATCTTCGCTTAATTTCTGCAGGATTTGAAGTTTGTAAGTATGCGGACAACCGCCGAAGAGACTTTTGGGGACTGTTTGTGAAATGAGCGAGGATGGTTAGCGGCAGTGTCATCGTCGGTGGATGTCCTCGGAGGCCCACTGCGTGGTTTATCTCCCATGGATCCCGTTTCCCTGAACTTTGCTACAAGTTTGCCTACACAGCTGTGTGTTATCGGCGCGCGGTCCGGATGCAATCTGTTAAATTCCTCAGCGACCTCCCTCTGACTCCGATTTTCTACGAGCAGAATTACCTGGATGCGTTCTTCCTTACTCAAAGACAACATGGGCACTTGCATAAACGGAAAAACATGAATTACTTATTTTACCCTATGTTCCAGATTTATGGGACACCCTGCGTGTGTATATATATATATATATATATATATATATATATACAGGGTGTTTCAGGCTGACAGGTCAATACTTCGGGAGGTGATAGTATCGGTCATTGTGAGAAAAAAGTTCATATGAACATGTGTCTAATTCTGAATGGTTACGGAGATAGAGCTGTTTGAATCTGATGCGCGCGCAGCTCTTCCTCCCCCTTCCCTCCTCTATAACCTTGAACCATGTAAGCTGTAATGTAAGCATGTAACATAAGCCAATCGACAGCTGACTGTTGTGAGTGACATTGTTTGGTGTTTGAAGCAGTGTTAAGAATGCCACACACCTTCACACATGCCAAATATGCAGATATGGTGTATGTCTACGGTTTTTGCGATGGAAGTGCAACAGCTGCTGTTGCAGAATACCGTCGACGGTTTCCCAACCGCAGAATTCCGGATCGAAGAGTGTTTACCAGGGTTTTCAACACATTGCGTGAGATTGGTACACTTCCCAGCGCTCATGTTTCATGTGAATGTGAAGATCAACAAGATGTGGATGAAGTGGAAAACATTCTTCAGTTGGTAGAGCGTAGTCCTACTACTAGCTCACGAAGAATTTCTACACGTCTCGGTGTAACACACAAAAGAGTATGGCGAACATTACGTGAGGAAGGCTTGCATCCATATCATGTACAGCGTGTACAACACCTTCAACCAGGAGTCGCTGCCATGCGACTGGAATTTTGTCATTGGGTAAATGCTAATCGCCGACTGCTTCGATTACTACTGTTCACCGATGAAGCTACTTTCACCCGTGACTGTATCAACAACACTCGTAACTCTCATCGGTGGTCAGACGAAAATCCAAATGCCACTGTGGAAAAAAAATTTCAACATCGCTTCTCTGCCAATGTGTGGTGCGGTATCATCGATGATCAGCTGATTGGCCCTGTTACTTTAGAGAATCGTCTTACAGGATAAAGTTACCTAGAATTTCTGCAAAATGAATTGCCAGGACTATTGGAGGATGTTCCTTTGGCTACACGCGCTGGTATGTACTTTCAGCATGACGGAGCTCCTCCACATTCTACCCGTCTGGTGATGCAATACCTAAATCAAACTTTCCCTGGTCGATGGTTCGGCCACGGTGGTCCAACTCAATGGCCACCAAGGTCTCCAGACCTCTCTCCGTTAGATTATTGTTTGTGGGGGTGGATGAAAAGTCAAGTTTACAAAAGAAAGGTGGATACACGAGACAAATTGCTCGCGCGCATTTTGGATGCTGCTGCCCGCATAAAGGAACGTCAAGATCAACTCAGACGAACAACACGCGATCTTCGCACACGAGTTGCAAAGTGCATTGAGGTTGACGGTGGGATTTTCGAAAACGTATTGTAAACTGTAACAAATTTGTCATTTCTGTATCTGATACCATTCAAAATGCCAATGTTTAAACATTAAATGTTAGAAACAGTAATTGGGTTCTCTTTCTTGATTACCATTAACAATGCTTTTCTATTTGTAGATTCAAACAGCTCTATCTCCGTAACTATTCAGAATTAGACACATGTTCATATGAACTTTTTTCTCACAATGACCGATACTATCACCCCCCGAAGTATTGACCTTTCCTCCTGAAACACCCTGTATATATATAAAACTTTGATCCTGCTCCGAGTTTGGTGGTTCCGGCTTCGGAGTGTTTCCAATGGTTCAGTTGCATTTTTTTGCATGCTCTGATGCTGTTAAAGATTCCCAGCTGCAGCTCCAGACTAGTTTCAGCAACCATTGCCCTTTGTCAGGAGGTGCCCCAGACAAACCCAACTATTTGTATTTAACTCCAGCTCCGAAAACCATAAAAACGAGGCAAGTTTTACATTTCTGCCACTAAATACATTGTATTACGAGCCAATACACAACTTTTTGGTCTCATTTAATAGGAAAACAGAAGTACAATGACTACACTAGGTAAATTAGGGTGGAAAACATTTTCGTCGGTGTTCATTGAAGTTACATTAGCTCCAATATGTGATTGCTTTTACTTTTTCAAATTTTGAATCACTTACACTTGCGTTAAGGCAGGGAGACAGTTCTACTACAAACTTAGAGAATGCACTCTTTTATCGTTCACAACGATTACTTTTTCGAATTTCACTCGCGTTAGGATTTTAATTGAAATACTTGAAATCAAAATACTACTAATATATCATGTTGTAGGTTAAGATTGTAGACACCAATCGAACAGGGAAGTATTCTGGGGTGTATGTTAGACAGGAGACAGGGAGTGCTGAAACTCCCGTTTCTCCTGTCACTGTCCTCCTTAACTGATCTTTTAACGCGTCTCATCTACCCGGTGAGCAGTCCAGAATGGTCTCAAATACACTTCTCCCTCTACTCCTCATTACACATTAGGGTAGTCCAAAATATGAAAATGAAAAATATACTTCTCATAACATTCACCCACATTCTCTAACCACTATCGATATTGAAAATAAAAAACTGGATCGATCCGTGCATATTTAGAGGTGCGCAACTTGAAGCTTTAATATCATTATATAGTTTGGGGTGGCAAATTTCTTCAAAGATGCGCCACCCTTACATATTAATAGATTCAGCTCAAATTTTGGTCTTATATATTTTTTCACATAGTAAATGAGAAATTTAATCAGGAGTTATACTTTGTGCAATTTACGTTTTTACCATATATGTAAAAATGAACAATGAACAATTTCTATATTCTTATAATCATTCGTGTAATTCTTATATAATTCGTATATTTATATAAATCTTTATATTTATCTAATCCTTATATTTATATAATCTTTATATTCATATATTAATTTTTACATAGTGACCAAAATCGCATAACGCGAGTTTGGATAAATTTTTTATTTGCTTTCTATTTTATTTCTGCCAAATAATTGGTGAATTGTTTCTTTTTAAATTTTTTAATCATTTTTTTAGATTTAGCTTAATAATGAGACCTGATTAAATTCTGCAATGTTCATTTTTTGTATACATTCTGTCTTCGTTACAAAAGATGAAGTCATGTCTTGCTTAACATTTAATTTTAAATGTTAAACCTTTAATTTTTGCTCATATGCATGTTTAAGTGTAATTTATAATAAAATGCATATTTCAATTTCCATTTTGAGTTAACTCAGCAGATCATGATAACATGAGATCTGTAAATATCCGGTTTAAAATAAAAATATGGCTTCATCTTCAAATATCTTTCTTATCTGTTTAGACGTTGCCATAACTAAAATATTTACCTTACCTTCAAATATTGTGCAAAAATAATGCAGCCTAATGAGAATAAAAATCAAAGAAATCAATATTAAATAATAATGATGCCCACAAAATTTGGATATATAAACCCATGTAATTTTTCAAATTGTTATTCTGATTTAACTGATCTAACTTAGAGGCTGAGCATTACTTGTAACATTTTAGCAGTAAACTACAGTAAGAGAAAGTCTTTATCTTCTCCTTCGAGCCTTGCTCTCTTCAGAGAACTTACCTAGTCTTAAATGCAGAAAAAATAATTTCCCGATACGTTACAAGAAGAATCAGGGAACCTTCAGAGAATTTAATCAGCTTCACAGAATCCTCTGATCCTCTGATCCACTACAAGAAGAAATCGGAGAGTAGTACTATAAGAGAGACTACTGCGATCCCCTATACTGTACCAGCTGCTCCCGTGTAACAAATCCGTTGCTGCCACCTAACCAGAACCCCTGTCAACTTCGAACCGACCAAGGCCATAGACGGAGTGGTTAACATATATGTGTGGCTCACCCTAATATATATATTTTGTATACACGATACAACTCAGAATGGTCACCTGACAAACTTTTATGTTACACAGACTGCGCAGTGCGCATGGAACAAGGAACTCTTCTGGGAAAATTAAATCATGACCCGGTCATGACCCGTTGCTCACCTTGGGCTTCCATCACGAAAAAGAAAAACTTTTGTATTTGTCATTTACCATTATTTATTCAGACTATAGTGGATTTAAATTTCCCAGAGGAGTTCCTTGTTCCATACATGGTCTGTGTGTAACATTATATGTATATACGAGTATTAGGGATGTACCGAATACTAAAATTCACCGAATACCGAATATTTGGTGCAAAACTATTCGGCCAAATACCGAATTCCGAATATTAGTTTTATTTGGGTTATTAGGCGTCAGTATAAGAAACTAAAGCCTTTATCAGTTTCACAGCACAGAGAATTAATAGTAAATGTGAGCAAAAGCAGCATGTTTTAGCCACCAAAAATCTGCCAAATTTCCATACTCATGAAAAATTTGCAACTGCATTGACTTCTATATTGCAAGAATGGTCAATAAAGAGAGATCGTGTACATGCAGTTGTACACGACAATGGCTGTAATATTACTAAAGTGGTTAGCGTTCTCAAAATTACTCCTGTTGCTTGTGCGAATCAGACTTTAGCACTTGCAGTTGATGAAGCCCTTCTTAGCCAGAAGTCTGTTTCAGAGATATGTGCAATTGCGAGCCCAATTTGTTGCACTTTACTTATTCATCTCCAGCCTTTGACAGACTTAAGCAATTCCAGAAGCAACATAATTTACCCGAAAACAAACTTATAAGAGACGTTATCACCCAATGGAACTCTACATTTTATATGCTACAACGACTTCTTCAACGAAAAACTGCGGTTGTTGCATACACCTAAGTAGTATGGGCGCAAAAGGAGAGAGTGCAGTGCAATTGCAAATGTCGATCAATGTTGCATGAGGTTATGCAAAAAGAGGAGGGGAATTTTGCAAGAGGTTATGCAACAAGGGGAAAGTTGGAAGAGCTTATGCAACTATGGGGAGGAGTTATCCCCCAAGTTGCAATGAACTCTTGGGGGAGAAGTTGGGACGGCCTCACCCCCCACGTAGAATACATAGAAGGCAGATGTGTGTATATATATATTACCTTCTCAACTGCCAGACTGCGCTATTCAGATATTTTTGACAGTTGGCTTAGAAATCCATCAGCCGTTTAAGAAGGCAGCCATTTGTATAATAAAATAATAATGTCGTTTGTAACCAAAATAATTAAATAAAACACCATTACATCATTCTGTTTATTTACACGAATTATTTGAATCAATTTCACGAAATATAAAGAAAATAAATATACAGTGAAACGATGGAATATATATGATCAAAAAATAAAATAAAAAATAATAATAGCATAAGAAATACGAACGAGGGATATATATACATATATATATATATACACACAGTTATATTAAATAATTAAATATATTGAAAATAATAATATTGAAAACAAAATAATAATATACAAAACGAAGGAGTATAATCAGCAACATATTAGTACAGGAAAAAAAATATGTATACACAATTATATTAAATAATTAAATATATATCAAAATACTTTGTTCTACGGCGCAAAACACTAAACTCACACGTGATCAAGTCCACAGTCACATCATTATTGTTTTTCATTACTCGGTAAATACGCCTTAATAATATTTCACCGCTCAAGTTATACGGATACCTATACTCGATAGAAATGGCCTTCATATCATTCAATACTATTTTTGTGCCCACTTTACATTCGGCTGGCAAATTATCTTTAAACACAGCCAGAATACAATCAAAAGCACGCGAAAAGAGGTCATCGTTAGCCACCACGTCATTATTAAATACAAGTTTATAAACACTCCTTTCCAATCGAGGGTTTTTGATTACCGTCCCAAGCTTTTCAATCGTGAACTCTTCTTTACTCTGCATAGCGGCAATTCAAATAATCTTCCAAGTCGTAAGGGCAGCTACTCATTATATAGAGATACAACTTTCACGGTGAACAGTGTAGGCGAGCTCTGCCCTGTACCGCTCAAGTCCTTTGTACCAAAGTTCGGGATATTTCAAAGAGTCTAAACCTTTTAAATAAGCATCCAGCTCTACCATTCTCGCCTTGTTCATTCCTACATTCGATAAATCCGTCGAGCAGAGCGGTGTATGCGTATTCAAGAACCGTGTCAAAATAAATCATATCCGTAACACGCGCATCTAATACAGGGTTCAACCTGCGGAATCCGACGATTTCAAACATTCTGTCGAGGATGAATCGGTTTCGCGTAGGAACAAGAACGTTATTATCGGATGCATTCTTCCACATCAGCCGTATATTAATGCAAGGCGGATCATTATTTATACACAACGTGCAAACAACGGCATATGACGGGGCATCACTAATATGTTCTCTTCTTGTACCTACACCTGCAGGAATTTTATAACGGTCCTCTCCCCACTTCTCAACTATCACGAAAACTCTATTCATCTCTTCAACACTTAAATAAATAACATTACGTTTGCTTGCTTGCCTGCAAATCGTTACAAGTACATAGTTAATGGCACCAGTTTCACGCCTCAACACGCGCAATGATTTCGTCACGGACAAATCGTACGCGGCATTGAGAATGCCTCTCAAAGGAAGTTCCATCGTATTCGCACGTCCAGTCGGTTCAAGCTCTGAGATGACTATGAGCAACCGTTGCGCTGTTTAGCTCGGTGAACAGGTGTGGAGGAGTGAGTCACGCCATAAGATGATGAAGCGTGTACGGGTTTGTTCCAACATGAAAGAGAATACTTGTGCTTCATTGTACTGGGCAATCAGAATGTTTTCCGCTACATGAAGCAATATCGGTTTTAATGTTTTAACGGAATGCCCACCAGACGTTCGTCCATTTCCACAAACTAAACACATCTTATTCACAATCAGGTGCACTATTGGACCGAAACATATGCCCATATTTTTCCTTTTTGTTTAACAAACGATACTCGTCTCTAAATTCTGTTTAAAACTCGCGCAGGCCATTAGCCACAACCTCACTACAAACCTCGTCATGATATATATTAATATAGCGGTAACAATACTTAAGATTGTCCATGATGACCAGATTTACATTCTCTACCGTGGGGTATGAGTACTAGGTATGATGGAACACCACTCATCAACAAGACTCATTATCCATAACCGCTGCTTATCTTCTGCATGTGTTATTTCTTCTACTTCGCGGTATATGTGAGCTTTTATAAAGTTTAGGTCTACAACATGCTTCAATACATCGCTTGTACTACGGAATCCTACAATGCCCTCGCCAGAATATCCATAGATTATTTGATCATCTTCGCACAGTTCAATGTAACCTTAAAAGTACCAAAGGAGGGTATCCACCACATCTTCACACTATGCCGAGTACCACTTCATAAATGTTGAATACGCAATATTAAAGGTAGCCATTACTCTTTTTCGTCTACGCCAGAAAATACACGTCTGAGCTCAAGGGTTTGCAGAGGTTATTTGAACGCGCCTGGGTATAGATATGCTCAGGTAGTGGCAGGAGTCACGTGAACAATCTTACAGTGGGCGAAGCTTAGGAATTTCCAAACGCACACACGCAAACGAGAAAATGAAACCTTAATTGATGCAAATATACGTGATAAATAAATATATCGTTAACACTACACACATTTATATAAATACAATCAAGGATTAAGGTAACCAAAGGGTACGGTATCATAGGTACCAGGCACTTGGTAACGTTTCCTATAGGTGTTACGGCATACCTTCGTGCCCCTAAGTTCATTCACACACCCCAGTTTCTGTGCCAGAAAATTGTTGGTTCTCACAGTTAGTTGGGGTGGCTGGTCGCCCTCATCTTCCAAGCACACTAGATCCATCAATGAGTCAAAGTTCACGACTCGTCGGTTCGCATGGTTATGCGTGATACCCTTAGCCTTTACGATATATTTCATATCACCTCCCACCCTCACCCGTACACCATAGGTTTTTGGCCCTGTTGATACAAATGAGTCTGCGTATGCACAATTACCATACTCATCCTTGATCTCGTCAGGTAACTCTCCGAGGAATTCACCAGTAGCAGGCATGTATTCACCTTCCCTCGCTGTGAATATCACGCTATCTGTGACAGCGTACAGCAATTCACCAGTAGCAGGCATGTATTCACCTTCCCTCGCTGTGAATATCACGCTATCTGTGACAGCGTACAGCACCCTGCGCCCAAGAGAGTGCAGTAGTTCCCAAAACTAGATGCAGGTGTAAGCCGTTGTGAAGCTGGCAACAGGTATGTTTGCAACCCGTGAGGAATCTGTGGCCAGTTCGGTGATGTTGTACTTTATTATGTAAGTATTATCTACATTCACGATCTCCATAACCTCTTTATCGTGAGCGTTGGTATATTCCCAAACTTCACTATAACTTTGTGCCAAGTGAAAGTTCCCTTTGCCAGTATTCTATGCAAATTTCCCCCAAAGACTGTTTAGACACAAATTGCACTAAAGCGCTTGCCAGGATCCTTAGCAACTTCGGAACGGTCAAGCTGTATACTTTCATGGGCACGGTAACGCTGAATATAAGCCGATTTTTCATCTTCGGTATCAACCCCTCCCGAATATCCCGATGATTCTACGTTATCCTTCAAAAAAGCGTTTATATATGGCGTGAAGAGGTTAGGGAGCTTATGAAACCTCCACACCTCATGTATCTTCAATATTCTGTACCCATGGCGAACTGCTAAGTCCAGCTCAGGGCTTGTATATACACTTCAGATCTTACGCTGGTGGTTGTATGGTTACAAACACCGTTGTTCTCCTCTGCACACTTCACGCACAGGGGAAACATGAGCTTGTGATCTATAACGACGGGTAAGATTGGCATCCATGAATCGCGAGGGGGGAGCACGTCTACGAAAGATAGTCCACAGTAGCGCTCATTGAAGTTGCTGAGAACTCCTCGATGGTTGGCATGGTGAGACCCACCAGTTTTTCAGGCGCAACTACGGTGTACGGATTGTTCTTCATCACGTAGGGGTATAAAGTACAGAAATCGTAGTAATGGAGTTTCACGCCCTCCGTAGGCGGAAAGTATAACTTGAATGGGTTTGTACACCCTCCAAACAAGCTGTCACCGCATTTGAGGGGGTCCAACACCATTGAACGTTTGATAGCCCTTATTTCTTCACGGTACTGGTTATCTGTTTCCATCCGTGCATCATACTCATGCTCCCACACGATCTTGTGAGTGAACTGGGAGCCTATAAGTTGATCGCGGTTACGGGTCCATGCGAGGCTATCGGCGGGGGATCTTCCATGGAGGTCCCCTGTTACGGCACACTCAGGGCGCGGGAATCCATGCCACCAGCAGCCGTTAAAGGAATACACAGTCTTCTCACCAGTGGTTGGATCCTCACTTAGGCATCAACCCAAAAATCACGACCATTGACCTTAATGGGTACTTCACCCGTCTTGCTGGCATGTTTTATGTATACCCCTGTCTGCTCTAGGTGTATGAGCCAGTAAACAGTCTTGTGTTCAGTAAATAGTCTTGTGTCCATTTCTGTGAATGACTGCTAAGGTGTCTTTAGGCGTGAAGTTATTCTTGAACACCCTCAAATATAATGAGGCGATCGTGGTTGTGACTTGCAAAGGATCGTATTTGAAACGGGCTATGTATATCCTTCTAATTGCCTGGAAACACTCTAAACACGCGCACATCATTCACGCAATAACGTTCATATTTATCAGCTATATTGTGTGGACTAGTTTCATTAAAACTGTTGTAGGAGCGGTCAAAATCTTCACGCTCAATATCACTCATGTTGGTGTATTTAAAGTAATGTTTGGGTGGAGGTAGTCCTACGTAATTTAAAGTTTCGCTGGTGAGGAATGTGTAAGGGAAATACCCTTTTGAAACTCCAGCGGCTACGCCCATGAACTTGGATAGCTTTGCTAATTTACAAGGTGTGAACAGCAGGGTGTCTTTAAACTGTACATTACCTCTTATCTGCATCTGTATTCGTTTGTTGCCTCTTTTCAAGTGATCACCTGTAAATTTCGCAAACGACTCGTGTTCAAGCAACTCCTTATAAAGGAACTGTGTGTCAAATTTTTCCCCTTTATGGGCAAGAATATACAGTCATTTTTTGAACTTGTCCTCTAATTTGACAATATAGGATACAAAGAGTTTCACAGGGCTGTCGTGTGCAGTCGTTTTAAAAACGTTTGTCCGTTTACCACATTTGTGATACTCATCACACTCGATCTCCATGCACTCGTCAGAGATAGTCTGAATTACGAGTAAATTTGGAATAATTTCTTTGGTTTCAGCGTCCGTGTAAGTTGCTATATCTTAGTACACGGTTATACAAGGGCTATTTTTAGGATTAGCATCTTTCATATAACACACATGCTTCACACCATCCGCCATATATTTTTCATGACATGAAGAACAGTGAATTTCATCGCATTTATGTTTGAAATTCCCCCAATTATCCATCATGTGAAACATATCGCACTTACAAATCCTCATTTTCCTGCAAGTGCCAATTGATTTATGGAGTTCAAAGCATTTATTACTGAAAAATGTACGTCTACACACATTACATTCCCTCTTCTCAGTTTCAACTACATGACTCACATTTAGGGCTTTTACACTGCTCACATACCATGTAACAATCCTTATAATGTTTCACTATATCATCAGCAAACTCGATACATCCCTTACACAAATCATGATGCCTTCCATATTTTCGACTTTTATCATTACTAGCGTATAGAGTCCTTATATTACTGATGGGGAGATACGATGTTCCTGACAATCCTAAAATAAGTAGAAGTCTTGTACGATGTCTCACACAACTTTTAAAAACATACACAGTCCTACGACGATCATCCATTCCAAATACAACTACAGTATACGTGGTTCTTCAGGACCCATATTACACTCAAACTGAAGCTTACAATCTGAAGCCAATTTACGGGCACGCTGCACAACCGTAAGCAGCCAAATTTTTTGCGTCCAGTATTTAGCACAGTGAACATATGATCTAAGACAATTGCTATAAATCCGCAACCACGATTGACGTTTAAATACTTTCTGTAAATAACCGGAGAATTGAAATTAAGAGTATAAGGTGTGGCACTATGACCCGCAAACCGGAATACTCTGTCAATATCTACTATGAAGTTTTCCATATTGAAGGCTGTGCTACTTTGAAAGGCCTGCATTATACGGCCCAAGATATATTATGTCTACAGCCACCAAACGTCTGAACATTATTACTACCCAAAAATCATCTACTTCCCCATCATCTGAACCGAACCTGAAGGACAACCTCGTCCGGATTTCACGTTCGTTGCGTTTCTGAAGGCAAACTCCATAATACGTTCAACTAAGCGTCGGAGTCCAACACCGTTGCTATACATGAATCCAGGGTCAACCCTGACCACGTACCGATTTCTGGTCAGGGCAGTCATAGGGGTAGCGGTGCGCACCAACACGAATGTTATACCTTCCTCCAAAGTATGAGAAGCTGCTGCTGCTGTGAAGGAAGTGCCCGGAGCAGATCGGAAATAAGGGGGTATATTTGAGAAAGACTATTGTGGGGGTTGTGTCGTAAGACGTAGATGGTTGGGGCACTATTACTGGGGGTCTAACAAACGGAGCAATCCTGGCACGCTTCTACCTGACGTGAAGGGTTCTTCATCATGCTTCCGCTTTGAATTGTCGCATGCTACAGTTATCGCTGGTGAGTGTTCGTCAGCGGGGAAGGATTCTGTAGCTACACGGTCATCGGGGTCATCTGTGATAGCGATGATGGGGGGCTGTACCTCTACGGCATATCATACTTTTCCCGAGTCCGAATTTCACTCTGGCTAATATGTATTTTTATGTAAAATTTAATTCTAAGAGGGGTTTCTTTTCTGCAACTTTTCCCAAAAATCGCGTTATCATGTTCAAAATTGCGTTTTTCTGTTCTATGTTGAAATACTGAATATTCAATTGAACACAACCTCATATTTTTAAACCTTTGTCGTAATTTGTTGCCATTTAGACACATTAACTGCTTAACTTTTAAACAGGTTTAATACATACATACATAAGAACAAAAATCTACTCCATTTGAAGGATGGCCTCATCAGTTGAAGCTCTCACGCAGAGGCCAAAGGAGGAGAAGATCTCTGGGATATTCTTTGATGGCAAGCAGGATAGGAACACAAAGGTGTTGAAATATGACGAAGTGACAGGGAGATTTCACCCTGGCAAAGTGATCGAGGAGCATTACACTGTCACGTGGGAGCTTCAAGGAAAGTACCTCTTCCATTTCACTCCCGAGGAACCTGAGGAAGGAGAAAAGCCTGCTCATAAGATCGCTCAGGGCCTGCATGAGTGGCTTCTGGATCACGGAGCTGACGAGATCCTTGTAATGATTGGAGGAGACTCTACCAACATCAACACGGGGTGGTCTGGAGGCGCCATAGCCGTATTGGAGAAGATGCTGGGTCGCAATTGCCACTGGATGATCTGTCAGCTCCATGTGAACGAGCTCCCCCTGAGGCACTTAATCAACAAGCTGGACGGCCCTGTAACTCCCCGGTCAGGCTTCAGTGGGCCTATTGGAAAACTTCTTAAGAAAGTCAATGAACTTGAGGTCAACTTCAACTTCAAACCAGTGGAAGGAACTGAAGATATCATAGAGCTGCCACTAGAGATAGTCAAATCTCTCTCGACCGACCAGCACAACTGCTATCTTCTGATCAAAGCCATCAAGTCTGGAAGTCTCAGTCCACAGTTGGCTGGTCTCAAGTGCGGACCTCTGAACCAATCCAGGTGGCTCAGTACTGCACAGGCCATCTTGCTGTTGTGGATGAGGAGCACGGACTGAAGGGGGAGGTGTTCAGGAGGCTCGAGGTCCTCGTGAAGTTCTGCCTTAACGTCTACTTCAAAATGTACTGCGACATCAAAGTGAAGCACCACCTCAAATTTGGTCCTGCACACGTTTTTTCAAGCCTGATGCTGCTGAGGAACCATACTATCGAGGTCAGGAACATCATCTCTGCTGCAGTGATAAGAAGAGCTTACCACGCACAACCTGAGAACATCCTGGCTTCATTCCTGTGCAGTGAGGATGAGCATCAGAGAGCTTTTGCTGTGAGCCAGATAGAGATCAGAGAAGGAAGAGACTTTGGTGATACGACAGTGAGGCCCCACAAAAATTCAAAAGTCAATCTGGAAGCCACTTCACCTGAGGATCTCATGAACTGGGAATCAGAGAATATTTACCAGTCTATTTTCACCTGCAAGATGACCTTGACTGAGATCGAGGATCTCAGGAAAACTCCACTCAAAGTGGACGCTTTTTCTGTTCATTCTCAGTCCTGCGAGAGAGCTGTAAAGCTGTGTACGGTCACGAGAGGAGAAATGGGTGGGTGAGAGCCAGGATAGACCATCGAGAAATGCTCCCAGTGTTCAGATCGAAGCAGGACATAATTAAGAGCTTTTCAGGTTCGAGTGGCTGATGAAGAGGCTGAAGCCATCGTTAATGCTCATAAGAGCTGAAAGTCCTCATAAGATCATAATATAAGATCTTATGAGGCCACGCTTTTCAGGGATCCAGGAAGAACAGGCGTGTAAACCTACACGAGGAGGTGGCAAGTCTCCCGCTACTCGATCAGAGTAGAGCTGGTGAGCCGCGCCTATTCTTTGAAGAAAAACTTAAAATTCTTAAGTTTTACGTGAAATCTAAAATTTTTTCAGCACCCAGAGGTGTTGAAACACGCAAGAAAGCAAGGATGAGGTCAGAAAAGCAGCTTTTAGACTAAGTCATATGAAGAACAGCTGCTCGCTTTGGTTTGGGTGCCCTGAGGCTGCGTTAGGCAGCCTTCAAATCAGAAAATCGCGATTTTTACCATGAAAATTAGATTTTTCGGAAAAGTTGCAAATAATAAACCCGTCTTAGAATTAATTTTTACATAGGACTGCATATTAGTCACTTTGTTTTTCCAAAATTTCAACCCTGAACCCAGGGTATGATATGCAGCAGCACTCAAAATTTGTAATATTTTGTAAATGACCCACTTAGGGGTGTGACATGTTAGAGATGGAATCTGTAGAAAAATTCAGGTTCACAAGCCCCTCCACATGTATTATATCTGGCCCTACAGGATGTGGTAAAACTGTATTTATGCTTAAAATCATTAAAGATAAGGGGGAGATGTTCTCAAAATTTGTGTATAAAGTAATATGGTGTTATTCGACGTATCAATCAGTGTTCAACGAGTACCAAGATGATATTTTGTTCCAAAAGGTGTATATGACGTTAATTCGTTAAAGGGAAATCAGCATACAGTCGTTGTAATTGACGATCTCATGCTGGAAATGGATAAAACGTTTGCAGAGACATTTACAGTGTTCTCCCACCATCTTAACATAAGTGTATTCTTCATCAATCAGAACATATTTTCAAAAATAGATGCAAAAACGATGTGTCGTTAAATACACAACATCTAATCTTATTCGCGTAAAGTAGAGATGTGTCACAAATTGGGGTATAAGCCAAACATATGTTTCCGAATCAACGTAAGGAGTTTTTGAAGGTTTATAAAGAAGCCACAAGACAGCGTTACGAATATTAGCTTTGTGACCTTTACCCGCGAAACACGTTTAGGGTACTTCTAAGAACGAATATATTCCCAAACGATCCCGAAACGGTGTATATTCCAGAATGAAAATAGGCTGAAGAAATATCGTGAATTAATAAAAATCTATCGTCGATTGCCCCGGGCATTGCAACAGATGTTTGTTGAAAATATCGACTCCGACTTTCTAAAATGCATCTGTGAAATCTGTCTTAATGTTATAAAATGTAATGCGCCAATGAAACCCCCTCAGAAGGCTCGCTTACGTTGTTACAAGAACATAATACGTGCGCTCGCTTGTAAAAGTCAAACTGTGGGGAAGAAAAAGTGAATTATTGTTGAAAGAGAGGGATCATTCCTGTCCCTCTTATTTTCAGTTTTGGGTCCTTTACTGACTACATTAATGTAATGAGAAAATGGTAGTGATTCCGCACGAGGTATATGCTTCATTGCAAAGTTCAAAGATTCCAGACACGAATTGTTATTCATATTAAACAGTGAAACGTCACTTGATGAGAAAAGGATCTTGTACCAAGAGGCTCTGCAGAAATTTGTTCATGAGTATGAAGATTATAAGAATCCTACAGAGCACCCCGTGGTTATTAGGCACGTGAGCATTGCTGATCAAGGTGAAATATTACCCGGGTCCGACGTTAGAGATGACCAACCAAAGAATAAAGGAACGCAACACATCGAACATGTATTAAAAAGTAGTCTCCCACATACATTGAGGAATAAAGGCTTAAGTCTTTATAATCTATTGAGTGAGAACCCCATCATACAGTGGACCGATACAGGCGCGGTCATTGTTGAAGGAACAAGGGTACAGGGATCCAATATTGTTGACATTGTCCATGATCTGATGAGAAAGTGGGACAGGCCCTAACCAACAGGATGGAAGCATATTGAAGCAAGACTACAACAAATAAATGTACCAAAACATTGACAGGTAATCTGAATAGGTTAAAAGACTTGGATGAAGTCTCGCATGTGTCGCAACTGAGTACGCCATCACCCCCAACAGTAGCATCTCTGAAGAGGAGAAAGAAGAGAAACGGCCAACCTTATCCACGTGTCTCTAAAATACGTAAATGGCTAACATATTAAGTAAACGCTATTATGACATTTCTAATCCCGCTTCCTATGGAGGCGTTAATAGACTGTAAAGAGGTGTTTACGGAGTAGAGAAAAAAGATGTTGAGTGGTTTTTGCCGGAGCAGGACGCTTATACACTTCATAAGCCTGTGAGAAAAAAGATTAAAACGGCCAAGACAAGAGCGGCTTCGATTGGCTCTATTTGGCAAGAGGATTTAACAGATATGCAAAGATATTTATTGTATGACGACGGCTACCGCTACATCCTATTCATAATAGATGTATTCTCTAGATATCTGTGGCTAATTCCTCTGAAAAATAAATCGTCTGAAACAGTTGCTAAAGCTACCAAAACGTTGATGTTGAAAGAAGATAGGGTTCCTGGCTATTTTGTACGATATGGGGAGAGAATTTATAGGCCGCGCTTTTCAGAACATGCTGTCAGGGATTACTATCAGTTACTACACTAGCAGTTCTATACATAAGGCCTCTTTAGCTGAAAGAGTTCAACGTACCATAAAGGAACGCATGCATCGCTATTTTACACATAAAATCACATACAGATATATAAACATTCTGGGGCCATTGGCGTCGTCATACAACCGTTCACACCACCGTACGATTGGCACAACACCTAACGAAGTTTTAGAAAGAGGTACGCGCCCAGAAGTGAGAAGAGAGGGAGCATCGCCACCACACTCTACACATTTCAAAATCAATGATTATATAAGGCTATCACGAAGGGATTTGAGGAAGGATGAACACGTGAGATTTTTAAAGTTAGTGCTATGAGACCTAAAGGTGAGATAATGATGTATTACGTTGAAGATTTGAATGGGGAAGAAATCACAGGAGGCTTTTCCCGCTAGGAGTTGCAGAAAGTGACATTTAATTTAGGAAAAAGTATGTTTAAAGTTTTAAAAATTTTAGGCAGCAAAGGTTCAGGAAAGAGAAAAATTTACCTTGTGAAGTGGCTAGGTTACCCAGAAAGCTTCAACACCTATATCAAAGCTACTGCAATAATGAAGCTTAAATAGTATGCAACATGACACCTAACTACAGCTATGTCACACTCCCTTCCTCTTCTTTTTCTGTACATCCGAACAACACCCTGGCCAACTTTGTGACAGAACTCCACGGTCCCACTGAATTGGAGCGTGATTCGTATGAGGTGGGTTTATGTGAACTTCAGTTAGCCACCAAATTTTTGAGATCCGGTGCTAGTGTCTCCGAGCAACTGATCCAATGAGAAAACGAACGGACGGACGGACATCAGATCATATTTCTGATCCTTAGAAGATACGATGAGTGTGAAAAATTAAGCATAAACTTAGACAACACTATGCGATCAGTCCTGTTTGGTGAAGTACAGTACTATAGTGCAAATGTAACGCTTGGAATCGGTCATTATGACAGAGCCATGGACATTGTGACGGGGATAAACAAGAATCTTGAGAAGTCGTTCCTGACAAACGAGTTACTTTTTGAAGTCGTAAACATAGATACGCCTGCACGCACATTGAAGTTAAAATCAACGCTTAATAAAAATATTAAAGATAAAGAGCTGTTCACAATTGTGGCTGAGGGCCGATATAGTGCAGCTCTCCATAGAGATACCTTTCACGAGGCACATGACTTGTCGAGCTTAATGTGTCAGTTGAAGATGGAGAAATTGGGTGAAAGCTGCCCATCCCCAGATATGTGCTATATTTACAGCAATATCGTACAGCATCAATTTGTTGGGGACACCCAGTCGCGCCTTCTGCGCATTGCACACATCCCAAACCATAGAGGGAAAAGTTTGAGCATTACATGTGACAAGCCTCATTATGTGAATGTTGCTACTAATCTATTAACCAATATCTCGGTATATATAAGAACGATTGAGGGAAAAAATTTCCCATTCGGTGATAGAAGCTTAACAGTGAAGCTACACTTTCGTCGCATTCAGTTATAATGAGCCGAACGCCTTTCCCAGTCTATCGAGGAGTGAGATATCAGCGTGGGAGTGGGCTTGGATCCATTTTTCAACCATACTTCGCACCCCTGTCCCAGTGTTGAAGAGGGGGTCTAGATACCTCGGGAGGAAGGCGTTACACTGAGGTTTTAACGCGGTAGAAGACATAATGGGTAGAACTAAACCTAAAGAAGCTCTAACAAAACATCTGAAATTTACACGGGACGAAATCATCAAAGATGCAAAGAGACAAATGCGTGATGTCGGAAAGAAGAGGGTTGTCAGGAAGAAGGGGTTACCAACACGTGGCGCTAAACGTAAAAGGACATCAAACAAGAGGTGTTCTACTGATTACTAGTTGTCGAGAGAGGTGGTACTATTTCTGACTCGTCATGGCGCGTTTCATCCATCCGTGTAGTTCACAATGCTGTAAATCGGAACTGTCCCTCTTTGATATGCCCCTACTCAGGTCTCTATTGAGCATAGCGACTTTATTACAATTAACCCATTAAACACAATTAGTTCGACGAGTGCCCCTATAGAATTCGTGATACCCAGCTCAGGCCCTTACTCTTTTGAACCGAGCTGCATGCACATGTACACTAAACTGCGTATAGCCCATTCAGATGTATCGGACTGCGTTGATAGTTACTCTGCATACCCTGAAACCAACTTTCTACACTCCATATTCAGCCAGTGTGAGGTGTATTTAAATCAGGTTAACATATCGGCAGGAACGGGTTATTATCACGTACAAACCTATCTGTAAAATATCCTCAAGTTTTCAAAAGAAGTGAAGGACACCTTTTTAACCGCCGAGGGCTATTACCAGACTAAAGATGAAAGTAGTATAAAGGATAAATTTAAAAATTCTAAACAAAAGATATACGAGTGTTTTGGGCGTCTTCATACAGACTTCACGGTCCAGGAGAAACTGCTTATGAACGGTGTCGACCTGAAACTAAAGATCAACCGCACGAGTCCTGAGATCTGCATAAATCTAGGACCAGATCAAGAAGAGGGCGCAAAACCCGTTGTGATTCACATCATGGAGATATATTTGCGTGTACGGCGAGTGAACAACAGTAAAATACCCAATTAACAGATTACAGATCAAACTATATACGGTGCCCGCCGGGTTGGCCACGAAGCAGCTAGAAAACGTGGCCCTGGGAGTTCTACCTAAAAGGATATTAATTGGAATGCAGAATCACGCTTTGACGAATGGAAAATATAAAAAGAGCGCCTTTAAATTCGAGAATTTCGGCCTCAAAAATATAACTCTATAAGTAAACGGCGTCGCATTGGGAGGGCCTATGATTGCTGATTACTCATCAGACGCTGTGTTCCCGCTCTGCGTGAGAGCTTATAGTAGTCTGGCTCATAATGGCGGTGCCTGTGACGATTTGTGGAATTTGTGGAAAAATTTAACCTTTATTCATATGATATTACTCCTGACTTGCCTGCTGGCGTAAACACACAATTAAGTCCACAACAGAGTGGGAACATCTCAGTCAGGTTGGAATTTGCCAACTCTATAGACGTGCTTATTAGCGTACTCGTGTACCTCGAATCACAGGCTTTAATAGAATTTAACCTTTTTAGGAACGTGGTCACAGACTTTTAAAATGGACGCGAATACACTCCAGAGAGTAATGAAAAGTGACCGAATCACATGCTCCAAATTTATCGGCGTGTTTTCAAAGAATGAATTATTGAAATTGCCAACTACGAGAGATTGGTATGGGATTATCGTGAACACCGACACTTAGTGGGGTTGAGGGGGTTCATTGGTTTGCAATCTATTTTAAAAATAGAGAAAGAATGTACTATTTTGATTCACTCGGTACTCAACCCTGGAGTGTTCCTGTTATTGTAAAATTTATCGAACTGATACATGTCCCTGAAATTTTATGGAATCCTTATCGCCTCCAAAGATATTTTAGTAATACTTGTGGCATGTATTGCAGACAAATAAGAAAAAAGTTCTCATATGTTCGCAATCAATGTGTTGTGCAAAGGTGTATATAAAATTGTATCTATATTGTGTAAAGCTGTATATACATTTGTAAAATGTCTCCCTTAAGGCTTATTTAATGGACGCTAGTTCTGTTAGCCGCTTTGTACATGTTTTCTACCATTTAATAAATTAAAGGGAAATATGTGTTTTGTTCTTAACCCCAAAAAACTTACATTAATTCCTCGATGACCTACAGTAGCATTCGTTGGGCCGGATTTGAGCCAATACCTCGACCCTTATATTCAGACCCATGGGCGGGCTGCGCGGTAAAAGCTCTAAATCATTTATTTCCCTTTCATGAAAACGAAAAGTAGCTATAACACGATCAAGTTCCGCATCTGACCTTTAAGGAGAAATTAACATGATTAGTTCATACTGAATCATTAAAAGTTAAGTTAAATTAAAGTTTAATTATGCCTGGTTAGGCTACGCTAGCTTAGGTTATATTAATAGATGCATGGCAAAACGCTAGGTGTTGGAATCCCCGTTAAACAGTAGCTCTAGGGAGGGACGAAAAGCTTGACCTTCGTCAGAATGAGCAATTTTGGAATCTCCGTTAAACTGTAGGTCTAGGGTAGGTTGAAAAGTTTGACTTTCTGGGCTAGGTTGGGTTAGGTTATATTATAGCCGGTTAGGCTACGCTAGGTTAGGCTATATTATGTCCGGTTAGGTTAGGTTATAATCGGTTAGGTTATGCTTGCTTAGGTTATATCACACCCGTAAGGGCTAGTTTAGCTAAGATTACGTCCGGTCAGGCTATGCTAGGTTAGGTTATATCACACCCGTAAGGGCTAGTTTAGGTAAGATTACGTCCGGTCAGGCTATGCTAGGTTAGGTTATATCACACCCGTAAGGGCTAGTTTAGGTAAGATTACGTCCGGTCAGGCTATGCTAGGTTAGGGTATGCTAGGCTATATCCTGGTTAGGCTATGCTATGTTATGTTATATTATGGGCGGTTAGGCTCAGTTGTGTTAGGTTAGGTTAGGCTATGCTAGGTTAAGTTATATTATTATAAACAAGAAAGAGTCCTGGTTGATATACATATATATAGGCTAGGATAAGTTATATTATTATAAACAAGAAAGAGTCCTGGCCGATATACATATATATTGGCTAGGTTAGGTTAGGCTATATCATGTCCCGGTTAGGATCAGTTGTTAGGTTAGGTTAGGCTATATTATGTCCAAGTTAGGATCAGTTGTGTTAGGTTAGGTTAGCCTATATTATGTCCCGGTTAGGATCAGTTGTGTTAGGTTAGGGTAGCCTATATTATGTCCGGTTAGGATCAGTTGTGTTAGGTTAGGTTAGGCTATATTATGTCCCGGCTAGATTAGGCTAGGTTAAGTTACGTTAAGTTAGGCTATATTATGTCTCGGCTAGGCTAGGCTAGGTAGGTTAAGTTAGGTTAGGTTATGTTAGGCTATATTATGTCCCGGCTAGGCTATGCTAGGTTAGGTTAGGTTAGGTTATATTAATATAAACGAGAAAGAGTCCTGGGATTATTTTTTTCGTTGTAGAAAACAGGAAAAACTCAGAATAAAAGGAAAAAATTAGATTACTAATTAATTATAAACAACAAAAAATCCACCATGGTTAGGTTAGGTTAGGCTAGGTTAGGACGCTGTTTAAATTTAATAAATTTCACTCTAAATGATGTTATTGATTAGATGGGTGTGAACATACACACAGAGGATATATATATATATATATATATATATATATATATATATATATATATATATACACATGAATAGAGACCGGGTCTCGACCTCTGGGCATATATCTTTTCACATCGTTTTATTACGGCTTTTTATACATTATTTATCACTGTCGCAGGTGATAATAGCCCGAGAATAAATCACAAACTAGTTTTTCAAAACGTATTTATTATGGCTTTTTATAAATTAGCTAATACTGAATGAAACGTCGTATATTATCACAAATTAAATTAATTACTTACATTTTAATTTTGTCTTCATTGATCGGTTCTTGCACTCCGTCACAAATTTCTGCAACAGTCTGCGTTGAAAGCAGTTCATTCAGGTCTACAGCGTTGAAAAGATAAATTACAGACAGCGATGAGGCATCCTCGTCTTCAAACAAGTCCGGAGAGGTAGAGCTGCGATTGGTTCATGGCGAAACATTTCAAAAGTACTGTTCGATAAAAACAATTGAATTGGAGGCCTGTGGTGAAAATGCCCCCTTTTATAAACGGGTCGTAATTGTGAACATCCCACAATACCCGATTCACGAGTTTCCTATTGGTCCTCGATGAAATTTGGGCGGAGCTTAATGTATAAGCACGCACGCCTAGCCTCCAACAAGAGGTCCTGGGCCTCCGCCCACAGCGTTGTGATTGGCTGCCCCGTGAAATCTGGGGCGTGTCAAATATATCTTGCCCGTTCCAGAGCAGTGGAGAGAGAAATGCAGTTTTTGGAAATAAATCTTTCTTTCTGGCGTCGATGAGTTGGAGGGGAAGGGAGATTTGAACATATAATAAACATCCAATTATATGAGGAGCTTAACGAGGTTGGAAGATAAATTTGTGAATCAGATTATGTTGCCCAATCTAAAATAGGTTCGGAAAATTTATTATTTCCTCTGAAAAAATAAAACGTCAGAAACTGGAAATAACTATTAAAATCAGCTACCGTGAAGGGACGTAGATGTAAAGTTTATGATATCCGGCTAAAGAAAAAAAATTATCTGTGCATGAAAGCGCGCGAACCGTACTATATACTGGGGTATTAGGAACTCACCTGTATATCTTCGATTGTCAGAAAAGGAAGGGTTTTAGTGACAATTGAAGATATATTCGGAATTCGGGGACAACTCGCATATGTTTGAAAGAAACGCTAAACTGAAAATCGTTTGCCCGTGAAGCTTCGTCGCATCATAAACGTGGGAGTTTAATCTTTATGATGTCTATGCCCCAAAACAATAAAACTCCTGCGAAAAGAATTTTATTATCGCTATTATAATTACGTTGTTGTCTTTCGACAGCAAAATTTGTTTATGTTACAACAGACTTTTACCCGTAGGCCAGTTACATACAATTCGCCAATAAAAAATGGATGAAAGAAATTTATGAAACCATGAAATTATTAAAAATTATTTTTATTAGTTACTCCTTAATTGATAGCTTCAAAGAACGGAAGTTCTTAAAGAAAATTGATATAGAAAAAGTAGGAGTAACAATTAAATTCAAATTTCGATTCCGGTGCTGATAAAATATAAAAATAGGATGTGTATATATATTATATATATATATATATAAAATATATATATATATATTATATATATATATATATATAGATATATATATATATATATCGGTTATACGGATATTTAATGCATCTCGGCGGTGTAGTCGTTAGCATTGCTGAAGAAGGGTCCAGGTTCGTGGGATGAAAACAAAGGTTAGCCAAGGTACGTATAATGTTTCGACTTTTTAATATGATCCTTTTAATGTTCAGCGGTACCAAAATTGTTATCTCATAAAACAAAATTACACACTACATCTTTCAAGTCTGTCATTTGGTTTTTTATAAATCTTTCCAGAACTCTTTAAAATCATTCACCCTAAAAGTAAAAGTAATATCCGATTCCGACAAATGTTACTAATTTTATGCGTCAGAGTTGAGATGCTTCTGTAACTATGGTTCTGGCGAGATGTTTTTGGTTTATTAATTAGGCAAAACCTTGTACAATAAATGGTTAGTCTCTGGTCTGACTCTTGAACCTCACTTCTTTCTTTTTCTATTGAAACGTTGAGAGAATTCTAGTCAATATTTCTTTTTTTGTCTTCGATGCAAGGAGTGTGAGCTCTCAAAGATTTGTTAGTTTAATGTATATATATATATTTTAGTGTATATATTCCTCGTTTGTATTTCTTAACTATCGAATGTATATATCATGAAACTAATTCTAATAAGTCGTCTAAATAAACAGAATGATGTAATGATGTTTTATTTAGCTCTTTTGGTTGTAAACGACATTATTATTCAATTATATCAACTGGCCGCCTTCTAAGCAGAATGACGGATGCACATACGTGTGTGTACAGTAGGGTGGCCCACTTTTCAATTTTTTTTGAAAAGTATAGGTTATCGTAGTTTTTCCCATTATTTGGCACTATACTAGCACATTGGTACCATTTTTACAAAAATTGATCAATATTTAGGGGTCTCGCATCGACCTTGAAATTACAAGTTTTTTTTAAAAAATGCGTACTTTTTAACTTTTTACTGAATCAAGATAAATCATTAAGTAGGGATGTTTTCTGAATCCTCTTAATGAGAGAAGTCGTTTGGTGTGCCTGCCAATGTCATACGACTAACGGTTTAAAGGTTGTGCCTGTATACAGGTAATACCAATGTGCTAGTATAGTGCCAAATAATGGGAAAAACCACGATCACCTATACTTTTCAAAAAAATGAGTCACCATACCCGGGCGGAATGTATAATGTATATAGGTAATTAGAAAATGCACTATGCCTGTGCCAGGTACCTAACCTATTTCTTTTTTGGCAGATCATAACATTTTGAAATTCTGTCTGAGTTCCTCATCCTTTGTCATGGACAAATCGATGGCAACCATAACTGGAAGAACTCTTGAAGCTACAAATAGAGAGTCATCAAAAGGAAAGGCGAAAATAACTTCGCTACCTTCTCTAAGATCGGCCTCGGAAATTTTTTTAGTTGGCCAACCGTCGTCCTCCATCAATGGTAGCAAATTGCCAACAAAACGGCAGGTTTTGCAATACTTCTTCAGTGTTATCCAGTACACTGCTAACAGGAAAGACGCATTCAAAGAAACCGTAAACAACGTCTTAAAGTTTTGGAACATGGCCCGCATTAAAACAATCACAGAGCTCAACTGCGAACGGAAGCTAGAGGCATTGTGGAAAGAGTGGCACTTACTCCAAAAGAGCAGAAAACGAGAAACTGACGCCGGAGGAAAACGGCAGAAGTTTTCGGACAGTGTGAACAAGCTGTGGGATATTGGAGCATCTGACTCTGTCGAAGATATAAGGAAGAATCGACTGCTGTCCGACAAGGACAAGAAAGAAGACATTGACTTCTACCTCGATCAACGTGGTCCTCGGGTGGCAACGATGAGCGGGAACGATAAAGTTTTCGCTGTAAAAAGAAAGCTACAGGAAGGAAGAAAACGTCCTCGCCAGGAGCCGCAAACCTCAAAGTGTGCATACGAAACCGGAGATGAGGCCATGGAGAATGATGATACTGCCATGTCAGGAGAGTCGGAGATAGAACTAGCGTTCTCCCTGCCGAAAGAGCCAAGTGTGTCTGTCAATCTTCCTCGCCGCATCCTTAATGCACCTGCTGGCATGGAAGTGGCTGATCGTTTCCGCATGTCCAATAATCAGGTGCGTATTGTGTATAGTATTCATCGATAGCGTCAGTTTTAAAGTGTCCCGTAACCCACATGTATTCTTGACAGTTTCCTTTCCACTTTCCATTCTCTACATAGGTATTAAGCATTGTGGCTGCTATCACACGTTCGGCAGATCCACCAGCAGACCTCAATCAGTTCAGCATCTCGAAAGAAACGGCTCGCCGGGGAAGAGTGTCACATCGCCGTGAAGTGGCGACGGCTGTGAAGGACTCCTTCACGCCACCGAGGCACACTGTTGTCCACTGGGATGGCAAAATGGTCAAGGTCAGTTGATTAAGTTTTCATAGCTATCAATTTAGTAATGAGATTCATGAAGCATAATGTCAATTAAAAAGAGAACTGAATGTGAACAAAAATAGGTTACTTTACAACCATGAAATTGAAATATATGGTATGTGTTTCAGAACTTCCTTGGAACGGCGGAGCACCGCCAAGCAATTCTCATCTCCGGGGCTCCTCAATGCACAGAAGGAAAGTTGCTGTCAGTCCCAGCTGTTGCTGACGGCAGCGGACTGTCGCAGGCGCGGGCAACCATACATGCTCTCGAAGATTGGGGATGTGAGGAGAGCGCCATCGGACTCTGCTTCGACACCACTTCCACCAACACGGGGAGGGTGCAGGGTGCAGTTGTCCGGCTGGAAAACATGCTCGGGTGACCGCAACTCCAGCTGGGATGCCGTTATCACGTCCTAGAGCTTATCGTGGGGGCAGTAGCCGTCACCCTGCTCTGAAGGACTACGGCACCAACTGATCCTTTGTTTCAGCAGTTGAAGAGAAGGTTAGTTCATTTTTTGTGCAAGGTAAAGTTAGGACACACATGATATTCCACTAGTTTATAAAACAGCAAGCCAAACCGGTACTATACCAGCGTTTTCTGAGGTATAGGGCAGTGGACCGCGAGGTGGCAGAAGCGTCACTGGCAGTGATGAGGCGGCACTTCTGGTATCTGAGGCCTCAGACCGTCATCTTCGCTCTATGCAGCAACAACGTGGATGGCACTGTGAAGCAACAGATGGCAGAGAAGCTGTCCCACCTCCCGGTACCCAAAGACTTCACATACGAGAACGTCTCAGTCGACGAGATGACGTTACTCCCCGACCTGATCGACGAGTCCTCCTGGTTCTTATTTGCAGGTCTGAAGATGTATGGGTCTTCGTGGCTCACCCTGCCAACTGATAAGTGGGACGAGAACGAGGACTTTTGTCGTCTGAAGGATGTGATCTCTAATCTCCAGGTCACCAATGACGTCGCTGAAAGAGGAGTCCAACTGATACAAGACTATGCGAACACGGTCACAAAGGACGAGGCACAGCTGTAGGATCTTCTGCAAGTGGTGGAAAAGGACCGGAAAGAGCTCGGCGACTTCAAGAAGTCATCACTCGCCACGATGACATAGCACAGAGGGACAACGTTGCAGCCAGTGACGTGTGATAGTGGTCAATACAATGCAAAAGTGATTGTTTAAGTTATTGTTTCTTTCTTCCTTATTTGTCTGCTATTTGCTGATTTTTTTTAAAAGTATAGGTGATCGTGGTTTTTTCCATTATTTGGCACTATACTAGCACATTGTTATTACCTGTATGCAGGCACAACTTTTAAACCGTTAGTCGTATGACATTGGAAGGCACACCAAACGACTTCTCTCATCAAGAGGATTCAGAAAACATCCCTACTTAATGATTTATCTTGATTCAGTAAAAAGTTAAAAAGTACGCATTTAAAAAAAAAAACTCGTAATTTTAAGGTCGATGCGAGACCCCTAAATATTGATCAATTTTTGTAGAAATGGTACCAATGTGCTAGTATAGTGCCAAATAATGGGAAAAACTACGATAACCTATACTTTAAAAAAAAATTGAAAAGTGGGCCACCCTAGTGTACAGTAATAAGAGTTTCGCTGAAATATGTGATGAAGAACAATTCGTACTTGCTAGTGTCTCTCTTCACATGAAGGTCAAGTTGGGGGCCCCGCCTCTAGGCATGATTTGGTGGAGAAGCGAGTTGCTCTCCACCTGGGTTAATGCGTGAGTGATGGTAGGCGACGTGTAAACTATTCTTCCTTTTAAACGATGGAGGGACTTGTTTCTGTTTATATAATTGTTGCGTGTGTGCCTTTTGTACTAATTAGTAATTTGTGTAGTAAATGATAAATATTATTTTGCAAAAGATGCTTCCGTTATTCTTGGTAAACCGTCTTATTCCGCTCCCTGTAATGTTCAGAAATCATGCATAAATGGAATATATATATATATATATACACATGAAGGGGTTTACGCCCATCTCTAGATATCTGTGGCCAATTCCTCTGAAAAAAAAAATATATATATATATATATATATGTTAACCCCTCCGTCTATGGCCCTGGGGTGGTTCGGAGTCGACGGGGGTTCTGGTTGGGAGGCAGCAACGGATATTTCTCGCGATAGTTTCTTCTATAATATTCTAATTTCTTTCTCTCGCTATAGGGTCGACAGTTGTTAATTCTTCTCTTTCGATAATACTCTGATACTTTCTCTTCGTACTAAACTTATCGACTTTACTGACTAAATTCCTGAAGAGAACAAGGCTCGAAGGAAAAGATAAAAAAACTTTCTTTGACTGTAGTTTACTTCTAAAATGTACAGGTAGTGCTCTGAATTTACAGGGGTAGAGGTTCGACCTTTTTCGACCATGGCTCAGGCCGGAATCTAAAAATTAAGGAGGCAAGGGGCCTCTTCCCCCTCCTCGCAGCGAGGCTGCTAACAAGGGAGTCTCGTAGTATTGACCAAAGAAGAGTGCAGTAATGAAGTGAAGTTAATTTTACAATTGCTTGTATCATATAAGTCTAAATGTTGCCGAATGCAGTTGACGGTTAAGTTCCCCCTTTAAACACATGATCAGATGTTTGAAAGATTCCAAATAAAAATTAAAAAAAACAAATATAAACTGATCGTATTTTCTCCGAGTATATATTTCTGAAGGCGTTATAATTTCGTAGTAGTACATCAGTACAATCTAAGTACATCATTGAGTACGTTGTAATTTGGTTTATTACAATTACGATTACAATTATCAATTAATTCACATTCGCTTATTATCGTTAATTATCGTTATTAAAGTACATTACATTATATTAAATTATTACATTTAATTACAATTTTATTAAAGTACATTACATCAATTACATTATTAAGTACATTAGTCACTTACAATTCTTACAGTTTTTATATTTATATATGGTTATTAGTACAACACAAATTACATGGGCACATGCGAGATAATTTATACATACATGTCACACATGATTTAACATAACGCATGATAATGTATTATAAATTAAAATTAGAGCGAGAGGAGATTTTTCGTTGTCAGATGTTCGATTTATGCTGATTAGCGGAATTCGATCACTTGCTTCAGCATTTTCGAGTTCATTGAGGGAGGCGAAATAATTAAAAATAAAAAGTAAAAAAAATAAAAACAAGAATACACGAGAAAGTATTTGGATGATTTCGAACGAATGCATAAAGTTTTGCATTTCACAGCCTGACACGAGAAATAATGAATATTTAATAAAATTGATATAGGATAATGGTCATAGTTATTCACATTATGTCATACGTACAGTATAAGTCATTATTAGAAAAGATGAATTAGAGAAATACAGTAATGAATAAAGAAGTACAAATCGAAATTCTATCCAAAACTCGCTTAGGCGATTTGGGTTTCTTATGTAAAACTGAACATTCAAACATAAAAACCATACAAACATAAGTACTGCATGAAGACAATGAATCCATATAATGATGGTATAGGAAGTGTTCATTGTTCATTTTTACATATATATATATATGAGAGAGAGAGAGAGAGAGAGAGAGAGCGAGAGAGAGAGAGAGAGAGAGAGAGAGAGACGGGGGGAAATAAACAAACAGATAAACATGACCGGGTGTTGCAATACAGTTTAACGGGAGCCACAGTAGGATACCCTGGTTTCCCATTTATCTACCAACCGTGGAAGGATGTTTACACTCCACCTTAGACCTACAGCTTAACTAGCAACCACTAGGATAACCAGAGTTCCCATTTATCTACAAACCGTGGAAGGATGTTTACGCTCCACCCTGGACCTGCAGCTTAACGCGGACCACTAGGATAACCAGGGTTCCCATTTATCTACCAACTGTGGAAGGATGTTTACACTCCACCTTAGACCTCCAGCTTAACACGGACCACTAGGATAACCAGGTTTCCCATTTATCTACCACTCGTGGAATGATGCACCGTCACCGGTCTCAAACCCAGCGCGTCTAATCGCGCATATAGTTGTGTGTGTGTGTGTGTGTGTGTGTGATAATTTATGGGCGTATAGGCGGGAGTGTACGTGCATTTGTCCAAACGTTGTATACATTGCACTAGGATACCCTGGTTTTCCACTTATCTACCAACCGTGGAAGGACGTGCCGTCACCGGGTCTCGAACCTGGCGCATATAATCGCGCATATAGTTGTCTGTGTGTAATATTTTATGGGAGTATATACGGGAGTGTACGTGTATTTGTCCAAACGTTGTATACACTGTGCCAACTGTCAAGAATATATGCTTTAATTAAATAAATAGCGCAATCTGGCAACTCAACCCTAATAATGTGCATGCCTTCTAGGTCTTCTAAGTCAACTGGCTGGTTAAGCCAACTAGCGGATTAAGCCAACTTTCAAGAATATATGCTTTAATTAAATAAATAGAGCAATCTGGCAACTCAGCCAGTTAATCCAACTGGCTGATTAGGAACTCATAAGACAGCGGACGCTCGGCTGAAGTCACAATATGCGCTTGGCTACTGCCAAGCGAACACTCCTCTCTCCTCCTCTCTCTCTCTCTTAGGTTAAGTATACCCCTTTGGAGGGTAACACCGTCCCAACTTCTCCCCCAAAGAGGTCTTCTCCAGTTTGCTGGGAGAGTTCATTGCAACTTGGGGGATAACTCCTCCCCTATAGTTGCATAACATCTTGCAACATTCCTCCTCCCCTTATTGCATAACCTATTGCAACATTCGCCTGTGTTGCATAACCTCTTGCAACATTCCCACTTCTTGCACAACATCTTGCAACATTGCTAAGTCTTTGCAATTGCATTGCACTCTCTCCTTTTGCGTCCATACTACTCACCTCGGACTATGACATACTGTAGCAACTTTCAATAATAATATAATCAGTGGACTGTAATTCAGTGAGTTGTAAATCTTCTTATTCGATGTGAAAAATTAGCGAATGACTTTTCCTCTGATTCTTCTTGTCTTCACATGGTGTCTCCCGATGTAACAGGCCTCGTGGTATTTTTGCCTAACATAACTGATGAGCAGGTGTTCATACAATGAAAAACGATTTAATAGAAAATTTACAGAATCGTTTCAGGCAGTGGAAGGCAGACATTACTCGCATGATTTCTCACGTTTTAGATTCTCGTTTCAAATTTGCTTGCATAACAGTACCTGAGTTTGTAAAACATTATATAATCGTTATGTCTGCATCACCTAACGCTAGTCCTGCACGTAAAATAACATATGGCAAAGAAGCAACTGATTTTGTTTCACGAGAAGATCAAGAACCTTTGAAAAAGAAGCCGAAGGTTAATTTATGAAGTTATTTCGATGAGGTTGTGCCTCCACCTATCAAAAATAGTCAGAAAAGTTATCAAAAAGAATTAGACATCTACTGTATTCAAAGGAGCCACGAGTTAGTCGCGACACGAACCCTCTTGATTGGGGTCGCCATAATGGTGAAAGATTCTCGAAACTACTGAACAGCTGGGTTTTGCTGCGCGCCGCCTGGTGTCACCGGGTCTTGATCCCGGGGCCGATGGATTCGTAGTCAGTGATGCTAACCACTACACCACCGAGGCGCATATGTATCTATATATTGGGGTGAACCACACATATATGGTAAAAAATGAAAATACACAAATAAGATACCTTGATACATTTACTCATTTCTTTCACAGAATAAGACTTTTTCCAGAATATTGAGCTAAATCTATTAATATTTAAGGGTGGCGCAAATTTGAAAAATTTTGTCACCCCAAACTGTATAATGATACTAAGGCTTCGGGTTGCGCCACCTCTAAATATGCACAAATCGATCCAGTTTTTTATTTTCCACATCAATGATGAATGTGAAATATGGGCAAATGTCATGAAAAATATATTTTTCATTTTCACTTTGGTGGACCACCCTATTACACATGCATGCATCTTACACATTACACAACCTTTTCAAAATTTATATTAAAAAAATAAAGAAGAAAAATGGCATGATTGAGCCTTGGAGACTAAGTCTTTCTCCGTCTTCTGTGGAAGGGTCAATTTCGCTGGCGCTATCCCTCAGCCCCCTCCTTCCTTCTAAAAAGAAATTACCTCAGGATTTTACACATATTTTTTGTTTTATTTTATTTTAGGTTAGGTTAAGTTAGTTTTGGTTAGGCTAACCTAAATTGAACCCAAAAAACCATTTACAAAAATATAGTAGCTATTTTCCATGTAGGAGGAAAGTGATACAAAAGATAGCACCGAATACAAGCGAATGTAACTTTTAGCGTTATATATATATATATATATATATATATGATGAATAAAACCACGAAGGAAAGGAAACACAAAATGGTGCTGAAGCGCTTTCGTCTAATGACATCCTCAGGAACACTAAAGTACATAAAAGGGTAACAGCCTATATATAGGTTACAGAAAGAAAAAAAATAAAAATAAATAACATACATACATGCATACACACACACACACATATATATATATACATACATATCTATATATACATATACATACATACATACATATATATATATATATATATATATATGCAATAAACAGAGAAGTAAAAATAAAAATAAAAATTAAAAATTAAAGGATTATCAGTGAGGCGTACAGATTTGTAAGGAATAATATCGATTTTTAGCACAAGATCAAATGGATTATAAAAATACAAATTTATATTGGAAAACTGTCCGGGTATTAACACTCTGCCTATGGTCAGGTTTCGATATATATAAAAATAAAATGCAAATTAAAAGTTAATAAAGTAGCAGACAAGTTTACCAAAGATTTAGTGTTCTACCCTTCTTATCTAAATCTGTTTGGAAGGAATTCAAAATAACAGGATCGAGTTGAAAAAGACCTTTGCTTATGTTGAAGTTATTTGAAAGTTGGATAATGGCAGACTCAAGAATATTTCTATTAACAATGTTGCTAGAATGGAATAAAACTGAAGCATTATTCCAATCAATACAGTGGGCTAACTCTGACAAATGGACAAAAAGGGCACTGGACAAATGTCCTGTTCTAACGGAATATTGATGCTGTTTTATACGTGTGTGCAAATCCTTTCCCGTCTGACCTATGTAAAAGGAATCACATTGTTTACAACCAATTTTATAGATAATGCCTGAATTATTGGTAGGGCTATTTTTTACTATGATATTTTTCACAATATTGTTATATGAAAATACTACATTAATATCCAAAAGTTTAAGTACATTAGCAATGCCTAAAAAGCCCGGGAAAAATGGAAGTACTAAAATATTTTTTGACAAAGTACGAGTGTTATTATTGACACGATAGAAAGTTCGTTTTGCCTTGTTGAGACAAGATTCCATAAACGCAGATGGATAACACAAATCACTTCCAATACCGTTGATTTTTTCCAATTCGGCATCGATGTATTCCGGACTGGCGTTCCTAAGGCGCGGAGAAACATTGATGAAAAAATGGCCTTCTTAGTGGGGGTGTCATGTCCCGAGTAAAAGTGTACGTAGGACAAATTGTTTGTTGTTTTCCGATAGATACTAAACTTAAAACCTGGGCTTTCCCTATGTACGTGGGAAAGCCCAGGTTTTAAGTTTAGTATCTATCGGAAAACAACAAACAATTTGTCCTACGTACCCTTTTACTCGGGACATGACACCCCCACTAAGAAGGCCATTTTTTCATCAATGTTTCTCCGCGCCCTTAGGATCGCCAGTCCGGAATACATCGATGCCGAATTGGAAAAATCAACGGTATTGGAAGTGATTTGTGTTATCCATCTGCGTTTATGGAATCTTGTCTCAACAAGGCAAAACGAACTTTCTATCGTGTCAATAATAACACTCGTACTTTGTCAAAAAATATTTTAGTACTTCCATTTTTCCCGGGCTTTTTAGGCATTGCTAATGTACTTAAACTTTTGGATATTAATGTAGTATTTTCATATAACAATATTGTGAAAAATATCATAGTAAAAAATAGCCCTACCAATAATTCAGGCATTATCTATAAAATTGGTTGTAAACAATATGATTCCTTTTACATAGGTCAGACGGGAAAGGATTTGCACACACGTATAAAACAGCATCAATATTCCGTTAGAACAGGACAGTTGTCCAGTGCCCTTTTTGTCCATTTGTCAGAGTTAGCCCACTGTATTGATTGGAATAATGCTTCAGTTTTATTCCATTCTAGCAACATTGTTAATAGAAATATTCTTGAGTCTGCCATTATCCAACTTTCAAATAACTTCAACATAAGCAAAGGTCTTTTTCAACTCGATCCTGTTATTTTGAATTCCTTCCAAACAGATTTAGATAAGAAGGGTAGAACACTAAATCTTTGGTAAACTTGTCTGCTACTTTATTAACTTTTAATTTGCATTTTATTTTTATATATATCGAAACCTGACCATAGGCAGAGTGTTAATACCCGGACAGTTTTCCAATATAAATTTGTATTTTTATAATCCATTTGATCTTGTGCTAAAAATCGATATTATTCCTTACAAATCTGTACGCCTCACTGATAATCCTTTAATTTTAAATTTTTATTTTTATTTTTACTTCTCTGTTTATTGCATATATATATATATATATATATGTATGTATGTATGTATATGTATATATAGATATGTATGTATATATATATGTGTGTGTGTGTATGTATGTACGTTATTATTTTTTTCTTTTTTTTCTTTCTGTAACCTATATATAGGCTGTTACCCTTTTATGTACTTCAGTGTTCCTGAGGATGTCATTAGACGAAAGCGCTTGAGCACCATTTTGTGTTTCCTTTCCTTCGTGGTTTTATTCATCATAAATATTTTTCACGTGTTACTTTCGTGAAATAATTTTCATATATATATATATGTATAAGTGGCACTCTAAGTATTAGTACACAGAAATATTTCAAATATATTCTTCATTATCTTTTGTACCATGCACGGGATAGTTATGAAACGTTTACCGTTCGTTTGGAAAAATTTAACAGATAAAAAAATTAGTTTAACCCCAACATATAATTTAAAACATCAAAGAATTTGAGGAAAATGAAAAAGTTAAAATGCAAAAGTTTTCCTACATTTACTTACAAAATTATTTTATAGTTTGTGTGTCCACCTTCTGCTTGAATGACTTCAGTTATTTGGTTTGGATATTTTTCTACAGGGTTTCGAAATCTTTCAGTAGAAATATTAGCTCATTTTTATAAAGAAAATTGTTGGAATTCATTCAGATTCGAATGGTTTCTATTGCGTACATCATTTTTCAAATCAAACCATAAATTGTCGATTAAATTGAGATATGAGGTTTGACTGGGCCACTGTAGTCCAGCGTGTAAACTCTGGTGAACTTTTGGTGAAATCGTTCACTTTTTTATAAAAGCACCAAATGTGGCACAGATATACTTTGATGTATACTTTTTCATATAAGGATGGATACCAAGAAAAATCTCAAGGTTTAGGGGTGGTACACTTAACACTAAGAGCACAAGAAAATGAAAACCAAGTGAAAAATCAGGTGTGAGTTGAGAATTTAATGTTCAAAGTAAGTTTATTTATAACTAGTACCAAATCACTCTATAGTCTATTTGACATTAAGAGTACACATAATAAGTCATTTAACCACTTTTGTTAAAGCATGAATTGATACATAAACTTATTCAAATGCAGCATTGTCTTCAAGTTCGTACTAAAAATTTAGAATACAATATACACATTTCAGTCATAAAATAGTATGTTTAACACAAACAAATTTCAGTCATAGCATACTATATGATTAACACCATGTACCTAGTGCTCTTGTCCACTGCACTTTCCAAAGCAAGCACAAAGAGCTGTGCAGGGAAGGGTGGCTCTGGAGTATTTGCACAGTCCCATGTGTTTCAGACTGTTGAAGATCAACAATTGAGACTAAACATAAGCTACACTGTCACGGCTTCCCTCTTGTTCTGATTGATCCTTTATATTTGATCCGTCAAGGATCATTCTAACAAGAGTCAGAAATGTATCAGGCACAGCTTCTTTCTGACAGTCTTTAGAGAAGGATCCTTGAAAATCATCATGATTTTGGAGCAAGTCCTTTCTGATTATTTGTGCTGCTTTTGCTAGCACCATTGCCTCAGATTCATTTGCTTTCACTGGCAAATTTGAGTGCAGCACCTATGTCTTTGTTATATGCAAGTAGCACATCTCTGTCATGAGCCTGGGCCCTTGAATCAGGTATAATATCTGACAGACGCTCTTTTAGTCTTGTCAAGTTATCTTTGTATTGCAAATCTGCTCCTAGTTGTAGTCGGTTAGAATATAACTTTGAGAGATCACAGAGTTTGAATACTGGAAGTGTGCTTTCACTTGATGTTGATTCCTCAATGTAGGCTGCTAACTCAGATAGTACAATAGCTTCAGTAGGTAGGGAGTATCCACTTTTAGTATCTCATTGTTTGTTCGAGTCCCGGAGCGCACTATTATAAAGAGCTATTAGACATTTTCCATGATACTGCGCATCAAAGGCATGCATGTCTGACATTGCAAGTTTAGTCAGTAGTTTAGAGTCACGGAACTTTGTGGCACACTCTCTGACATGAGTGTCAATGTCCTTAGTGCATGTTTGATGCATTGCACCCTCAGACTTGTCACAGAAGAAACACTTTGGTATACCATGTGTGTGATTTGGTGACTTGAAGTTCCAGGGCCTTGCACTTGCACTGGGATTTGGCTTAGAAGATGTCCAAGAGGACCTTTTCTTGGCTCTCTCCAACCTCTCTTTCGAAAAATTCAGGTAGCATGATTTGTGATACAAAGCTTTGTGTGAGACTAAGGTCTCTGCAACGCTATTACCTTCATCTAGCCGTGACAAATTGATGCTCATTGGAATGCTCCCTGTTTTTTTTAACTAACTCCTGCAAGTTGTTAGCAATTGAGTAATAGCCACATGACTTGCTTTTGGCATTTGAGGGACACAACATCTTGCATCTTTAAGGTCATTCTGACAAAGAAAACAAAGTATCCAGTCTGTTTGTTGTAAGGTACTGTGTGGTTCATGAGATTCTCTGTTGAACTGCCATGTTTGCTATAAAAAAATCCAACACCAACTATTTAGCAGATTAGGCTTATTACAGGTTGATTCTTCTTTTATGTGTGAATTAGTTCATCTAATTCCTGTTGTGCGGCTCTAGATAGGGACTGCACACAATCTGAAACAGAAATGCATACATTGTTGCACTTTTATTTGAATTTTTTATTTAATTAATTGGCCTTTTATTTGATGACTAATAATTGTAAAACTGTACATGTTGACTCTCATAATAGCAACTTATGCTGTACATACAAAACACCATTTTGCAAAGCATACTTTTTATCATGAAAAAAGTATCACAATGCATTGTAATTAGCTTATATGTATTGAATATGTAGACCATTGAATTGTATCGCAACAGAACAATCTGTTGCTGTGATATTTTGGCCATTGAAGAAGAAATAAGGACCCAAAAATTATAAATATTAATAAGGAAATGGTCCTCTTCTTAAACCTGAAAATTATACTGCAGTGTATTCTATGAAATATTTGCTCATTTGTACGCAAAATGTTTATTATACATTGTAGCCATTATGTATACTTAATTTCTACAGAAGGGCTAATTGATTATATGACCGTTCTTTTTTTGCTTTTAAAATAAGGCAAATGAAAGTAAATAGTAGAGAAAATGATAACAAGCAATGCAATACCTGCCACATAAATTGAAAGCAACTCTGCTGATGGATATCAATTAAAGCATCGTAATAAAATGACATTATTTTTAATGCTGTTTGTTGTTATGGAGAAAAATCTTCCATATTAATTTCTAATGTACTGTACTTGAAGTGACCCAGACATGACATATGAATAATTTAAATGGGTTTTGGAGATTATATAAAATGTACCTAAATTCTGGAAAAAACATTCTAGGACTAACTTTTTATTTTTTTTTATTTCAAGGATTCCACCACTTTAACCTTAAGAGTTTTCTTGACACCCATCCTTATATGAAACAATATTTATCAAGCAACATCTGTGCCAAATTTGGCGCTTTTATCAAGAAGTGAACGATTTTGCAACTTATTGACTGCACTACTAGAGAAGCTCGAAATTCTTTTGTTGAACCCATTTCATGGTGCTCTTACTTTTATGTTTCACATCATTATCTTGTTGCAGCACCTAATTGCGATCCATTGAAACACCCGAACTGAAGGCAATACATTTTCTTCTAAAATTTTCCTGATATTTCTTCGAATTCAAGATTCTATTGATGACGACAAGCTTTCCTGGAGTAGAGGCATTAAAGCATTTTCAAAGAAACAAAATGCCATCACCATGTTTAACCCTATGGAAAATGTATTTTTCCTCGAATGCAGTATTTGATTTTCGCCAAACATAACACTGCTCGTTGTTCCTGAATAATTTAATTTTGGGTCTCAGCTGTCCAAAAAACTTTCTTCCAGAATGCAAATCCATCATTTCGATGGACTTTTGCGTAATTTAAGCGAGCTTTTTCTGCGTTTTTCGTAGCAGAGGTTTCCTCCGTACAACCCTTCCATGCCGACCATTCTTCCTCAATGTACGACTTAGAGTAGAGGGATAAACATCGATCTTAGACAGTCTTAATGTTTGGTAAATGTCACCTGAAGTCACTCGTGGATTCGTAGCAGACATTATTTCAATACGTTCTGATATCTTGGAAGGTCGTCCACACCTGGGTAGAGTTTTGATTGTTTATTGTTCTATTTCTTTATAACTGCAGCAACCGTCGTAAATGGAAATCGGAATTCTCCTATCTTCCTATAATTCTTTCCAGACTCGTGTGTAGCAATGACAGATCTCTTAAGATCTGTAGACAGCTCTTTAATACGATGACCCATTGCCAACTAATGGCTTATACAGTCATCCGTCTTCCATGAAGATTCACAGAGAAAATTCTAGAATTCACAATTGCTGACAGTCTCCAATCAGTAGTGTAAACAGCCAACTACTGAAGATTTTTTTATATTCTTCAAGTCAGATGGACACACAAATTATTAAATAACTTTGTTAGTAAATGTACGAAAACTTTTGCATTTAAATTTTTTATTTTCCTCAAATTCTTCGATGTTTTACATAGATGTTACGGTGAAATAAATTTTTTATTTGTTGAATTTTTGCAAAGAAAAAGCAAATTTTTCGTAACTATCCTATGCATGGTACAAAAGATAAGGACCAGTCTAACTGACATATTTCTCTGTACGAATAGTTATGAGCACCGCTGTGTGTGTATATATATATATATATATATATATGGAGTATATATATATATAGAGTATATTTGTAAATGTTTAACATTTATTTCGCTTTCCGATCTGAGGTTCAGTTTTCATCTAAAATTTGTTAGTTTCTCTTAACGCGTCTCAATCTGACGAAGAATTGCCATCATTTTGAGGGCAAAGTCTTTCCTCTTCACCGTTGCCATTTCTCATTCTTGGCGAATGAGAAGAAAGAGATTTGTTTCTCCTCCTCCTCCTCCTCCTCCTTTCACTTCCGCTTCTACTTCTTCTGATTCTCGAGTCATCTGGAATTTATCGGCTCCTGTCGTGTTTCTGTCATCGGTTCAAGACACCAAATTAAAAGAGGACGAGATTAATGTTTTGGACGGAGAAGAAAGTGGTCTGCTGACAAATTGCTTTGTGGCACTTGCGAATTTCGTCTCGGCATAAAACTGCGGATGCAAAAGGCGATTCCAGAAGATGGAAAGCGACCCACCAAAAATGAAACGAGATAGTCATCAGATTTTAGCTCCGAACAAAAGGCCGAATAATGGTGCATAAGGCCGCAACAAAGTTTCTGTGATATATATATATATATATATATATATATATATATATATATATATACAGGGTGTTTGAAAACTTTCTGTACAAATTGTAATGGGGGATAGGCAACACCAAGACAAACCCTTTTCGTCTATAAGTGTATGTCCGCTGACGTCACCATTCGGCGCGAGAGGGCGCCGCTGCAATTGGCTAAAAGGTGAAGTGGGTTAGACTCGCGCTTACCGCGGGCATTCTTGAATCGGACGTAGTACGCGTAACATGGAGCGCTTCACGACTGCTGAGATGGCTGAAATGCATATGGTGTATGGGGCTGCCAATGGAAACGGAAGAGTTGCTGTGAGGTTGTACCGACAGCGCTTCCCAAACAGACGTGTGCCAAACCACCAAACGTTTGCGCATTTGCATCGGCGACTGCGAGAAACTGGAACATTCCATGTAAACATGCATGACACTGGTCGGGAGAGAAACGTGCGCACTCCTGACATGGAAGAAGAAATCCTACGGCCTCATCTGAGAACAGCACATAAGCCGGAAAATTAGGCTGCACCGCTGTCTGCTGCAGAAACCAGCGTGCGAATTCCACACGAAGAGGGTAATCCCGAGGTTGTAATGCCTAGACTCTCTGACGATGAAACGGATGTAACTGCTGCTCGTGCAACACTCTCCAGACCAGGTCTTGGTTCACACCGAGGATACGTGCAACACCTCGCGTGCTTGCGCTTGGATTGTCCTCAAATCGCCGTAGGATTTCTTCTTCCATGTCAGGAGTGCGCACGTTTCTCTCCCGACCAGTGTCATGCATGTTTGCATGGAATGTTCCAGTTTCTCGCAGTCGCCGATGCAAATGCGCAAACGTTTGGTGGTTTGGCACACGTCTGTGTGGGAAGCGCTGTCGGTACAACCTCACAGCAGCTCTTCCGTTTCCATTGGCATCCCCATACACCATATGCATGTCAGCCATCTCAGCAGTCGTGAAGCGCTCCATGTTACGCGTACTACGTCCGATTTAAGAATGCCCGCTGCAAGCGCGAGTCTAGCCCACTTCACCTTTTAGCCAATTGCAGCGGCGCCCTCTCGCGCCGAATGGTGACGTCAGCGGACATACACTTATAGAGAAAAGGGTTTGTCTTGGTGTTGCCTATCCCCCATTACAATTTGTACAGAAAGTTTTCAAACACCCTGTGTATATATATATTAGGGTGCCCCAAAAAAATGAAAGTTGAAAATATCTTTCTCCACAAGGCCATCCGTGTTCCATATCAAAATGTAAGAACTCATGCCAAAAATTAGACAGATCATAAAATATTTAGAGGTCGCGACCAGTTCCTATATTTTTAGGATTTGAAACAAAAATACAATATCAATGTTTATTTCAAAATTTAAAGTCAACAGCACAGAGCACATGTTATGCAAAAATATACTAGAACACATATGTCATAGCAGTTAATAAGACTGCACTAAATCCTTGTATATCAAACAAACAACGTCACACCCGTTACTTTTTCTTCGTCAAAGCCAACTTCGTCGGAACTGGCAATCTTTTTCGGTGGCTGGCGAAGAGTCGCAGTAGGTATTGTTTCTGGGTCTCGTCTTTCGTCAGCGCGGTATTGTAGGACTGAATAAGAGCGACTCCTCGTTCGGCACAGTCGTTGACGACCTTGAGGAGCCTGCACTTAGCCTTAAGTAACTGGTAAATGGGGTCTGTCAGACAGAGGGAGGGAGGTTTTGACAAGAATGTCTTGGCTTCATCTTGTCCTTTCATGTAGAGCAGGGGTGGGGAACCTTTTCATGTGTGAAGGCCACATTGAAATTTGCCGCCCTCAATGAGGCCGCAGTCAATAAGTGTGACTATTTTTTACAGTAATTTTAAACCTTTTGTTAATATTATTTAAATTAATAGCTAGCAGTGAGTATACATGCATTTTAAGACGAATAATTTATTCACTTACCTTTTTAATAATTTAATGACTTCTTTGAGATTGCTTCTGGTGAGACAACATTGTGATATCGGGTTCTAACATGGAGGTTTTAAGTTTTAATTGGTCCTCCAGATGCTCATCTGTCATCTGTGTTCTCAACGAATTCTTGATTTGTGTCAAGTATGAGAATGTGGATTCACAACAGTATGTCGTAGAAAAGCACGAAATCAATCGGCGAGCATGTTCGCGAAGGCGAGGGTATTCTACCGCCTTTTTCCAAATTTCAACGGGATCTTCCTTACTATCAAACAGATTTCAGGATATTATCTTCAGACAACTCAATAAGCTCCATTTGTAACTTTTCTGGTGCCTTTGATACATCAACTAAGTGAGGTTGAAAAGCTAGTTTCAGGGTGATATCATGCTTTTCAAAATCAATGAATCTTTCATTGTATTCTTTGATTAATGAGTCTAAAACAGATTCGTATTTTTCGAAAGATTCACAGTTATACTCTTCATTTTCATTAATTATTTTTGTTAACTGGGGAAAGTGTTCTTCTGAAAGTTTCGACTGAGCAAGAAGAGATTTGAAAAACGACAACTTCTTTCTAAATGCCAGAATTTTTTGCCACATATCATAGATAGATTTAGTTTTACCTTGCAGCGAAATATTTAACTCATTTTGCTTTGACATTATATCACATAGAAACGCAACATCTCGGTGAAAATTTGCACCTGATAATTCACAATGTTGATTGTTTCCTTGAAAAAAGTCAATTATTTGCTCTCGCAAAGATAAAATTTTGACTAATACTTGTCCTTGCGATAACTAGCGCACTTTCGAATGATAGGGCAAATCTACACTGATTATCTCATCATCCATCATGAGCATGTTTCGAAACTGGCGATGCCTAGTAGCATTTGCTCGAATATAGTTCACAATACCTATAACTTTTTGCAAAGTGTCATTTAAAATGACAGATTTGGCACAGAGATTTTGCTGATGCAAAATGCAATGAAAAGAAATCAGTGCATTTGGATCTGAGAGTTCCCTTTTAAGATGTGCAATAAATCCTTCGTTCTTCCCAGTCATAGATGGAGCACCATCTGTACACACACTCACCAAGTTAGTAAAATTTAGTCCAACTTCATAACATTTATCTTTAAAGTTGATGAAAATATCAATTCCCCGTGTCCTTCCCTTAAGGGTGCCTAAAGCGAGCAATTCTTCAAATAAATGAAAATCTTCAGTTACAGCACGAACAAAATACAATACTTGTGCTGAATCAGTGGAATCTGTCGATTCATCCAAAGCTATTGAGTAATATACAGTTTCTTTTTGGATTATTTTTTGAAGTTGCTCAGTTATATTGCGAGCTAACTCATGCTGCCGATCTGTATTAGTTCTTCTTGAAAGAGGTACGTCTTTATATTTGTTAACTTTATCTGGATCTAAGCATCTTACGACTTCAACGATGCATTCCTTTATAAGTTCTGCATCGCTAAATGGCTTACCTTTTTTCCAAGCAAATATGCTACTTTATAACTTGCCTCAGTCGTAGCATTTCCTTGATGTAGGCCTAACACTGAATGGAATAATTCTCTTTGCTTTTGCTTTCCATCTTTTAATTTATTCAATGCAATCTTTCGAGCCTCACCCTCTAATTTGGCATATTTATTGTCCTTATGAGCAACATAGTGCTGGTGCGCATTGTATTTCTTTATTGTTGAATATTGTAATTCCCATTCGTCATTAAAGACTCTATTTTCTTCTTTCAGCGTTCTTTTTACTTTTTTAGACATGATGGGGAGGCAAATGAAGAAATTTATTTAATCTGAAAACACATAAATTATTGATTGATGGTAACAAGCAAGGCAGCGAAATAATCAAAGCAAATAACACACATCGATAGACGGACACACATGCACGTGCACCACCACTGAAATCAAATCACTGACTGACATTTGCCAACAACTGACATTATGGTTCTTACGTCCTGTATTTTACAGGACAGTCCCGCATTTGATCCAAAAATCTCGCGTCAAAATCCCGCGTCAAAATCCCGCGTTCAAAATGTCCCGCAAAAAAATATTTTTTTGAGCAAATTTTTTAGGGCTGAATTGATTTAGAATTTCAATATTATGTATAATAATTTCAATTTATTCACGATGTTTAATTGTTAAATATTATTGCAATAAAATTTTTCTAATTTTGTTTGTTGTAACCGTTGAAGAAATCTAGTTTCAATTTGAAAAAAAATTTGGTCTTAAAAAAAACCTCAGAAATTTTTTTGTCCCGCATGGGCATTTGACAAATCTGGCAACCCTACCTACGTCATATATACTGTATACTTTGTAATTTGTTCTTATTTATTATAAAGCGTCTTCCGTAGCATGTATTAAAAAAATGTATTTCCGTAGTTACGCAGTATGTAATTTGCTCATGTAATTAAAAAAATGTAAATAAGTGAAGATTTGAAAAACGTAGGTGTACGAAGAATTCTGGAAAAGCTTTAACTGAAGCGGGCAATTGGCGCAAATAACACATCATTTCATAAAGGTGCGTTCATTTTTCTTATTTTTACGTCTACATGTGTTTTGTACATATGGGTGTGAATGATTTATAAAGTTAGTTATATTTCGTTCACTTTACATTCGGCGCGATGCTTTAGCATTAGCTAGTATCTATTTTGTAAGAGTTCATTAGTTATATTCTGTTATATATTATTATAACTGCTTGGAATTCATGGTTTTTATATAAATTAAGATTTATCTCGATAAGCCGCAGAAGGCCGCACTTGATGACCCAGAAGGCCGCAGGTTCCCCACCCCTGATGTCGAGTATATCGAATATCTTCAAAGACCGGCTCGTGACGTACGACGCCAATGAAGAACGATGATCGAACACAGTCCCGTCCAGACGTCTCAAGAGTTTTTGGTTTGAGGGACGTAAGAAGTTGTCAACTATAGCTGCGTTGGTGATCTCGCCGACGCGATCGTCGAAAAGGGCGAGAGGCGCGAGGTGCTCAAAGAAGTACCACAAATGGCGATAGAAGGCCTTAACAGCCGCCTCCCTGATGGCACGGTCAGGATATTCATGGAGGAGAGCAATTAGTTTTAAGTCGTTGAGGGGGGCCTCGTGCCAGTAGCGAGCGTAAATAAGAGAAACGAAGAGGCAAATCTTTGTGACGCCAGCTGTCTCGTGGGCCGTCAACTTAATCTGGCTCACGAAAAGGAAGATCTTCAGCGAGTATATTACCTTAGCCATCCACCGCGCATTGTGCATAGCGCCTGGCGCACGAAAGGACGGTTCTCCGTCGGAGGATCCCCCTAGGAATATATGACAGAGCTGAAGCAACTCTCCATAGTCATCCCGTGGGAGCTGGCTCTTGACTGCCTCCTAGTAAAATGACATCATCTCCTCTCGTAGGTCATCCGGCATGCCAACGAAGAGCTCGTCTCCAGCAGAACGGAAATCAACTATATTAATATCAGGCCAAGTCTTCTGGAAGCATTTGAAGATTCCCACTTCAGGCCCACCGGTTAGTGTCAGGGCGACAGAAAATACGGCCGGCAACATTACCTCGAACACGTGATGACGGCACGCGATCCAGATGAGCTCCTTGTCCAGAGCCTTCTCAATTAGGGTGCACGCGCCCATATTCAGCCCAGTATTGGTTGCCGTCGTGTCGAAGACTAGTCCCTGGATCATGGGTTTGAGGTTCCATTCCTCCAGCGTTTGGACACATGCATTGCACTGCTCCTCTCCCGTGCCGCGGCCGATCTTAGGGACGGCAAGAAGTTGCTCTGTTTCACCACCAGTCACCAAGATGGCGACGCGATCCACAAGCTTTTTATTGCCGGCGATATCTGGAAGCAGTTTACCGTCCCAGTGGAGAAGCAGTGGGCTGTCCGGCGAGAAAACAGCCTGTTGAGCAGTTGCTACTGCCTCACGAGTGGTGACCCGCGCTCGCTGAATGGTGTTTCTGGATAGCGCCACAGACTCCAGGCCACGACCGAGCGCTTGCGTGACGGCTCCTACGAGGAACTTGGCAGCGCGGTCAGGGAGTTTCTCTCGGTCGAGCGCGGAGGCTACTTTCTTGGTCACAATGGTCTGCTTCGATTTCTTATTCCTTGGCTGATCTTGACTGGATGTTGACGGAGCTTGGAAATCATCTTCGGACTCCGTCGATGTGGAGGAGCTGCAGATGTCAGCAATGGTGAACTAGACGGAACAGCCGTATTCGCCTGTTGGGCGCTCAACATGCTTTTTTCTTTTCGAGCACTGACCTGATCACTCCTGAGGCGCTTGCGAGTCTCCTTGTTCGTCAAGGTCTTGTCGATCCCGGACATACTCGCGTTCGAGGGATCCTGCTGTTGCATCCGCAGGAACTGTTTGTCTTCTTCGTCCGTCATAATACTGAGGGCGTCTTTCCGTGAGATGTCAAATAGTTTTGTGAGATTCTCCTTGAATTTTCTTTCCTTGATTCGGCACCCGTCTTTCGGTTTCATCGGTTTTTCTTCAACCCACAATATTCTTCATAGAGCTTCCGAAGCTTGCGCGCGCCGAAGTCCACCCGCTGGGTCGGAATTCGTGCCTTGTCCCAGATTGTCAGCGCTCTGTCTATGGTGGCCTTAGCACTGTCACCGATTGTGGATCCCTTCTGGTGGTGAAACATGAAGTTCCTGAGAATAACCCCGTTTGTTGGCAGGCCAGATCCCAAGATGTCCGGGTCCGGCTTACCAAGGAGCCAAACTTTCGGACTGCTCCTTCTCGTTGTCGTGGTCTTGGCCTGTGGAATGGAAGATAAAATGGAAATTAGAGTGAAAGAACCTATACATGTTTTATGTAGAATATAAAACACAATTTTAACAATAAACTTTTATAAATTTAAAATTTTTTTTTTAATTTTTAGCAATTTTAATAAACAATTCATTGTTCCAAATTGCTTATGAAGGTCAGTGCAGTAAATGAATGAGAGAAAAATTAAGCATAGTGTCCGCCACTCACTGGTGAAAAGTTTAACTTGCCTTATTGGTGTGATTCACTGCGCGGCGTAACCCAGATGGCAGGAACACAACAAAAACACGTCTACACCTGCCGAGACTTGGCGACCAACTGAGCTAGTGGGAAGAGTGCATTGCTATCATAAAGTGATTCTTTGGATATAGGTTTACAGTCTACAGTGGCGTTGCTCGGCAAATATTTATTGTAGAACATAATGGTGACCCAAAATTACTGAAATTACGGAATTTAGATATTTTTACCTTGAGGTCGCGACCTCTAAATGTTGGCCGACCTTCCTGATTTTTGCATGAAGGCTTCTTTTGTGATATGGAACAGGAATAGCCTTGTGGAAAATAGCAATTCAAATTTTATTTTTTCAGTTAATTTTTGGGCCACCCTAATATATATATATATATATATATATATATATATATATATATATATATATATATATATACATATATATATATATATAATATATAATATTATATATATATATAATAATTATATATATATATATATATATATATTATATATATATATATATATATGTATATATATTATAGACATATATATATATATATATATATATATATATATATATATATATATATATATATATATATATATATATAGAGTGTTTCAGTAGGAAAGGTCAATACTTCGGGAGGTGATAGTATCGGTTATTGTGAGAAAAAGTTATTCATATAAACATGTGTTTAATTCTGAATGGTTACGAATATAGAGCTGTTTGAATCTACAAATACAAAAGCATTGTTAATGGTAATCAAGAAAGAGAAACCAATTACTGTTTCTAACATTTAATGTTTAAACATTGGCATTTTGAATGGTATCAGATACAGAAATGACAAATTTGTTACAGTTTACAATACGTTTTCGAAAATCCCACCGTCAACCTCAATGCACTTTGCAACTCGTGTGCGAAGATCGCGTGTTGTTCGTCTGAGTTGATCTTGACGTTCCTTTATGCGGGCAGCAGCATCCAAAATGCGCGCGAGCAATTCGTCTCGTGTATCCACCTTTCTTTTGTAAACTTTACTTTTCATCCACCCCCACAAACAATAATCTATACGGAGAGAGGTCTGGAGACCTTGGTGGCCATTGAATGGGACCACCGTGGCCGGTCCATCGACCATGGAAAGTTTGATTTAGGTATTGCATCACCAGACAGGTAGAATGTGGAGGAGCTACGTCATGCTGAAAGTACATAGCGTGTAGCCAAAGGAACATCCTCCAATAGTCCTGGCAATTCATTTTGCAGAAATTCTAGGTAACTTTGTCCTGTAAGACGATTCTCTAAAGTAACAGGGCCAATCAGCTGATCATCGATGATATCGCACCACACATTGGCAGAGAAGCGATGTTGAAAATTTGTTTCCACAGTGGTATTTGGATTTTCGTCTGACCTCCGATGAGATTTACGAGTGTTGTTGATACCGTCACGGGTGAAAGAGGCTTCATCGGTGAACAGTATTAATCGAAGCAATCGGCGATTAGCATTTACCCAATTACAAAATTCAAGTCGCATGGCAGCTTCTCCTGGTTGAAGGTATCGTACACGCTGTACATGATATGGATGCAAGCCTTCCTCACGTAATGTTCGCCATACTCTTGTATGTGGTACACCGAGACGTGTAGAAATTCTTCGTGAGCTAATAGTAGGACAACGCTCTACCAACTGAAGAATGTTTTCCACTTCATCCACATCTTGTTGACCGTCACGTTCAGATGAAACATGAGCGCTGGGAAGTGTACCAATCTCACGCAATGTGTTGAAAACCCTGGTAAACACTCTTCGATCTGGAATTCTGCGGTTAGGAAACCGTCGACGGTATTCTGCAACAGCAGCTGTTGCACTTCCATCGCAAAAACCGTAGACATACACCATATCTGCATATTCGGCATGTGTGAAGGTGTGTGGCATTCTTAACACTGCTTCAAACACCAAACAATGTCACTCACAACAGTCAGCTGTAGATTGGCTTATGTTACATGCTTACATTACAGCTTACATGGTTCAAGGTTATAGGGGAGGGAAGGGGGAGGAAAACTGCGCGCCGCATCAGATTCAAACAGCTCTATCTCCGTAACCATTCAGAATTGGACACATGTTCATATGAACTTTTTTTCTCACAATGACCGATACTATCACCTCCCGAAGTATTGACTTTTCCTCCTGAAACACCCTGTATGTATATATATATATATATATAATGCGTGCGTGTGCGTGTGTGTGTGTGTGTGTATGTGTGTAAAACATCACGGTTCAGAAAACATTTCACATATATTGTGCAATACTTTATCCGGTAAATATTTACATTAGTGTCTCCACCCAATTTTGATGCCAAAATACATTTTCCTAGTAGTGTATGATGTGCTTTGTTCAAATCTGGCCTTCATTTTATGCGGAAATGAACCAATCAAAAGTTATGAGACTTCAAAGTTTTAACATATTTTGGTTCATTTCCCCATAAAATGAAGGCCAGATTTTAACATTGCACATCAAATACTACTAGAAAAATGCATTCCATTGTCCAAATTGCTAGAGAACCTACCTTACCTTACCTAACCTAACCTAACCTAACCAACCTAACCTAACCTACCTAACCTAACTTACCTAACCCTAATATCAATGGATTCATCGTAGGAACACTCAGATCTATACTTTCTACATTTAAAAGACGACTGTAAAACACCATGTTTGACAAAAATTTCTATAGCAGAATTATCAATATTGTTAATATCTATAAGCACATCTTCGAAATACATTTCACACCCTTCCCACGCCATATTGGAAAACCAACTAATGAAGAAAACGGAAAACACTCTAGCCGCATACCTCATTTTTTGTAGACAAATGTGATTTTTCCACCCAAGTAGATACACTTATGATGACGTCATTCAAAAATTATGACCAAAATAGAGTTAAGAAAATAATTTCTTTAAAAGCCTATAACATTATAAATACGCAATTGCGCAAATAATAACATATACAATTAGACTCCTAAAATTATGCCGAAACGTTTCATAACAGCCAGTATTGTCAACTTGGTGGAGACCTTAATATAAATAATTACCCTTTATCCTTGTTTGTCAAACTAAATATTGGAGTTTTGGTCACTAGGGAACACAGTAATACAGTATAATTCTGATAAAAGTGCAGTGCACTCATTCTAAAACCAAAACTTTAATTTGTGTTCAGATGTACATTTCACGGAAATCGAACGGACATAAGAACTACGAACTATATCTTCTGGATGGGATTGCAAAGTAAAATATTCTCAATAGTGTAAATGAAATTAATGAATCTAAAAACATAATGAACAATCACTGTATCTCAGTCGACAACGTTTAAACAAAAAATACAACAATAAAAACTTTTATTTCCTAAACTTAAACATTCACGGTCTCTTATGCTACTTTGACGAATTGACAGCTAACCCAAAATTATTACAACATAAATTCACCTGCATTACATTAACTGAAACTTGGCTAAATGATAAAATATTTTTTAACATCTCAGGGTACAGAAACTAAATTCTAACCTCCATTCATATCGGTAACAATTGTGTTATTACATATTTAAATATTGATCTCTTAAAAGAACATCCAAATAATAACGCAAGCTCTCTTCGCAACATCATGACTGCAAGTGGTTTTAAATTAGCTATTACAAAGCCAACTAGACTTCACAATGACATTAGAAATTTGACTCTGCTAGTTGAAGTCTGGGTACGGCCCCCAATTAACTGCATCTTGGTTTAACTTTGGTTTAACTTTCCGTGCAGGAAAATATAAAAGTTAACTACAGATTACAGCTATATTAATAAACTAAAACTTTTGGCTGGATTGGAATAACCGGAAGTTATTTTGGAGCAAAATTTTAGGGATTCTCGAGTACATTAATAGATATATTCAGCACAAACTTTCCTCTTAAATCAAGAGTAATATCTAAAACTAAGTTCAACAACCAGTGAATTACCAAAGCACTCATTATTAGTTTTAAACGTAAACATACTCTCTTTAAATTATGGAAAACTGATACTATTACCCAACAGACATAAAAAATTTACTGTAACGGGTTTAAGAGAGAAAGTAGATCATTATTGTTCAAATATTGATGAACAAAAATCCAATCCCAAAAGGCAATGGAACACTCTGAAGGGTTTAATTAACACAAAGATGGTGAAAACAAATCCCTTGTCCTAACTCACACAAGACGGAGATTCTTAGTGATCCCCAAAACATAGCTATTATACGAAATAACAACTTTGCAAATATCAGCTCCAATACTGCAGCTTCGATACAAAATAATGACAGTCACTACCGACAATACATGTCACAACTTACTCCAAACTCATTTTTATTTGATCCAGTCCTACCAGGCGCTGTCTTTAACAATAAAAAGATCTGAAAAATAAAGATTCTGACATCAATACGTTAAATAACACAAATTAATATCGGATAAAATTGCAATTCCACTCGGTAATCTAATGAATGAATCGGTAGCACTAAGTATATTTCCTGACAGTCTGAAGGAAGCCAAAGTATGCCCTGTATTTAAGTCAAATAACCCAAACACTCTATCCAATTATCGCTCCATTTTCCCATTGCCAATTTTAAGCAAGGTACAGTACTTGAAAATATCCTATACAGCACACTTGCTAAATTCTTAATCAAATAAAATATTTTAACTTAAACACAATTTGGGTTCAGAAGTAGGCATTCAAAGGAAGATGCCATAAACATGCTATTAAGAATGTCTGTCAAAACCTAAACAACAAAAAACACATTGTTTTGATCTTCCTTGACTTGTCAAAAACATTTGATTCACTTTCGCGTGAAATTTTATTGAATAACTTCACATACAAGGAATAATAGGAAATATCCTCGATTGGTTGAAATCCTACCTGACAAATTGTTATCAGTACATCAGATTAATTAAAAGATAATCCGTCTAACAAGGCATTGCTAACTAGTGGGGTCCCAAAAAGACCTATTCCTTGGCCATTACTATTTTTAATTCACGTAACGATTTTCATTTCTTAACCCCATCAAATTGCGTACAATATGCAGATGATATCACAATTACTTCTTGGCCATCATAATTTAGACCTTCTGTTAAAGAAACGAACAAACAATTACAGCACGTTACAAATGGATGTGTACAAGTAAACTTTTACTGAACCTGACAGAATTATCTTATATGATTATTGCAAAAAACATATAAATACAAACTACCAAGAAAAAATTGGGAATACCCTTAGGAGGAAATTGTAGACACCAATCGACCAGGGAAGTACTCCAGGGGTGGACGTTAGACAGAAGATAGGGAGTGCTAGAACTCCCGTTTCTCCTGTCACAGTCCTCTTCAGCTAATCTTTTTCCATGTCTAATCTACCCTGTGAGCAGTCCAGCATGCTCTCAAACACACACTTCTCTCCCTATTCCTCACTACATTTACATGTATAATACACACTACATAATCTTTTCAAAATTAAAAGAAAAAATGGCATCAACTTCAAGAGCCTTGGAGTCCCCTCGGGAGGAGACCATAAATGTCCCCACTTCTGGCTACCCTGCAACCGATTGAGATTGAATCTGCTACAGCCCATTAGATATGTTCTGGGCATCTACCTCATTCACTTTTCATTAATTTCTGCAACATTCGTGGCCATTCCTCAAATTTTTAATGTGTTGAACATCTCTCCTCCTCCAAACCTCATCTTCTGTTCCTCACTGAAACTCAATTATCTGGAACGACTGACAGCAATCCCTTTTCTGTACCCACTTACTTTCTCTATACTCAATTTCACTCCAAATGTGGATGTTGTGCAATGACGCAATGCCCTAACTTGTTCTCGTGTTCTCCTATTCCAAACTCGAATCTTACGAATATTATACCCTCTGGCTACGGCTTACATGCCAATCTCAAATTAAATACATTTGTGCTGCCTGCCTTTCTCCTTGAATTCCTCACTTCCAAAGTGGAATACATTCTATCCCGCTCTCCCTTTGCTGAAATCTCCATTTTAGAGATTTCAATGTTCATCACCACCTTCGGCTTTCTTCCCATTTCACTGACATCCCTGGTGAACTAGCTTACAACTTTTCTATCCTAAATGACCTAGAGTACAATCGTACGGCACTCTACTCGTATCCCCGATCGCCTACGAGATAGCCCCAACATTGTGGATTTATTTCTTCTCTCTCATCCTTCCTTTTACTCTGTCACTTTTTTTTCCGTTGAGCTCCTCCGATCACAATCTTATATCCGTTTCCGATCCTATCGCTCCAATTCGGCCTTTGGATCCTTCCAAGAGAAGGCGCCTTTGGCACTTTGGCGCCGCTGATTGGGAGACCCTGAGGCAATACTTCTGTAATTTCCAATGAAATGATTACTGCTTCCATGACCGGGACCTTTCCGAGTGTGGTGAGCGCATCACAGAAGTTATTCTCCTGGGCATGGAGGCGTATATTCCATATTCTATTCCTACTACAAATGCAATAAAACCTAGGTTTAACTTTAATTGTTCTAATGCTATCCGCAACAGAGAGGAGGCTTTCAGAAGGAATCGTCGCCATCCAACTTCTGACTCTCACTCACTTTATATTTCTTACCGGAATCGTGCAAAATCTGTATTTCGACTCGCCAAAAATTCCTTCCTCCGACAAAAATGTGAAAACCTATACAATTCTAATTATTCTTACTCTTTCTGGCATCTAGTTAAAAACCTGTTCAACAACTTTACTTCCTCTTTTTTCCCTCCTGTTTTCTATTCCGATGGCTCAGTTGCCGTCTCTTCTGACAAAGCTGAACTTTTTGCTGAAACTTTCGCTTCCAACTCAACCACGAACGATTCCGGTGCTTTTCCTCCATCTCCTCCTCCCTCTGACTTTATTATATCTGAAATTAGAATCCTTTCCAAAGATGTTCTTTCTGCTCTATCTGGGTTCAACTTTAGAGATTTGATAGAGTGTGGCACAAATCTTTAATTTCCAAACTGCCCTCCTTCTGTTTCTATCCTTCTATTTGTTCCTTCATCTCTAATTTCCTTTCTGGCCGATCTATAGCTGCAGTTCTAGATGACCACTGTTCTTCTCCTAAAGCTATTGACAGTGGTGTTCCACAGGGTTCTGTCCTGCCACCCACTCTTTTCCTTTTATTTATTAATGAGCTTCTAATTCTCACTTCCTGTCCTATTCACTCCTATGCTCATGATTCCACTCTTCACTTCTCCACTCGCTTCCCAAAGCGTCCCTCACAGCAGTCGCTTCATGATTCATGTAGGACGGCTATGGGGCACGTGACCTCTGATCTTTCTGCTATCTCTGACTGGGGCAGAGAGAACCTTGTGGCTTTCAATGCCTCAAAAACTCAGTTCCTCCATCTGTCTACTCGTCATAATATTGCACACGACTATCCCCTTACCTTCAACAACACACAACTCAATCTTTCCTCTTCTCTTAACATTCTTGGCGTTTCCTTTTCTCGTGATCTTTCCTAGAACGATCACATATACTCACTTTCCAAAACAGATTCTAAGAGGTTAGGTGTGCTGTACCGCCTCCGCAGTTTCTTCATCCCCACTTTGTTGCTCTCTCTGTACAGTAGGGTGGATCACTTTTCACTTTTTATAAAACATTATAGCTGGTCAAAGTTTTTCCCATGATTTGGTTCAGTGGAAGTACACTGATACCATTTTTACCAAAATCGATCAATATTTAGGGGTCGCGCATCGACCTTGAAAATTTCAATTTTGGAAATTTGGCCAAATTGACAATTTTTTACTGAATAAAGATAAATCATCAAATGACCATATTTTCTGAATCCTCTCAGTGAAAGAAATCCTCTCAGATACTTACCAAGTTGATCGGACAAGTGGTTTAGAAGTTACACTCACCTAGAAATAACATTAAAATTTTAAATACCGTATTTGTCCCCCGTTATGGACGTAATCATAGCATCAGTAGCTGGCGCATCCTAAAATCACAATTACACACACACGCTATGTCTATGACCAATATTTTTACTAATCACAGTTTGCTTTTTACAGATCAACTGTGTCAATTGATTCTTGTTTGATAAGTCTCGACTTTAGTACAATGGATAAACTGTTAACAACCAGGAGTGGGAAGACTCTGAAAGTTACTTATTCTGGAAAAGAGAAAGCAGCAACAACAGCACCACCTTCTCTAAGGTCAGCCACGGACGTCTTCTTAATTGGTCAGCCATCTTCCTCGATCGGTGGTGCCAAATTGCCAACCACCCATCAAGTTCTCCAGTACTTCTTCTATGCCAAGCAGGAAACTACTGACAGGAAGGCCGCCGTAAAAGACACGGTGGCCAATGTTCTGGCATTTTGGAACATGGCACGTATAAAGACGATCACGAGGCGTAACTGCGAAAGAAAACTGGAGTTACTGTGGGAAGAGTGGCGCTCGCTGCAGAAGAGCAAGCTGAGAGACAGTGACGCGGGAAAAGGCAGGGAGAAGTTTTCAGAAAATCTGAACAAGCTCTAGGACATCGGAGCTCCCGATGCTATTCAAGAGATACAGAAAAGTCGACTGCTCTCAGACAACAACAAACAAGAAGTGGGAATGATAAAGTGTTCGTTGTCAAGAGAAAACGGCAACTCTCAAGACAACAATCTCGTGATGAGCCAGGCACCTCAAAAACGAAATTAGGAACCGAAGCTGAGAGCGACGATGAATCTATAGAAAGCAGATCATCGAGCAACTCCGAATCACAGCTAGAACCACCATACCGACAGCCGAGAGAATCAACTGTATCAATCAGCCTTCCTCACCGCATCCTCAATGCACCGGCTGTTATTGAAGTGGCTGATCGCTTCCGGATGTCCAATAATCAGGTGTATATATATCAGTAATGATCTTTCCTTGACAAAGATATAATAGACGTAACGACGGAAAATTTAGTGATTATTTTGTCACATAAAAACCATACGCATCCTTGTCAATTTCCTTTCAATTTCGCACATAGGTGGCAAGTGTCGTGGCGGCAGTCCTACGTTCGGCAGATCCGCCCGCAGACCTGGACAAATTCAGTATCTCGAAGGACACGTCTCGCCGTGGAAGAATGGCACATCGTTGTGAAGTGTCGACAGCTGTGCAGAAACCCTTCGTATCTCCGAGGCATGCTGTCGTCCACTGGGACGGTAAAGTAATCAAGGTCAGTTTTGCCCTCACCGTGGACGACAGTGAATTAACATGTTCCAGTGACGACAGTGGATTCACATATTCCAGTGGACGATAATGGATTGGCATGTATGACATACGTTTCAGGACTCTCTTGGATCATTGGAGCACCGCCAGGCGATTCTCATCTCCGGAGCTCCCCAATGCACAGAAGGAAAGTTGCTGGCCGTTCCAACTGTTGCTGACGGCACCGGGCTGTCCCAGGTCCAGGCGACCTTTCGTGCTCTCAAAGACTGGGGATGCGAGAACAACGTGATTGGAATGTGTTTCGACACAACTTCCTCCAATACGGGGAGGGTACAGGGTGCGGTGGTCCGGCTGGAGAACATGCTTGATAAACCGCTCTTCCAGCTGGGCTGTCGCCATCACGTTATGGAGCTCATCGTGGGGGCAGTGGTCATCACCGCGTTTGGAAGAACCACAGCACCAACTGAACCTTTGTTCCAGTATCTGAGGAGAAGGTGAATTTCAAGTCTAAGGCGCATTTGTTTTCTCCAATGATTTTTTGCCTTCAGAGCAATTGAGATATCAGCGTCCTTCTACTAATGATGTTAATAGCAGTCGAAAAGGGAAACTTCAGTCGTTTTCATGCAATATTTTCATAACTCCCCTTTCAGGTGGGACAAGCTCGACCTCTCGACTTATCGCGAGCTGGAGATCGAGCATTTGGCGGAGGTGACGTGGCTGATGGAGCTCCGAGATGAGGCAGTCAAGTTCCTCGGCACCGCTTCTGGTCTTGTCAGAGAAGACTACCGAGAAGTGGCGGAGATTACACTCCTGGTACTCGGGGCCCAGCCACGTAGTGGCACACACTTCATGCGCCCAGGAGCCTACCATCATGCGAGGTGGATGGCCAAGGTTGGTATTTTGAATTAGAAGTTAAATATTGTATTGCCTCCTGCAAACAGCCATTTGAAGTCCCTACCAGAAAAAAATAAGATAAATAATTTACCATTAAACAAACTTATATGGAGTGGTATCGGTATTTATACATCACAGTGCGTATTCGTTTCAGATCATCTACTACACGAAGCTCCTGATGTTCAGCGGTCAGCTGGAGTTCGACGACGAGCTGGTACAGAAACTTCAGAGAGTGGTACTATTTACTGCACTCCTCTACGCACCTGCCTGGCTGGCGGCTCCTGTCGCAGCTGATGCCGCGCTGAATGACCTTGTGTTGTACCAGCGTCTTCTGCAGTACAGGGCTGTGGATCGCGAGATTGCAGAGGCTTCACTGGCAGTGATCAGGCGGCACTTGTGGTATCTGAGGCCTCAGACCATCGTTTTCGCCCTCTGCAGTGACAAAGTGGAAGACACTGTGAAGCACGAGATGGCAAAGAAGCTGTGCCGCCTCGCTGTGCCCTAGGACTTCACGTATGACAACGTCTCGGTTGATGACACGACGCGCCTTCCGGACCTAATCGATGAGTCATCGTGGTTCGTGTTCACAGGCCTGCAGGTGTGCGCGTCTGCGTGGCTCACTCTGCCGATGAGTAAGTGGGATCAAGATAAGAACTACTGTGATCTGAAGAATGTCATCTCGCATCTGAAAGTTACCAACGACGTGGCAGAGAGAGGAATAAAACTGATAGAAGATTACGCGAATACTGTCACAAAAGACGAGTCACAGCTGCAGAGTCTTCTTCAGCTCGTGGAAAAGAGCCGGAAAGAACTCGGTGACTTCAAGAAGTCGTCACTTGCCAAGATGACGTAGCGCAGAGGGAAAGGGAGTTAGCAGAGAGAGTACATGGCGCACGCCTTAAGATGACGGTGTTCTAACCACGATTCATACAGTTTTTGAACCTAGTTAGGGGCACCGGAGTAAGTGCCTTTAGTGATATCGGTAAACCGTTTTAATACAAAATACATTTGATCTTTCCTTATTCGTTTTATCTTATCCTAAAAAGCAGACAATGGCAGACAGCATATGGAGGTACGGGGACAAATATGGTATTTTAAATTTTAATGCTATCTCAAGGTGAGTATAACTTTTAAACCACTTGTTCTATCAACTTGGTAAGTATCTGAGAGGATTTCTTTCACTGAGAGGATTCAGAAAATATGGTCATTTGATGATTTATCTTTATTCATTAAAAAATTGTCAATTTGGCCAAATTTCCAAAATTGAAATTTTCAAGGTCGATGCGCGACCCCTAAATATTGATCGATTTTGGTAAAAATGATGTCAGTGTACTTCCACTGAACCAAATCATGGGAAAAACTTTGACCAGCTATAATTTTAAAAAAAAGTGAAAAGTGATCCACTCTACTGTACAGGGGTCTTGTCCGCCCCTGTATGAAGTATGCTTCTCATGTATGGGGTGGCTCAACCCACACAGCCGTACTTGAACGGGTGGAATCAAAGCCTTTTCGTCCCATCAATTTTCCGCCTCTTACTCAGTCTTCAATCCCTTCCTCTCCGCCTGCAACGTTGCCTCACTCTCTCTTTACTATCGCTATTATAACGGATGCTGCTCTTCAGAATTCTCGAACTGCATACTTCCTCCTTTAAGGAAAGCACGCAGCACCAGGCTTTCAACACTTTCTCATTCCTTTTCTGTTCAACTCTCTAACGGAAGAGTTAATCGGTATTTTGAATCTTTTATCTACTCAATCGCTCAACTCTGGAACAATCTTCCTCAATCCACCTTTCTCTCTTGGCTCCTCCTTCCTGCATAAAAAAAAGTGTGAATGAAGTTTAAGTGTTTGGCATTAATTTAGACGAAAAACTAAATTTTAAGTCATGTACAATATATCAAATCCAAAATATTAAGATTTCTATTCATATTATTTAAACTACAAAAAACTGTTCCTCAGAATGCGTACCTCACCCTGTATTATTCCTTTATCCACCCACATTTATTATATTGGATTACAACATTGGGGTAGCTCAGAGAAAAATAAAAAAAATCCCTTTGAAAGTTATTAATTTTTAAATGTCTGTTAACCCTCTCAATTAATGATAACAAACAAATCATACTTCCCCAGTGTTTAAAGAGCTAAATATTTTAAAACTAAATGACTTATACATATTCACTGTTGCTGTCAATATGTTCAAAGTTATGAATAAAAATTAACACATCACCCATTCAAAGAACAATAACCCCACATGAAATGCATCATCATTATAGCGAAATTATATGAATTTTAAAATATGGAGTTACTTATCATACACCCTGTATCATACACCCTTATCATACAGAGATTTTATACGGAAACCAAACTATACAATGGAAACTGAAAGAAATGCATTCTTTTTCAAAGGAACAGATGTATGGAATGCAATTCCCATAAATATCAAACAGGCTTCATCACTAAATGTATTTTACAAATCACTAAAGTAGTGACGCACGAGTTCAGTACTTCCATTATTACCATCGTAATGAAGTTCCCATTTTATAATTAATTATCTAAAGTATGATAATTTCATTAAACACTTTAAATTTCATAATTTATCCTAAGAATTCTTTTAATTAAGCATTTTTTTCTACGACATATAAAATTAATAATTTTATTTAATATTGTGTAACATAATGAAACACTACTTTTGTTAATTTTTTAATTTTGTTTATTATTATTAGCGTTATTACTATGATTATTATATATTTATTGTTATTATTATTATTATCATTATTATTATTATTATTATTATTATTATTATTATTATTTGCCATTTTCACTTCTCTTATGTAATAAATAAACTGAATTCCATTAATTGTTGACGAAAAAGCTTCTATGTTTCCAACGGCATATTCAGATTAGAATACGGTGAATATACTAATACCATATCACACATCTTAATTGTACAGAAAATATTGAAAAGTATTGTAAAATTTTATGCAAGTTGTATTGGTTTTCTAAATAAAGTTGTTATACCTTTTTGTTTCTTTTTGTTCCCTAAAATAAGTCTCTAAAGGGAAGTTCATACAGTCATCACCGTTAATATTGTGACAATAGATGGCAAAGATAGAGAATTTTGATGTTTTTAACCTCGTAGAAAGAATTTTAGGAAAATTACTTCAAGAACAAGATTAGAGTAATTCACTCTTCACTCTCAGCTACGTAGAACATCAAACAATATATGGAAAGTGAAAAGTCATGAAGTGGGAAACAAGAAACTTACGAGATTCAAACCCGTATTACGTGGCTTCAGGGTTAGCACTTCTATACTGATCACCCCATTTGGAACCCCCAAAGAGGGTTCACAGAGAGGGTTCATTCAAGCGAGGCCAATATTTACGCTGTCTGACTGTGCTCCATTCAATTTCGTCGCCTTTTATTATATAAAGCATATGAATACGTTTTAAGCGTTGATTCTGAATCCACGCAACGTGGGTTCGAGTCTCACTAGTTCCCAAGTTTTCCCACTTTATTGCCCTTCCCCGTTCTCATCTTAATTAAGTGCGATTATTGAACTTAAATCTATTCATAAAACAGTATACTGAATCCTTGCTTTACTATTACCTTAAAATGGGAGAAAAACTGTACAGCAAGGGTGATTTAGGACATTGTAATTTGAATGCTTTTGTTTAGAAACAAAATCAACTCAGATTCGAAAGGGAATTCAATACTTTTAAGCCAGTATAAGGCTCACATATATATAAAAAATTGATAAGTTTCACAATTTTATGTGAAAACTCTCGGAAGTCAGTCCCAAATTTGAAAGGGAATTAATGTTTTTTTTCTCATATATCTTCCAGTTTTATTTTTTAAAACTGTGAAGTTACTATCCTCTCCAGAGACAATCCATTTTACTGTATTTTGGGTCTGAAATGGTTTTACATAAATATTATAGAATTGGTATTTTTCATTTTAGTACTAGGCAACAAATGAAAATATGTGCAATTGAGTATTTTCTCTTTTAGGAAACACAACGTGTTAGTTTTCTTTTAAAATCCCAACGGATAAAATGTTTACATATTTAGAGTAGGTTAGTAAATCTGTCAGATCTGTAAATTATAATTACAATTTGCAAATGGTAGATTACATTAAACCAAAGATTGTTTACAGGTATTGAGAACTAGTTAAATCATGAAATGATATGAAGTTTCGCCTCGGTGGTGTGGTGGTTAGCGTCGCTGACTACGAATCCATCGGCCCCGGAATCGAGACCCGGTGACGGCAGCCGGCGCGCAGCAAAACCTAGCTGTTCATCCTTCCACATAATGAAGAAATTGGTTGGTAGCTAAATGGGTACCCTGGGTAGCCTAGTGATTAAGACGCTGGGCTGCTGGTAGAGCGTGGTTCGGATTCCACGTTAAGCTGTAGGTCTAAGGTGGAGTGACAAGCTTGACTCTCGTCAGAATGAACAATTCGGGCGGAAGCAAAACCAAGGTTAACGAAGGTTCGGCTACATGGGGAAGTATATGAAGTTAAAGTGTAAATATATTAAGTGACAGTGTTCCGTTACAAGAACTAAACGCTATACTCTGAAAATATTAAAATGAGCTACGTTGAACAAAGATTATCAGCTCGTTATCTGCAGATGGAATTTTATCTTAACCTCGCCATTCTTTTTATCTTTCCTCTGAACGTAAGAGATATTGTTTGACCTTGAGATTCTGATAACTCAGTCCGTGAGGTTGTGAATTTGGATTGTGGGTGTTTTGGAGGTTGTTTAACTCTCCTCGTAAAGACAAAAGGCATGTGACATAGGTAACCTAACTTTACGTGGTATCCGAACCACGGGTCGCTACATCATCGGTTCCTTTCCGTTTAACTGGCTGTGAAAAATAATTACAAAAATAACTTTTTGGGGTTGGAAAATAAATTTATTAAGAAAATACATTTTAGGGTGGAGAAATTTATTAGAAGAAAAAATAAGAATAAATCCAAATTTGGTTTCAAACGTTTTGATGTCCTTTAAAGTCGTTTTATGGTTAAGTTAGGTTAGGTTATAAGGTTATAACCTAATCTAACCTATAGTCTAACGTAATCTAACTGTAACCTTACCTATGCTAGCCTAAACTGTTTTTTTTTTAATTTTTTTTTTCCAACCTTCCAAAATTGTTTTAATGACCTTTTTTCACTAAATAGTAAATTTCTCCAACCTAAAATGTACTTTTCTTAATAAATGTATTATTTTCCAACCCCAAAAAGTTTTTATAATATTTTTTCGCAGCCCTTTAAACGGTAAACACCCACATCATCTGGTGTAGAAGACAGCCACAAGTCCAACTACTACCCAGACCCAATGTTGTTTAGCTTCGCTGATCTAACTGGAAGAGGTGTTGCGACAATGTTGAAGACGTAGCCCAGAATTTGTCCATCTTTCCTCCGTCTGTGACCTCCACTTTCTCAAACGCAGAGTCGATCTTTATTTCGGTTCTCTTCTCTTCCTCCTTGGCTCCTCCTTCTTGCATAATATATATATATATATATATATATATATATATATATATAATATATATATATATATATATGGTGATATTCTTGACATGATGGTATTACTGCCAGCACCAGCGCTAACGAAATGGGTTCGCTTGACTTAAGTGCTGTACCAGTTTCTGACCCTCCTGACTATTACAGTATATTGACATTATAGTTAAGGCTACACTGAATTTGACTTTAGATTTCTGCAACTGTCATTTAAATTTAACTTTAAAACAAAAATGAATTAAAAAATAAAACCTATTACAGAGAAAACAAACTATTTTGTGACTTCTATTTGGAACAAGTTACACAGAAATTCATATAATGCGACTATTTGGTTAGATATTTCCTGGGTACAATGTAAAGCTTTAGTGCTCATCCGAATGCCTCTCTTAGACGAAGGACGTAGAACGGATCAATTGACTAACCAAAACCTTAGTCGTAGAGGCAAAGGCTACTACCAAACTATGATGACCCCATGGTTCGATCTTTCTGCTTTAACCGATTAACCCTTGCGTTCAAGAGTTGTACAGAAAAGGAATGAAAATATGTCAAAAGTCTGGTACTGCAAACTCTCCTTAAAGGAAAAGGCATGCAGTTAGAGAGTTCAGAAGAATATTGCGGGGAAGAGAGAGGGATTGAAGACAGACAGTAAGAGGCGAGGAATTGATGAAACGAAAAGCCTTTGATTCCACTCGGTCATGTAAAGTTGTGTGGGTTGAGCCGCCCCACGCATGAGAAGCGTATGCCACACAGGGAACACAAGACACTTGTACAGAGAAAACAGGTGAGTGGGGTTGAAGAAACTGTGGAGCCGGTACAGCACACCTAACCTCTTAAAACCTGTTTAAGAAAGAGTGTATATGTGATCTTTCCAGGAAAGATCGCGAGAAAAGGAAACGCCAAAGATTTTGTCATAAAAATACTTCGAATAATTGTTGATTACATTTTCGAATTAACCACAATTAGATTTGGAACTTTATCACTTCTGCCGAGTAACGCTGTTCGTAAATTAAATCTGATTAAAGTTAAAACCTTCCGACTAAATTTAGACTTTTGTAGAACATTATTGCTGATCCTAACAGGCCGGAATGAAACTGATTCCACGTTTTAATTAAAATGGATGGGATTGTTATTAGAATTATGTTGCTAAGTAATTGGGTTATGCTTATTGTAGTTACTTTATTTGGTGTTCGTTGGAATGAACTTAGTTGGCAGGGCCATACGTTGTCGTTGTTAGCCTATCTACATTCGAGAGATAACGACATCGCGCCTTAACAACTTCGTTCAGTCCATTAGTTAAACTTTGTTCTATTTGTACTTTATATTTCATTTTAATGGGTGTATGAAGAATATACCATGGACCTAAAGTCTACACATGTATGCATATATACACAGTATATATATATATATATATATATATATATATATTTATATATATATATATATATATATATAATTCTTAAAATCAACTTTTATACTCGCTGAGAGAGAGAGAGAGAGAGGAGAGAGAGAGAGAGAGAGAGAGAGAGAGAGAACTGCAATTAAAAATTGCTATTGCTTGAAAGTAATTTACAGTTTTTACCTAAAATGACTGACTGATTCCCTTCTCTTCGATATTAATAACTTTTGGAATCGTATCTGCAATTCGTAATCCCAATTAGCGAATTACTTGCCTTAGCTCCGTTTATATTCAAATTATGAGACTTTCAAATACGGAGCATGAAGTTCAAAAGCTGATTAGTGCTTCGTTGTAAATACAGTTCTGGAATTAACAGTAATTAAGAACGGAAGTAAAATAACATACTCTTTCCAATTTGAATTTATAATCTTATAATATCTTCACTTTTGCTTCATTTTGTAAAATTAATTTGGTGTGTTTTACAATAAGCATATATATATATATATATATACACGTCTAAGTCCGGTTCGGCATAGAAACGACAGATGAAACCAGCCAACCGAATATAAAATAGATTATTTACACTATGGAAAACCTTTTGTGTCCCACGGAGCTAGTTGTGTCTTCATTAAACAGCCGTAGGGTGGTGTATAATAATAATCAGTTAGGAGGGCCAGAAACTGATACACTGCTCAGGCCAACTAATGGAGCTTATTGTTCTAATTCCTGTATGCCAGCATCATCAGGATTCGGAGCTCCGACCTCAGTGTCTTCAAAATGTCTACACTATTAGGAAACGGTGTTACCTACTGATGTACGGATGCCGTATGGTGTGTAACAGCTTGGTTTAGTTTCTTGGGCGGCCTGCAGTTTTACTACTTGTGAAGTCTTATTGGATCCTTACATTTGTTGCATAGAATTTATTACTTTATTTTCTTTTAATACTTATGCAAGGCCAGATGTTCTAAAAAGCAATCAAATATCAATTGATTTACGCCGTGAGAGAGAGAGAGAGAGAGAGAGAGAGAGAGAGAGAGAGAGAGAGAGAGAGAGAGAGAGAGAGAGAGAGAGAGAAAACATTTTTTTAAAACTATAGACAAAACACAATTCTGGGATAAAAAGTTTAAATCTGTTTAATGCAAATATAAATTTCTTTATCATAAATAAAATATATTATTTATAAAACAAAAGGTGCCCATTACAGTACTTTTAACAGAAAGAAAGGTTTTGTTAAATAGTTTTCATACATTTCATTCACTTTTAAAATTTATTACTAGCTGTTTGTTTAAAAAAAAGGCATTTTTTTATTTTCTTCCAAATATAATTTTTCAAATCAAATTATAAACATTTTTCACAAATAAATTTTATTTAATAAAATTGTAATGTATAAAAAAAATATTGTAAATACCCAATTTCTAAACACATCCAAAACTGCGTACGCTGCATGGATAGCTCGGGGAGAGCAGTTCGAATCCAGTAAAGGTAAAAAAATTATATACTTATTTCTGTACGTATAATCTGCATAACTGAATATACAGGGTCTCTACAAAAGAATCGTAGAAATTCGTTTATTTCAAATGAAATTTGTACCCTTCTTTTATGGACATCGAGTTGAAGCGTTAAAAGGTTCCAATAAATAAAAATTTCAGGAAATTCGGCTAAATTTTTGGTAAATTTGAACGTAACTAATTCCAAAGTAACTATTATTCATGTTTTATTTAATCAGTTTTTGTTTTGTATCACATTAAAGATACTTTCCAAAACTGACTCTGCTTTACATTAAATCTGAGTTTTTTTGTTAAATAAAGAAAAATTAATATTTTTTTATTTGAACTGGAAGAAATTTCATTTGTATATTATTCAGCATTTTCTATCTAGACAAAATAATAAAAGTAATAATTATTAGTATAATGAAATAATTCAGACTTATGATCGTTTTACATATATATATATATATATATATATATATATATATATATATATATATACAATGTGGCCCAAAAGTTGGTATACAGTTTCATATGTTGATTTTTTTAAATTCATTTTCCTTTCAGGGTAGATAATAATGGCTGGTAATCTGACTAATGATCAACGGAAGTGGTTGCTGAAACATTACTGGAACTGTAAGGAGGGAGTGGAATGAAACGTTCGGGACCGCAGCTCCAAGCAGACTATCAGTTTATCGCATCCGCGATAAATTTAATGCCACGGACTCAATTACAACTGTTCATAATTCTGGTCGCCCCAGAGAAGTGTATACACAGAAGAGAACAAACAGTTGGTAGCAGAATCATTCGTTCAAAACCCTAAAAAGTCTAATAGGAGGGCACCGGGAGAACTCAACATCTCCCGAACATCTCTGCAGCGACTTATGATGTCTGTGGGATTGAAACCTTATCGCCCTAGGTTGATCCATGGTTTATTGGAGGATGATCCAGAGAGGCGGCTGCAGTTTTGCGAGATTATGCTCAATGAACTCTCCGAAAACCCCGCGATCGTAGATCAAATTGTATGGTCTGACGAAGCCACCTTCAAATTGTCAGGACATGTCAAGAGACAAAATTGCCTTCACTGGACTACCGAGAACACACACGTAACACTTGAGCAGCAGCTCAACCAGCCAGGTGTCACAGTTTGGGATGTCATTGCAAGCTTTGGTGTCGTAGTCCAGTTTTCTTTGACAGAATGGTCACAGGCGACGCATACCTGGAGGTCCTCATGAAGAACGTTATTCCAGAGTTAGAGCAGCGGGCCGATTTCCCACAGTTGTACTTCCAAGAAGATGGTGTGCCACCCCACTTCGCTTTGCAGTCCGTGATTATCTGGATGAAAATTTCCAAGGAAGATGGATAGGCCGCAGAAGGGCAATCGAAATGCCTCCACTGTCATCGGACTTTACACTTATGGACTTTTTTTGGGGGGAATGCTCAAGGATAAAGTTTACAGTAGGAAACCGCTGAATGTTGGCGAATTGAAACGCTACATCACAGATGCGTTTACAGATCTTGATAAACAGAAAGTTTTGTGTCAAAAAGTTTGCAGAAGTGTGTCAGGCTGATTCCAGGATGTGTAAACAGCGATGGGTTTCAATGTGAACACCTGCATAGTTGACACATGTTATGTGTAAAGTTTCATTAAATAAATCACCATCTGTATACCTACTTTTGGGTCACCCTGTATATATATATATATATATATATATATATATATATAATATATCTGTGTGTGTGTGTGTGTGTGTGTGTGTGTGTGTGTGTGTGTGTGTGTGTATAATCTCCAAAGCATATAAAAATAGTAGAATGACCGCAAAAAGGCCGAGTGCAATTGCAATGCAGCATTGCATGCAACATGATGAGTTATTGACAACCCCCCTCAGCCAAACCCCCTCCAAAAATTATATATACATATATATATATATATATATATATATATATTATATATATATACGCATGTGAACTCCAAAGGGCAACCTAACCTGGCTATTCAGGGCCACAAATATATATATATATATGTGGGTGTGTATGCATGTATAGAAAAGCTTGTTTTATACACATATATATGAGTTGTATGTGATCTCCAAGAGGTAATCTAACCTGGCTGCTCAGGCCCACAAAAAAATATATATAGTTATGTATGTGGGTGTGTATGCCTGTATAGAAAAGCTTCTTCTATATATATATATATATATATATATATATATGAGTTGTATGTACGTGAACTCTAAGGGGTAACCTAACCTGGCTGCTCAGGCCCACAAAAATATATATATGCATGTATATAAAAGCTTCTTTACATATATATATACACATATGTGTATATATGAGTTGTATGTATGTGAACTACAAGGGGTAACCTAACCTGGCGGCTCAGGCCCACAAAAATATATATATACGCATGTGGGTGTGTAATGTGGGTAGCCTAAAATAAAACACCAGAAGGCGTAGAGATATCCTTTCACTGCTGCGTCTTGAAGCACTTTGAATTCTTCACTGACCTTCCTGGGCTGCTTTAGCATCACAGACAGTTGGTTTAGAAGTCAGCCAGTCGTATTTGACGTACAAAGCTATTTACGTACATATAAAGGTGAATTACCACCGCTATACCTCAAACACACACACACACACACACACACACACACACACACTGTATCATTTATACATAGTATATGCCCTTCATTTCCATACAAAATATGTATGTACATTAGGGGCAAAACAGGGATAATACATACATGATTTATATACAGTATATATTTACATAAAAAACAATACACCCAGTAGAGGAGAATTACATTAGAAGCAAAAACTATGTAATGTATGTATGTGGTTGTGTATGGCTGTATAGAAAAGACAAAACTTCTTGTATATATATATTAGGGTGTCACTTAAATGCAAAGTTTGAAATTTTCATGCTGACACCCCGCGAATCTATTCCATTGGTAAAAAAACATGGTGACTGAAAAATCTTTTTATTTGAATAACTATAAAAGGTCGCCCCCACCTTCCAAAGTTTAATGCTTGCGCGGCGTCTCCATAATCGTTCATTAGATATCTATATATCTCTATATATGTGTGTGTGTGTATCTGTGTGTGTCTGAATATCTGAGAAATAAAGTGAACAATACTTAACGATTCACCATTTCTCATTTCAGCTACGTGATTTCTGGTGATGGAAACCCGGAAGTGTATATACCTATTAGGGGCAGCGGTTGATGAGGTGAAAGGATGCAAGCTTCCTTCCTACAGGCAAGCATTCGGTTACTTCCTTTACCTTCACCATGAAAAGAAAATGACAATACGTGACGCGTTGAGGAAGTCACTTCGAGCAGTGATGTCCTTCTGGGAGAAAGCTCACATTCCAACCAGACTCGAGACACACTGCGTCAGCAAACTGGATAAAGTCTTCGAGGAGTGGAAAGGACTCAAAAAACACGCCTCAAGGACGAGCGATTCACACAAGACGAAAGAAAAAGAATTCATTGAACGCCTCGATCGTCTCTTTGACATCGCCCACGCTGATTGTGAGAAATTGGTCAAGTACCCAGAGGATTGGGAGTTCCTTCAGCAGCAGCGCCAGAAAGGACGTCCAGGTTCAATGGCAGGTTTGGACATGACCCATCAGCGCCAAGTCAAAGATTGTACTCGACGTCGGGAGGAAGAGGAGAAACGAAGAAAGCGATCAGCAGCTGACATGGAGGCAGTATCCAACGAAGCGGTTTTGGAGTCCTCATCCTCCAGCTCAGATGATAGCGAAGAAAAAGGAGCATGTGGTGGTTCGTTAGCGTCTAAACAAAGAGCAACGAAGAGCATCATGACATCGGAATTGGCGGCAGCGCTTGATCGCACGCAACTCTCGTCAAGAAAGGCCACATATCTGCTGTTTGAGGCAGCTTCCAGCTTAGGGCATGATGCTAGCGACTACAACATCAATCGTGGATCCATTCATCGTCAGCGTGAAAAATTCTGTACCCTTAAGGCTCGGCAACTGAAGAGCGAGTTCCAAGGCAATAGTCCGTTGACTGTTCACTGGGACGGAAAACTCATGCAAGATCTGACGTCACGAGAATATGTTGACCGCTTACCTATTCTTGTATCTGGCTCCGGGACAGAGCAGCTCCTCGGGGTGCCAAAACTTCTGTCAGGAACCGCGCTGGCACAAACAAATGCCATCATAGATTGCCTGAATGAATGGGGAGTGACCGATCATGTCAAATCTATGTGTTTCGACACAACCGCGACAAACACAGGCCACCGTGGAGGAACTTGTGTTCTTCTGGAAGAAAAAGTTGGACGTGACCTGTTACACTGCGCGTGCAGACACCATGTACTGGAGTTGGTGCTACAGGCGGCATTCGCAGCATCGCTAGATTCAGTATCTACCGGTCCAGAAATTTTGCTTTTCAAGCGCTTCCATGATTATTGGACCCGCATTGACCAGCAACAGTTCCAAACTGCGGACACAGATGCGTTCACCAAAGCAGCTATTTTTAAGCATAGAACGGAGCTCATTGAGTTTGCAAAATCACAAGCACTTCAAGTTCGTGATGACTATCAGGAATTCCTCGATCTTCCCGTCATCTTTCTTGGAGGAGTTCCATACAAGGGACTAAACTTCCGCGCCCCTGGTGCTATGCACCGGGCTAGATGGATGGCTAAGGGGCTCTATGCCATCAAGATCTGACTCTTCCGAAGACAGTTTAAACTGACGAACACTGAGGAACGCGGAATTCGAGATATCTGCCTCTTTTCTGTTCTAGTTTACATGAAAGCGTGGGCAACAGCTCATCTGTCCATCGAAGCTCCGCTGAATGATTGGGAATTGATGAGGACGCTCCTTCGATACCCGCACAAGAAGATCTCTGATGGTACCACCAAGAAGCTGTCTGCGCACCTGTGGTACCATTCGGAGGAGGCAGTGGGTCTGGCGTTCTTTGATGAGAGGATATCGATGGAACGAAGTGCAGCATGGTTGCAGCGTTAGATCAAGAAGCCCCTCACATGCCGCCAAAACGACCTTTGGTTCTTGATACTATGTTCCTCAGTGACAGCAAAGGACTGGAGCAACTGATCACAAAGAACACCCGAGGATTCTTCTCAAAACTTCAGTTGCCAGATTGCTTTCTGCTCCACCATCCCAGTTCATGGACGTCAAACTCTGAATACGTGCAAGCTCGGGATGTGGTCTCCAAACTTGCAGTGGTGAACGACAGAGCAGAACGGGCCATGGCTCTGGTGAAGGAGCTGAACGGAAAGTTGACAGTGAAAGAAGAACAGCTCCAGTTCCTCGTTCAAGTTGTCACTGACCACAGAAAGCAACACCCAGCTCCGAACAAATCAGCATTAGTGAGGACGCGAAAGAACTAATCACTGATCAGCGTATGAGCACCAATTATTCTGCTACTGTATATGTATTTTATTTCTCAAAGTTTTGCTTTTGTTGCTTCTCCATTTTGTACCATTATTCGCCAAATTATGTCTTCTATTTTGATTATATAATAAACTGTTTGTATTCTTTGCGTTTTTAAGTGTCTTACTTTCGTTATTTCACCAAATTGCCTTGTTTTTTATTATCTGGTTCGGCCGAAGCTGTGAACACTGAACAGCTTGTTGACGTCAACAAATGGGTCTTGTTTTCAGTGACGAGGGCGACCTTTAAATGATGACCAATCAGGACCAAATTTCTCTTCCGTATGTTTTACACCAAATGGAACAATTTTAGGGGGTGTCATAGGAAAATATCCATCGTTTAAGTTTCCCACTATTACCTAGTGACACCCTAATATATATATATATATATATATATATTATATATATATATATATATATATATATATATATATATATATATACATATACTGTATATATATATATATATATATATATATATATATGTATATATATAAACACACACACACACACACACACACACTATATATATATATATATATATATATAAGAAGGTTTGTCTTTTCTATGGCTGTATAGAAAAGACAAAACTTCTTATATATATATATACTGTGTGTGTATATACATATATATATATATATATACAGTGTATATATACATATATATATATATATATATACATACTGTGTGTGTATATACATATATATATATACACATTATATATGTGTGTATATATATATAGTACATTTAACTGCAATGACCACGCAGTATATTAATGTATAGAAACGACGTAAGTATAGAGGAGCGTTCTGCACACGAACAAGAGAAATAACGAACAAATGAAAAATGAGGTGAACCGTCCGGGAATCGAACCCAGGATCTTCCGATTGCCGGTCAGATGCGCTATCCATTACACCACGGGCCTCGATCAGTCATAAGTCGAAATTCTCATACATAGGGCAGAACCCAATGCCCTGAGAGGGCACCCACCCTCGCAAATCGTGAATATGTACATTTAACTGCAATGACCACGCAGTATATTAATGTATAGAAACGACGTAAGTATAGAGGAGCGTTCTGCACACGAGGAAGAGAAATGATGAACAAATGAAAAATGAGGTGAACCGCCCGGGAATCGAACCCAGGATCTTATATATATGAACACACAAAGTGTGTGTGTGTGTGTGTGTATATATATATAGTATATATATATATGAAAATTATTTCACGAAAGTAACACGTGAAAAATATTTATGATGAATAAAACCACGAAGGAAAGGAAACACAAAAAGGTGCTCAAGCGTTTTCGTCTAATGACATCCTCAGGAACACATGAAGTACATAAAAGGTTACGGCCTATATATAGGATACAGAAAGAAAAAAAAAGAAAAATAAATAAATAAATAACATACATACACACAAACATATACAGGGTGTCCCAGAATTAACTATCTATTTCAATGAAATCGGACAAATTTTTTAAAAACACACTTTTATTTATGTTTATCATGTTTAATATGTGTTAAAAATGTATAAATTTCTAAATTTTTTTCATAATTTTATTTTCATAATTTTTTCATTATCTGGTCCAATGAAAGACCGTCTGAAGTCATAGAATGGCAAAGAGACTCTCCAAAAGTTAACGTGTGGCTTGGAATGACCAAATCCAAAATTTATGGCCCATTCTTCTTTGCGGGAGCAACTGTAACAGGTACCGTCTACCTTGATATGCTTCAGCAGTTTCTCGAACCACAGCTTCTTGATGATGGCATTCTTGATAATGTTGTGTTTCAACAAGATGGAGCACCATGTCATTATGCTCTAATTGTTCGAGAATACCTCAACAGACGCCTTCCGAATCGGTGGATTGGACGTGGAGGACCTCGACCTTGGCCTCCGCGTTCTCCGGATTTGACACCCCTGGATTTCTTTGCATGGGGTTTCATAAAAACAAAGGTTTATTGCCAAAAGATCAATGCTCCTTGTTGAAACACAACATTATCAAGAATGCCATCATCAAGAAGCTGTGGTTCGAGAAACTGCTGAAGCATATCAAGGTAGACGGTACCTGTTACAGTTGCTCTCCGCAAAGAAGAATGGGCCATAAATTTTGGATTTGGTCATTCCAAGCCACACGTTAACTTTTGGAGAGTCTCTTTGCCATTCTATGACTTCAGACGGTCTTTCATTGGACAAGATAATGAAAAAATTATGAAAATAAAATTATGAAAAAAATTTAGAAATTTATACATTTTTAACACATATTAAACATGACAAACATAAATAAAAGTGTGTTTTTAAAAAATTTGTCCGATTTCATTGAAATAGGTAGTTAATTCTGGGACACCCTGTATATATATATATACATACATATTTACACACACACACATATATATATATATATATATATATATGCAATAAACAGAGAAGTAAAAATAAAAATTAAAAATTAAAGGATTAACAAAGAGTCATACAGATTTGTAAGGAAAAATATCGATTTTTAGCACAAGATCAAATGAATTATAAAAATACAAATTTATACTGGAAATCTGCCCGGGTTTTAACACTTTGCCTTTTATAGTCAAGTTTCGGTATATATAAAAATAAAATGAAGATTAAAAGTTAATAAAGTAGCATACAAGTTTACCAAAGATTTAGCGTCCTACCCTTTTTATCTAAATCTGTTTTGAAGGAATTCAAAACAACAGGATCGAGTTGAAAAAGACCTTTGCTTATGTTGAAGTTATTTGAAAGTTGGATAATGGCAGACTCAAGAATATTTCTATGAACAATGTTGCTAGAGTGAAATAAAACTGCAGCATTATTCGAATCAATACAGTGGGATAACTCTGACAAATGGACAAAAAGAGCACTGGACAACTGTCCTGTTCTAACGGAATATTGATGCTGTTTTATACGTGTGCGCTAAAAATCGATATTTTTCCTTACAAATCTGTATGACTCTTTGTTAATCCTTTAATTTTTAATTTTTATTTTTACTTCTCTGTTTATTGCATATATATATATATATATATATATTGTGTGTGTGTGTGTGTAGATATGTATATATATATATATATGTTTGTGTGTATGTATGTTATTTATTTATTTATTAATTTTTTTTTTTTTTTTCTGTAACCTATATATAGGCCGTAACCTTTTATGTACTTCAGTGTTCCTGAGGATGTCATTAGACGAAAGCGCTTGAGCACCTTTTTGTGTTTCCTTTCCTTCGTGGTTTTATACATCATAAATATTTTTCACGTGTTACTTTCGTGAAATAATTTTCAATATAATGAACACCACGCGTTCCTTCGGCTTGCTGTTCCCTCTCTTGTCTCCGTTTGTGTCCGTGTTTTCTTCTACATTAATGAAGGGGCATGCAATTCGTATCCGACGAAAGTTTCTTACTAATTGTCTAGAGGAGCAAGTTCTTCCCAAATCCCTGCTTCCGATTCGCCTCAGACAAATTGACGACCATCCGTTCAACAACTTCAGCAGATTAATTTTAAAGAAACATATTGAAGTCACCAGACAAAATGAGTGGTCCGCCTTCAAAAATTTAAACATCGCCAAACATAATTTTGTAACCGTTATTCCCCAACCGTGGAACCAACCTTTGTTTGATGAAATTTACAACGAGTTGCGTTGGAGAACTACTTCACTTCGTAACATTTTGGATCGGAAAATTAAAAGTATCATTCGAAATAGTCAGTGGAGTAAAAAAGCAAGCTCAAAGTGTGTTTTGAACCTTTCTTCGAAAAACATTAGTGACGATGCAAGAAGTGCCCTTGGATATGGTATGTCCTTTTTTATTGTTAAAAAACCTTCGGCTTTACAAATTTGTTACAGTCTCGCGTGTTTTGAAAAACAGTGTAATCTCCCTCAGTATTTGTTCAACATAGTTAAAGGCCTCGTTTATAGTGCGGCGAATGGTAATTACGAAGATAACTTTCCTAAACGTTTTCGCGATGGCCTCTCACAATTAAAAAAAGATGGGGAGCTCCATATTACTAAAGCAGACAAGGCTAACACCATAGTTATTATGGACAAAGTGGACTACATCGGAAAGATGAACGAGCTTCTCCAGGACCCCGCCACATACAGCAAACTTAGGAAGAACACGCAGGATGACGTCATCAAATCATTTAATAGTGGTTTGAAACGCATTCTCAAAGATCATAAGGACTTAATTCCGCTTTTCATGTCCACTTCACCTTCTCTGCCCTACCTTTACGGTCTTATTAAAACCCACAAACCTGGCAACCCTATGCGCCCTATTATTAGCTCGGTGGGCTCTATTACTTATAAACTCTCCAAATGGCTTGTCAAATTCTTGTCCCCCATTCTCGGAACTATCTCTGATTCACATGTAAAAAATTCCATGGATCTTACTGAAAAATTGAATAATGCACGTACTGAAACTAACGATAGATTGATCAGTTTTGACGTTTGTTCATTGTTTACAAAAGTGCCGATTGATGATATGCTTGACTTTCTCTCCCAAGAATTACATAAGTATGACCTGCCACTACCTTCACACATTGTTTTGGAACTTATTAAGCTTTGCATCAAAGACTGTAAATTCACTTTCAATAACGAGTATTATCAACAAGTGTTTGGGATGGCCATGGGCAACCCCTTATCGCCCCTCCTCTCCAATATTTATATGGAGTTTTTCGAAATTACTTACATTCCGAGAATCCTGGGGGTTGGCATCCCTTGGTTGCGGTACGTCGACGATATTTTGTGTATCTGGCCCATGAATCGTGACCTGGATAACTTCCTCCTTCAGTTAAATGATCAAGTACCCTCCATTAAGTTTACTTTAGAAGTGGAACAAGATAATTCAATCCCATTTTTGGATGTGCGTGTACATAGGGAAAGCCCAGGTTTTAAGTTTAGTATCTATCGGAAAACAACAAACAATTTGTCCTACGTACACTTTTACTCGGGACATGACACCCCCACTAACAAGGCCATTTTTTCATCAATGTTTCTCCGCGCCCTTAGGATCGCCAGTCCGGAATACATCGATACCGAATTGGAAAAAATCAACGGTATTGGAAGTGATCTGTGTTATCCATCTGCGTTTATGGAATCTTGTCTCAACAAGGCAAAACGAACTTTCTATCGTGTCAATAATAACACTCGTACTTTGTCAAAAAATATTTTAGTACTTCCATTTTTCCCGGGCTTTTTAGGCATTGCTAATGTACTTAAACTTTTGGATATTAATGTAGTATTTTCATATAACAATATTGTGAAAAATATCATAGTAAAAAATAGCCCTACCAATAATTCAGGCATTATCTATAAAATTGGGTGTAAACAATGTGATTCCTTTTACATAGGTCAGACGGGAAAGGATTTGCACACACGTATAAAACAGCATCAATATTCTGTTAGAACAGGACAGTTGTCCAGTGCTCTTTTTGTCCATTTGTCAGAGTTATCCCACTGTATTGATTCGAATAATGCTGCAGTTTTATTTCACTCTAGCAACATTTTTCACAGAAATATTCTTGAGTCTGCCATTATCCAACTTTCAAATAACTTCAACATAAGCAAAGGTCTTTTTCAACTCGATCCTGTTGTTTTGAATTCCTTCAAAACAGATTTAGATAAAAAGGGTAGGACGCTAAATCTTTGGTAAACTTGTGTGCTACTTTATTAACTTTTAATCTTCATTTTATTTTTATATATATCGAAACTTGACTATAAAAGGCAAAGTGTTAAAACCTGGGCAGATTTCCAGTATAAATTTGTATTTTTATAATTCATTTGATCTTGTGCTAAAAATCGATATTTTTCCTTACAAATCTGTATGACTCTTTGTTAATTTTTTAATTTTATTTTTACTTCTCTGTTTATTGCATATATATATATATATATATATATATATATATATATATATATATATATATGTGTGTGTGTGTGTGTGTGTGTGTAGATATGTATATATATATATATATATATATATATATGTTTGTGTGTATGTATGTTATTTATTTATTTATTTATTTTTTCTTTCTGTAACCTATATATAGGCCGTAACCTTTTATGTACTTCAGTGTTCCTGAGGATGTCAGACGAAAGCGCTTGAGCACCTTTTTGTGTTCCTTTCCTTCGTGGTTTTATTCATCATATATATATATATATATATATATACATGTATATATACAGTATATATGTAGTTTGATCAATTAATCTAAAATCTGCGTTAACTTAACATGGCACAATTAATCTAAAATCTGCATTAATTTAGCTTGGCCTAATTAGTAAGAATTTCAAATTAACTTCTTACAACTAGAAATAATAACGTTAATAATAATAATATAATAATATCAATAAATGAACTCATTAAGAAAAATGCTAATAACACTGTACAACAAAAATACTAATTTGTATATCACAAAACTTAACCAGATGTTCCCAATACCGGAGAAAATTCAACAATATATCTCTTTTCTATCTACAAAATAATGTGTTAGCATACAGATGTTCACAAATGTATGTTTACCTAGAGCTTCTCATACATATAAGCAAGATAATTTTCACTTAAAACGCATATTTATAACGAACGCCAATTATCCATTCTCAAAATATATTTCTAATAATTTTTGGAACTGATAAGAGGTATACAAATTTATTTCTTAAGCTTGTGGCCTTAATATCAGCCTATATATATATATATATACATATATATATATACATTTTAACTGCAAACAACAGAGTATAATTAATGTAAAGAACGACGCTTGTGTAGAAGAACGTTCCGCACAAGATGAGGAGGAAGAACGAACAGATGAAAAATGAGGTTACCACCCGGGAATCGAACCCGGGATCTTCGGATTGGCGGTCAGATATGCTATCCACTACACCATGGGCCTCGATTAATCAAATGTCGTAATTCACCTACATACGAGCAGAAACCAATGCCCTGAGGGGACATCTTCGCATGCCGTACCTATATATACATTTTAACTGCAAACAACACACTGTGGGCAACTGGTCACTTGCAAAAGGCCCTAAAATATAGCTTCCCTCACCAGCTATCTGCTTTGCAGATATGCGGTGAGGGAAGCTATATTTTGGGGCCTTTTGCGAGTGACCCGTTGCCCACGTCGGGCTAACATTATGAAAAAGAATAAACTATAGGGTTTGTCATTTGCCATTATTTCGGACTATAGTGGATTTAATTTTTCTATAAGAGTTCCTTGTTCCATCCACGGTCTGTGTATCATATATATATATATATATATATATATATATAATATATATATATATATATTATACGTGTTATTTACTATCATTATTATTATTAGTAGTAGTAGTTGAAATAGTAGTAGTAGTATCATTATTATTAGTAGTAGTAGTAGTATTATCATTATTATTATTATTAGTGTCATTATTGCCATTAGTATCATTATTATTATTATTATTATTATTTTTATTATTATTATTGTTCCGAATTATGTTCTCCCTCTCTCTCTCTCTAATCTATTTGTAGCAAGTCCGGCTTATTAATATTATCAATATTATTTTAATTATTTATATATATATATATATATATATATATATATATATATATATATATATATATATATATATATACACGTAATAATCAACGAACCTACGAACAACGTCTATGTCAAGTATCATAGTAATTTTAATAGTTCTAAAAAATTAATAAAAATTATTCTTAAACATAATGTAACGCCATATATAATAATAATAATAATAATAATGATGCCAAATATTAATAGCTACAAAATATAGCAAAAATAATTATGCATATAATTATGTAGAACGAACACTTCTTAAACCCTTAAAAGAAAATCTGAGGGATGCATCACCGGCCAAATGAGAAAGCTTGCGAGCTGACGATTGGCCTTTTCAGATTACTCGCATGTCGCTTGAAATGGAGCATTGAAACCCCGATGTATAAAAACGTTGTTGTCACGCCTCGAGCGCATTCGGCATTAATTTTTTCCAGTGAACATTCTCGCTTGGTTACCCACAATGAACTCGAACACGTCAGAGATTACAAAAATGAAAGAACTCTAGTCTTCACCAGACGTGTTCGAATCTGGAGGTATTTTGTAATTAATAATTGTGAAGTGCCTTGAATATATACATATATAATTTATATATATATATATATATATATATATATATATATATATATATATATATATATATATACAGTGCCCGCGAAAAGTATCCGATCACTCAAGAAAATACAATATTTTCCCTTGATATTCAGAGACACGTAATTCACTTTCTATTTGTTCTAGCGACATCTGGTAACTTTGAGGTTGCTCGCTGATATGAGAGCTATCCAACGCATTCTCAAATTAGTGTTCTGGTAGCCTTCGTTGCGGGTGGCTGTGTCTCAAATTTGTCAGATTTCACTGTTTGTGTAAATTTCTTGATATTTTTTTTTTTTTACAGAAAGTGGTGTAAATAAAATTTATATATAATGTGTGCTAAAAAACAACTTAAGAGTGATTGTCGAGGTGCTATTGTTGCTTTGCATGCATGTGGGAAATCACAGAGACAGATAGCTAAGGAATTAAACATATCCCAAAGTACCGTTAATTTATGGGTTTCACGGGATAAGAACAATGGTGGCCTAACCACGCCAGTCCCTAAAAAACGATCTGGCAGACCGAGAAAAACAAATTCGCGAACAGACAAACTTATGAAACGTTTAGTATTGAAAAACCCAACAATAACTGCGAAAGAAATAAAATTTAATATGAATAATTTGTTATCTGGTGTTTCTGAACGAACTATCCAGGAGCGGCTCCAAAAAGAACTCGGATTACCATCTCGCCATGCTGCTAAGAAACCGTTCATTAATGAAAAAATGCGTAAAAAACGTGTCGCATTTTGTAAAAAATACATTCATTGGACTGTTGATGACTGGAAGAAGGTTTTATTTAGCGATGAGTCGACATTTTTGACATTCAGAAGTTGTCCAAAAAAGGTTCGCCGGCCTATTGGCTCAAATAGGATGGACCCTAAATACACCCTAAAGACAATGAAACACCCTCCAAGTGTGATGGTTTGGGGTTGTTTCGGTTACTATGGGCGTGGAAACTTATATTTTCTTCCGAAGAACACAACTATGAATGGTGCACGGTATTTAGCAATGCTACAGGATAAACTTCCAATGGCAATGGCAATCCAAAGGACAAAAACATACATGCATGATGGTGCACCATGTCACAGGGCCAAAATAGTGACAAAATGGATTACTGACAATAAATTTGATATTTTGGATTGGCCTGGTAATAGTCCAGATCTCAATCCGATAGAAAATCTGTGGCTAATAATAAAAAATAAGGTTGAATGCCACGACACTGGCTCAGTCGAAAAATTACAAGAGGCCATAAAAAAGGTATGGTGCAAGGAAATATCAGTGGAAGTTTGTCAAAACTTGATTAAATCCATGCCAAAACGTCTAGAACAAGTCATCCAAACCAAAGGACAGATGACAAAATACTAATATAAGGTTAGTATACATTTAAACATTGTTTTTATGTAAAAAATACAAATTTCAAGGGTGATCGGATACTTTTCGCGGGCACTGTATATATATATATGTGTATATATATATGTATATATATATATATATATATATATGATGCAAACCCACAAGGAAAAAGAAAAATGATTCCAAGGTCTTTTGTTTATTCAGAAGAACACCTCGTCATGTCTTTCCTGATGAGGTGTACTTCAGAATACACGAAAGGCCTTGGAATTATTTTTCTTTTTCGTTGTGGGTTTGCGTCAGTCATTCATTTCCCGTGTTTAATTGTGAAATTCATCCCTATATTTATATATATATATATATATATATATATATATATACACACACAGGGCGTTTATAAAGTCCTTATCTATTTACTTGAATTAACGGGTTTATATATATATATATATATATATATATATATATATATATATATATATATATATAACGGGTTTTATTTATTTTTGTTCCAGAACCCTATGAAAATGAATGTACAAGAACGGGTGATGGTGGTGACACTTCGGATTAAAGGAAAGAAGTGCAAAGAAATTAGAGAGAGGTTTGAAACAACATTTCACAAGCCAGGTCCTACAGACAAAACAATTCGTGATTTGCTTAATAAATTTAAAAGAACGGGATCTGTTCATGAGGAGTCAAGATCTGGACCTCCAAGTGTCTCTGAGCATGCTGTAAATGCGGTACGTAATGTTATCGATGAACATCTAAGCATGTCAATTAGCATCACATCACGTAAACTCGTGATACACAAATCAACTGTCCACTAAATTTTGAAATCGACGTTGAAGAGAAGTTATCACATTCAGGCGCTTCATGACTTACATGAAGAGAATTATCCAAAGCGAAGTGCAATGTGTGCCGATCTTGTTGAACACATTCAGAATGAAACTTTAATAGATCACATTCTCTTCGGTGATAAAGCAACTTTCCACACGTGTGGAAAAGTTAATCGCCATAACTGCCGCATATTGGCTAATGACGAGCCAGTTAATTTCTATCAATGGGAACGAGATTCTCCTAAAGTTACTGTCTGGTTTGGTATGACCAAATCTAAGAGTTATGGGCCCTTTTCCTTTGCTGAAGCCACAGTTACAGGGTTTATTTATCTGGACATACTTCAGCAATTCCTGCAACCCCAGCTTAATTCAGATGGTATTTTATACACCGTTTTCTTTCAACAAGATGGGGCACCTTGTCATTACGCAAACATTGTTCGGGAGTTCGGGCGGCTCGATCTCCTGACCTAACGCCCTTTGATTTCTTTGCATGGGGTTTTATCAAATCAACCGTCTATCAAATGAGGGTTACAGATCTGCAAGATTTACGTGCTCGTATCGTAACAGCAGTTACAAAAATAACCCCTGTCATGCTTCAAAATGTATTCTGCAATGCTGCTGACAGATTCGAACTCTGTAGAGATACTGATGGTGCTCATGTAGAATCATATGCTTAAGTATTCATTAAATGTATGCCTTCTATTATATTGTTATTGAATTTTACCTTTTGCTACGTTTTCACTGAAATAGTGACTTTATAAACACCCTGTATATACTGTATATATGGAAGAGTGATTTTTTCTGCTGTTTACAGAGCCGAAGCGGCTATATATCTTTTCATGATCGTAGACAACGGAGAGCTCTTAGCTTCGCAAGAGTTGGCCAAGATTTGCAGATCTGTATAGACCGAGACAATGGACTGTCGCACACAGGAAATGTAAGTAGAAAACTATATCGGCGTACTTCAACGCAGTGTTTTTTGTCAAAGCGATTAATTTCTGTCAATTTCTCTTTATTTTAAGCCGAATTTTCTATATAAACTTGAATGTACCCATAAAATATTTTTAAAAATTTCTGATTTTACGATTTAATTTATATCATAATTCAGTGGCGTGGAAACCTTCAAAAAATCCATTCATATATCAATAAAGTGTAGTTCTGCATTTAAGAAAAACGCCATTCATATTTTCTACTTTTCCGAAAGTTGTTTTCTCTATTTTTTTAAAGTGTGCTTTCTATATAAACTTAAATGTACCCATAAAATATTTTAAAACTTTTTGATTTTACGTTTTAATTTTTATCATAATTCAGTTGCATGGAAACTTACTTAAAAAAATCCATTCATGTGGAATATCTTTAGACGTATTAAAAACCCGAGAAGGCTTGATCTTTTTCACTAACTTTTAAATGAATCTCTAATTTCCGGGTATGAACACCTTTATTTTATTGTTTGTACAATCTAATATGAAATAAAGTAACAAATCTTCAAATAATTTTACTAAAAAACGGAATCTTAATAAAGTATAGTTTTGCACTTAAAAAAACGGCATTCAAAATTTCTGCTTTTCCGAAAGTTCCTTTTCTCTATTTTTTAAAGTGTGCTTTCCATATGAACTTAAATGTACCCATAAAATATTTTTCAAATTTTCTGATTTTACCATTTAATTTATATCATAATTCCATAGTATGAAAACTTTCATTTCTGTTTACATTTTTATTCGAATAGAGGGGACTACTAATGCGTGAACTTAATTTGAGGTGTGAGAAATTCGCTCTTTTTTCTCTTAAAGGAGCGAGGTGGAGATGGAACGTTTCGCGGATGTGTTCAGGGACACTGGTGAAGAAATTCAGCTCAGCATCATTGCATTGAAGTGGATGGGGGACTAGAAGTTTTACAAAACACTCGACACTCCTGTTGTGAGGCGCAAAGCGAGTGTGATGCAATTGAAGAAATAATGTAAGTTTTTCTTTTTCATTGTGTGTGTGTGTGTGTGTGTGTGTGTGTGTGTGTGTGTGTGTGTGGCAAGAATAAACCAAGTATTTTCGACATTTTATTAAATAATAAACTATGGGGAACATTTTAAGGATATTTATAAAATTAATACATAATTTCCTTTATTGTTTTCACCACAGTTTTACGTAATATTGCATTCAGTATCTCTCGCATACATACAAATAGGAGATACACTAATTTCGATTTTATACATTATATATATATATATCCAACTTTAATTAGGTACATTATTAGCATCCATTACATTTTAAATAAGTTATAGAACATGATCTCCACCCTTAAATATTGCACAAATTATTATTAGGGATACATTTTATAAATTTACACAATACAATACTAAAACCTATACTTCGCATATTGTTACAATTTAAAATAATTAACTGTTGAAGTTACAATCATATATATATATATATATATATATATATATATATATATATATATATATATATATAACTTCACACAACACATCGATTGCCTACAAACGGGAACCGGTTTTTTATATGGCTGCATACCAATTCGTCATTAGTTATAGAGTTACACAAGTCGAATAATTTTTAAAAATTTGTAAAATCGTTCCCACGAACCATATGCATGATAAAGCACAAACAATGCATGCCACAGACATTGCTGTAGTAATTCTGGAACCTGTAAGGATTCCACACTATTTGCCGAATTTGCAGTTGTTTGAGAAATTTTACAATAATAGCATCATTCCATGGATGTCCGCTCTGTGAATTAAAATAGTACATTCGCTCCCTATTTTTAAAATAAACGGCTATCCAATGGATCCCTTTACCATCGATAACGTCCGTATTGAAAATAAGTGCGCCACAGTCCCTTGTGGTTGGGAGTTTCAACGTTTCATTCTTCGCAAACACGCCGATAAAATTGGGGCCTTCTGAATCGATCACTTCATCACTCTCTGGAGTGTAACCGTGTCCATTTATAAAAGTCTGTGACTACGGCCCTAAACCTGTCAACTTCGATTAGTGCTTGCGATTCGAGGTAAACTACTACGCTAATAGGTGCGACTAGAGGCTTGTCGAATTCTAACTTGACTGAGATGTTTATACTCGCAGATAAATCAGGCGAGAGGTTAAACGGGTACAGGTTGACCCTCTCAACGAATTCCTTGTGCGTTACACCGATTTCTATTCCATCGCAAGTACTGACACTGTGTGCAAGGTTGCTATACGCTCTCGAGCAAAATGGAAACTCGTCATCTGTAGAAAAACTTGTTTCCAATGTCCCACCTAAAGCCACCCCGTTGACATACAGAGTTATATTTTTAAGACCGAAATTTTAGAATTTAAATGCGGTCAGTTTGTATTTTCCATTCACAGAAGCGTGTTCCTGAATACCAATTGATATCCTTTTAGGTAGAGCGCCAGGAGCAACATCTACTTCGATGTTAACCCTGTGGGTACAGTATACATCTTAAATTGGATTCTATTAATTGGGTATTTCACTGTGGCGTGTAGTAGATTTTCCAATTTTCAGCTGCTTAGCAGAGCTTAATTTCACACGCCGCACGCGGAGATATGTCTCAATAATATGAATCACCGCAGGCTTCGAGCTCTCTTCTTGGTCAGCACTCAGATTTAAGCAAATCTCAGGGCTTGTACGGGTGAGCTTTATTTCCATATCGAACCCATTCACAGGCAGCTTCTCCTGGAATGGGAAATCTGTGTGGAGGCGTCCAAAGCATTCATATATCTTCTTTTAGCATTTTTAAATTTGGCCTTTATACTACTTTCATCTTTAGCTTGATAATAACCTTCGGCTGTTAAAATGGTATCCTTCGCTTCTTTTGAAAAGTTGAGGACATTTTCCAGATAGGCCTGTAGGTGTAGTAGCCAGACCCCTGCAGAGACGTTAATCTGATTTAAATGCACGTCACACTGGCTGAATATGTAGTGTAGAAAGTTTGTTTCTGAGTATACAACGTAATCGTTTTCACAATCAGTTCCATCTGAATGTGCTATTCATAGTTTAGCGTTAATGTGCACACAGCTTGAGTCAAAAATGTAAGGGCCTGAACTCGGGATCACGAACTCTATAGGAGCACTCGACGAGCTAATAGTGTTTAATGGATTAACTGTAATGAAGTCGCTATACTCTATAGATATTTGTGTCGGGGAATGTCAAAGAGGGCCAGCTCCGATTTACAACATTGTGAACTACACGGATCGATGAAACGTGCCATGGCGCGTCAGAAATAGTGGCACCGCTTCGTCAAGTAGCAATCAGTGTATGATTGAAGAGAGCAGCGTCCTTTGCTTATATCAGTTAAAAAAGTGGTCAACTATAGGTTTCATGCGCTTAGAGCACTTTTTCTTTTTTGATATCCTTTTACGTTTAACGCCACGAGTTGGTAACCCCTTCTTCTTCCTCCGTACAGTGCGCTTGTTCTTCCCGCCACCACGCATTTTTCTCTTTGCATCTTTCACAATTTCGTCCCGTGTACGCTTTAAGTGTTTTTTAGAGCGTTCTTTAGACTTAACACTGGCCATTATGTCTTCTACCGTGTTAATATCTGATTGTAACGCTTTCCTGCCGAGATATCTGGCACCACTCTTCAGCAAGGGGACAGCCGTAGGCAGTATGGTGAAAAAAATGGACCCAATCCCACTCCCCCGTTGGTATCCCATCCTCGATAGAATGTGAACGGCCTTCGGGTCATTCTATCACAGTGCGACGGAAGTGAAGCTTCACTGTTAAACTCTCGTCACCGAATGGAAACCTTATCCCCCAATCGTTCTTATATATATTGAGATACTGGTTAGTAGGTTAGTTGCGACTTCGACATAATGAGACTTGTCGTATACAATGCTCAAGCTCTTTCCTCTATGATTGGGAATGTGGGCCATGCGCAGCAGCCGTGCCTAGGTATCCCCCACAAACTAATGTTCTACAATATTGCTGTAAATATAGCACATGTCCGGGGGAGGGTCTCCAGCGTTCAATTTCTCCAATTTTAGCTGATACAATAAGTTGCACAAGTCATGTTGTGACTCATGAAAAGTATCTCTTTGGAAGACTGCCCCATATCTGCCCTTGGTTATAATTTTGAACAGTGATCTGTCTTTAATATTTCTGTTAGCCTTCGACTTTAGAGTCAAAGTACGTACCAGGGTATCTTTGTTTACGATTTCGTATATTAAATCAGCTGTAAGTTTTGAAATTTTCAGACTCCCATTTAAGTCCCTCACAATATCCTCGGCTGTATCATAATGACCCTGTTCTAGGGTTACTTCTGTAGGGTAGTACTGTGCCTCCTCATTCCAGTGGAGCACATGGTATCATCTCGAGTTACTCCGGCTTTTTCACACTCATCACGGTTTCTAAGAACCATAAAAACGGGTTCTTTCTTGTCAATACTTAAAAACTTGGTGGCCATTTGAAATTCACATATTCCAACCTCATATGATTCACGACCCAATTGAATGGGCCCATGCAGTTAGTTCTGTTACAAAGTTAGCCAGGGTGTTAGGATGTACAGACAGAGAAGAAGAGGACGGGAGTGTGACGTAGAAGTGATTAGACGCCATGTTGTATACTACAGTATTTAAGCTTCATTATTGTATCAGCTTTTATATAGGAGTTGAAGCATTCTGAGTACCCTAGCCATTTTACCAGGTACATTTTTCTCTTTCCTGAACCTTTGCTTCCTAAATTTTTTAAAATTTTGAACACTTTTTTTCCTAAATTAAATGACACTCTGCAGCTTCTCGCCATAAAAGCCCCCTGTAATTTCTTCCCACTCAAATCTTCAACGTAATACAGCATCACCTCGTCTTTAGGTCTCATAGATCTAACCTTAAAAATATTACGTGGCCAACCTCGCTCAAATCCCTTCGCGAATTTATTCCCCGAACGCCACAGCTTTACATAATCATTGATTTTGAAATGCACAGAGCGTGGTGCGCTCTACGAATATCTTTTCTCACCTCACGTTCTGTGTGCGTACCTCTTTCTAAAATTTCGCTAGGTGTTGTACCAATCGCTCGGTGGTGTGAACGGTTGGAGGATGAAGCCAGCGAGTCCAGAATGTCTTTATATCTGTATGTGTTTTACTGTATGTGTGAAATAGCGATGCATGCGCTCCTTTATGGTACGCTGGACTCTTTTAGCAGAAGATGCGTTATGTATAGAGTTGCTAGTGTAATAACTAATATGAAACTCTGCCAACATGTTCTGAAAAGCTCGTCCTATAACTTCTTTCCCCATGTCTGTACAAAAATAGCCAGGAATCTTGTTTTCTTTCAACATCAACGCTTTGGTGGCTTTAGCAACTGTTTCAGGCGATTTATTTTTCAGTGGAATTAGCCAAAAATATCTATAGAATACATCTCTTATGAATAGGATGTAGCGGTAGCCTCCATTATACACTGAATATTTCTGCATGCGTGCTAAATCCGCCTGCCAAATAGAATCAATCGAGGCTGCCGTTGTCTTGGCCGTTTTAAACCTTTTTCTCACCGGCTTATGAAGTGTATAAGCATCCTGCTCCAGTGGTGGGATTCAAAAATTTTAAGAACCTGTTCGCCCTCCCCTCCCCTCCCCTTCCCCCTTTCTCCTCTCCCTTCCGTGTCAGAAATGAAAACTAAAAAATGTTTTTATTGAAATTCTTTATTTAATTTCCTTTTAAATATTTCCAAATCGCCACTTCATTATCATTGTAGTCTTTATTTCTTCCTTTTAGGAACCGGTTCGCACGAACCGGTGCGAACCGGCTGAATCCCACCACTGTCCTGCTCCTGCAAAAACCTCTCAACATCTTTTTTCCCTATTCCCTCATTATAAACGCCTCTGTACAGTCTATTAACACCACTGTAGGAATTTGGATTAGAAATGTCATAATAACTTTTCTTAATATGTTAGCCATTTGCGTATTTTAGAGGCGCACGGATAGGGTTGTGCGTTGCTGTTTCGTCTCTTCATCCTATTCAGAGATGTTACCGCTGGAAGCGAAGCCGTATTCAGCTGTGGTACATGCGATGCTTGTCCAAAGTCTTTTAACCTGTTCAGATTACCTATCAAAGTTTTTGGGACGTTTATTTGCTGTAGTCTAGCTTTAATATGTTCCCATCCTGCTGGTGAGGGTCTATTCCACTTTCTCACCAAACCATATACGATGTCAATAATATTCGAACACTGTGCCTTTGATCTTTCAACAACAACCTCACCTGTATTGGACCATTGTATAATTGGATCCTCACTCAATAGATTATAAAGACTTAAGCCTTTATTCCTCAGTGTATGTGAGGGACTATTTTTCAATACATGCTCGAGGTGTTGCGGGGCCGCACCGTTATTCTTTGACTGTTCGTCTCTTGCCTCGGCCCCAGGTCCTATGCCGCCACGCTCAACATCATCAGTGCTGTGTCTGATAACGACGCGGACCTCGGCCGGCTTCTTATGATTTTCGTACTCATGAAGAAATTTCTGCAGAGCTTCTTGGTATAAGATTCGTTTCTCATCAGGAGACTTTTCACAGTTTTAATAAGTCTAACAATTCGCTTTCCATTCTTTTAAACCTGTTTTTACGGGGTTCCAGAACCGTGTCTGGATTCTTTGAGCTTTGTTGTGAAGCAGACACCTGGTGTGGAATCACGACAACTTTTTTCATTATATTAAACTAGTCAGTAAAGGCCACAAAACTGAAAATAAGATAGGTAGGAATGAGCCCCCTCTTTGCACAATAATTCGCTTTTTCTTCCCCAAAGTTTGACTTACGAGCGAGTGCATGTATTATGTTCTTGTAACGACGGACGTAGGCGAGCCTTCTGAGGGGGTTTCATTGGTACACTGCATTTTATAACGTTAAGACAGATTTCACAGATGCATTTAAAAAGTCGGAGTCAATATTTTTAGCAAACAGCTGTTACAGTGCCCGTGGCAGCCGATGATAGATTTTTATTAATTCATGGTATTTCTTTAACCTCTTTGTCATTCTGGGATATACACCGTTTCAGCCTCGTTTGGGAATATATTCGTTCTTAGAAACACCCTAAACGTATTTCACGGGTGAATGTCACAAACCAAATATCCGTAACGTTGGCTTGTAGCTTCTTTATAAACTTCCAAAAACTCCTTACGCTGATTCGGGAACATTTGATTGGCTAATACCCCAAATTGTGACACATCTTTACGTTGTGCGAATGAGACTAGATATTATGTATTTAACGATACATCGCGCAGGTATCTATTTTTGAAAAATAGATTCTGATTGATGAAGAACACGCTGATGTTAAGATGGTGGGAGAACACTGTAAATGGCTCGGCCAACGTTTTATCCATTTCTTGCATGAGATCATCAATTACAATGACCTTGTGCTCATTACCCTTCATCGAACTAACTTCATAAACACCTTCGTGGAACAAAATATCATCTTGGTATTCGTTGAATACGGGCTAGTTTGTCGAATATCATCATGACTTTATGTACAAAATTTGAGAACATCTCCCCCTTATCATTAATGATTTTAGGCATAAACACAGTTTTTCCACATCCTGTAAGGCCAGATATAATGCATGTGGAGGGGCTCGTGAACCTGAATTTTTCTATAGAATCCATTTCTAATACGTCACACTCTTAAGTGGAACATTTACAAAATATAATAAAATTTTAAATGATGTTCCTTATATTCTACAGTCTTTTTTTTTTTCTTCCCAGAACCCTCACGTGACAATTCGAGGAGAAAGCGGTTGCATGACGACGTTGTTAATTTGCCTTCCACGTCAGGTGTAAAGCGCGCCAGGAGTGCGTCGGTTGTTAGACCCACAGTAATAGAGCCCCAGCCCTCTACGTCTTAAGACACAGCCCAGAGTAGTTCTTTCTACAAATAAAACTGTGCCCCCTTATTCCTGTTCAATATTACCGTCTGTACCCTCCACAGCAGCATCTCATTCTATAGACAGTGGCATCGCATTCGAGCTGGTGCGCACCGCCACCCCCACCCCAGCCTTGACTAGAAACCGGTACATAGTCAGAGTCGACCCGCGAACCATGTATGTCAGCGGTGTTGAACACGGACTGCGGCGTGTAGTTGAACGTATTGTTGAGTTTGCCCTTCAGAACAGTGAGGGACGTGAAGCCAGGACGCGACTGTCCTTCGGTTTCCGGTCAGATTACGGTGATAGAGATGATTTTTGCAGAGTAATAACCTACAGGCGCTTGGCTGCTGTAGATGTAGATTACATTTTGGGTCCTATAAGGCAAGCCTCTCAAAACACCATCACCTTCAACATACACAACTTCATGATGGATATAGGCCACGTTTTCCGTGTTGCGTGACATACTTCCACACCTTATACGTTTAACTTCAATTCTCAGTCTATTTACAGACAGCATATAGCAATAATCTTAGCTCATATGTTTACTGTATTAAATACAGTATCTAAAAAAATTTCGTTGTCGACAGTAGTGCAGCGTGCACGTAAACTGGCTGCAGACTGCAAACTCGAGTTTGCTTGTAATATGGGGCCTGAAGAGTTGGGAAGGGTAGAGCAGGAAATGAATGTTCGTATAGTTGTATTTGGAATGGATGTTCGTCGTAGGACTGTGTATTTTTTTAAAAGCAGTATGAGAGAACGTACGAGACCTATACTTATTTTAGGGCTGTCAGGGACAACGTATCTCCCCATCCGCAATATAAAGGCTCTTTACGCGAGTTATGATAAAAGTCGAAAATAGGGAAGGCAACATGATTTGTGTAAAGGTTGTCTCGAGTTTGCGGGTGATAGAGTGAAACATTGTAAGAATTGCCACATGGTATGCGAGCAGTGTAAAAGCTCCAAATGTGAAAGTCGTGTAGTTGAATCTGAAAAGAGGGACTGTAATGTATGTAGACGCACATTTTTCAGTAATAACTGCTTTGAATTCCATAAATTAAATGGTGCGTGCAGTAAAATGAGAATCTGAGAGTGCGGCATGTTTCATATGATGGATAATTGTGGAAAATTCGTGCACAAATGTGATGAAATTCACTGATCTACATGCCATGAGGAATATAAGCTAATGGTATAAAGCATATATGTTGTATGAAAGACGCCAAAGCTAAAAATAAACCTTGTATAACTGTATACTACAATATAGAGACATACACAGACGCAGAAACCAGAGGTTATCCCACATCTACAGTACTTGTAAGCCAGACTATATGCGACGAGTGCATGAACGTCGAGTGTGATGAATGCCACAAATGTGGTAAACGAACAAACGTTTTTAAAAAGTGTCCACACGACACCCCCGTAAAACTCTGTGTCCTATATTGTCAAATTAGCGGACAAGTTCAAAAAAATGACTGTATATTCTTGCCCATAACGTCGCAAAATTTGATACACAGTTCCTTTATAAGGAATTGCTTGACCACGAATCATCAGAGATATTTATAGGCGATCCCTTGAAAAGAGTAAACAAGCTTATACAGATGCAAATAAGAGGTAATGTTCAGTTTAAATACACTTTGTTATTCACACCTTGTAAATTAGCAAAAGCTACCCAAGGTGATGGGCGTATCCGCCGAAGTTTCAAAAGGGCATTTTCCTCACACTTTCCTCAATAGCGACACTTTAAATTACGTAGGACTACCATCCCCAAAACGTTACTTTAACTATGCCAACATGAATGATACTGAGCGTGAAGATTTTGACCGCTACTACAACAGTTCTAATGAAGATAATCCTTACAATATAGCTGATGAATGTGAGCGTTATTGCGAGAATGACATTCGCGTACTTAGAGTATGTTTCCAGGCCTTTAGAAGGATGTACATAGTCCGATTCAACTGCGACCCGGTACAAGCCGCACCCACGATCGCCTCATTGTGTTTTACTGTGTTCAAGAACAACTTCATGCCTAAAGACACACTATCCGTCATTCACCGAAACAACCACGGAGTTATGGGCATAAGCTATTTACTGGCTCATACACCTACAACAACAGACTGGTGTATACATAAAACATGCTCGCAACACGGGGGAAGTGGCCATTAAGATCAATGATCGTGTTTTTTGTGGGTGGATGATCTAAGCGAAGATCGCGCAACTGGTGAGAAGACGGCGTACTCCTTTAACTGTTGCTGGTTGGAGGGATACCAACGTACTGAGTGTGAAATCGTAGGAGATATCCACAGAGGCGCACCGAAGGGGAGGGCAACAAGGGCGATCGCCCCCCTTGAGCTAATAAATTATTATTTTGATTATTTTTATGTATTTAATTTACATATTCAATTAAATATTTACATATTTAATTTCATTATTTTGATTATTTTATTATTAATTATTATTTTCATTATTTTTGCGTATTTAATTTACATATTCAGTTAAATATTTTACATATTTAATTTCATGCGCCAATCGAAAAATGTTAGCTAGCTTTCTAGCGATTTTGTGTTTCATGAGTATTGCGTCATTTTTCATGGCACCTGGCAACCACAGTTTATCGATTTTTGTTTACATTCATTTAAATATTTTGTTTGTGAACTTTCTAAATTTTGATAATTTTAAGTATTGATTAAAACTTTGTGTGTATGAATGTGTGTGTGTGATCATATGGGAAGGCCGCTTGGTCTCAAACATGTAATTAATAAAGGAAATGAAACATTAAGAATGTTATTTTCAAAATTTGGTATTCAGTTTTTTACACATTTTAAAATTTAGTTTCAGTTTTCATTTAATTTACAATTTTTCACATTGTATTGCACACACAAAATTTTGTGTGGATTTTGTTTGGATTTTTATTTCATTATAATGTACTTTAATGTTATGGTTAGTAATAATTCCTATTTCTATTTGTAACTTTGTAGAGTACTATTTGTAGGTGTCACAGGACTAAAGATAATGGACCTTTACAAATTTTTCAAAAGACAAAATGTTCAAACTGACAGTGGTTCTACAGAGCATGATGATCAAAGTACTGTTAATCCCAGTAAAATTGCTAGGTTACAACAGGATAAGAATGAAAGTGAAAAAATTTCGGCGCCTTCAGCGCTAGCTCTTGCCTCCCCTACTACTAAAAATCTAAAATGGCTTAGGATCCCGAAAACTCTTAATCTAGCCCTGAGAATAATTTTTTTTTATAAAGGTAACAGTCCAAGGAAATGCTTAATCTCGAAAGTGGCACTTTTTTATTATGTTAATACAAATATGATCATCCGAATTACGGTTTGCATTGAATATTATGTCACTAATCAGATTTTTATCATAATTTTTATATTTTTTATAATATAATTTTTATATTTTTATTCCTAATGTGTCTTAGCAGTAGCTAGTTAATCATCTCTAACTGAACGATAAGCTCATCATGAACGTACATAAAAATTATTTACCTCTATTTCAATTATACTTCTACGATTAGTTCCAAGTTCGCCGCCCCCCTTTGGCAAATTTCTGGGTACGCCCATGGATATCCATGGTAGATCTCCTACCGACAGTCTCGCATGGACCCGTACACGCGGTCAACTTATAAGCTCCCAGTTCACTCACAAGGTTTGGTGGGAGCACGCATATGATGCACGGATGGAGACAGATGGACAGTACCGCGATGAAATAAACACCATCAAGCGTTCAATGGTGCTGGATCCTCTCAAATGCGGCGATAGTTTGTTTGGTGGGTGTACAAACCCCTTCAAACTACACTTTCCATCTACGGAGGGCGTGAAACTCCATTACTACGACTTCTGTTCTTTATACCCATACGTGATGAAGAGAAATCCGTACTTCGTAGGAGTACCTGAAAAACTGGTGGGCCCCACCCTGCCTACCATCGAAGAGTTCTCAGCTAATTTGAACGAGAACTATTTCGGCCTTTCTTTCGTAGATGTGCTCCCCTCCCCCTCACGATTTATGGATGCCAATCTTACCCGTCGTTATAGATCACAAACTCATGTTCCCTCTGTGCGTGGAGTGCGCAGGGGAGAACAATGGGGACTGTAATCACACAACCAACCAGAGGAAGATCAGAGGCATATATACAAGTCCTGAGCTGTCCTTAGCCGTTCGTCATGGTTACAGGATATTAAAGATATATGAGGTGTGGAGGTTTCAGAAGCTCCACAACCTTTTCACAACATATATAAACACTTTTTTGAAGGATAAGGTAGAAGTATCAGGGTACCCGCGAGGAGATGAGACCGTGATCGTGAAGGGATACAACTTGAACGGGGTCAAATTTCGAGGGACCCAGGAAAGCGCCTTGGTGCAAAGTTGTGCCTAAATAGTCTTGGGGAAATTTTCTCAGGATACAGACAAGGGGAACGTCCATCCAGCCCAAAGTTATAACAAGGTGTGGGATTACGCCAACGCTCCCGATAAAGAGGTTATGGAGATTGTGAATGTGGGTAATACGTACATAATAAAGTACAACAGAACCGAATTGGCTACAGACACATCACGTGTTACGAACATACCTGTAGCCAGTTTCATAACAGCATACGCTCGCATCAAACTTTGTAGTCTACTGCATTCTCTTGGCCGGAGGGTTCTGTACGCAGATGCAGATAGTGTGACATTCAGGGAGAGGGAAGGTGAATACGTGCCTCCTATTTGGAAATTCCTCGGAGAGTTGACTGACGAGATCAAGGATGAGGATGGAGATAGCGCCTACGCTGATTCTTTTGTCTCAACAGGTCCAAAAACTTAAGGGGTAGGGGTGAGGGTGGGGGACGAAATTAAATATATCGTGAAGGCAAAAGGTATCACTCTTGACCAGGCGAACCGGCAGGTCGTCAACTATGATTCGTTGAAGGAGCTAGCGAGTTTAGAATATGAGGGTGACCAACCACCCCAACTGACTGTAGGGACTCATAACTTTCTGGCACAGAAGCTGGCGGTCGTGAAGGAACTTATGGGGACGAAAGTGTGTCGTAACACATACAGGAAACGATACCAGGTGCCTGGGACCTACGGTACTGGTCCCTTTGGATACCACGAGGCGTGACTGTTTGTTATATAATTGACAACTACAGATCTACAGAAGCTAAGGCGAACAAAGACCCTAAGATCCACTGTAAGGTTAGCTCGAGGGAAAGAAGAGAGTAAGGGGTTAAAAGAAGAGAATAGGGAGTTAAAAGAAGAGAAAGGGGGTTAAGTAAGTAGAAAACCCTATCATTCGTGGGTTAATATTCATTCAGAAAAAGAGAGAGAAGGACTCACCATCATCATCCGCCGGCCACTGCCGACAAGTCGGAAAAATAGTTGACGAGAATAGGAAAGGGGTGAAAGATAAAAAGAAGTAAAGTAAGAACGCTTACAAACCATGCAAACACAGTCTTAACTCAAAGAAACACTGTCATACCATGCAAACTACAGACATGCAAGTAAAGAGGATAAGAAAAGGAAATATAAAGTATGAAGATACATGTTAGAGACATGTTACAGTATATTTTCTTGTTGACGAAATTTTGCAGTTTATTTATTTTTCTATTTATTACATGCATTTAATTATGTCTCAGCTGGCGTTTCATTTTCTCCTTCTTTTGTGTGTGTGTGTGTGTGTGTGTGTGTGTGTGTGTGTGTGTGTGTGTGTGTGTGTGTACAAGAAAAACTCTAAGCACCACCCACTGCATGTTGCTACCCAATGAAAAGAGTCACATAACTCCTGCTGTAATCGGGACATGTCTCCTCCCTGCCTACTCATTGACCCTCCCGCAAGCTTGGTTCTCAGACGTGTCTTTTTACCTGTTAAAGAATTCTTGCATAGAAGAAAAATAACGATTGCAGCCAATGCTATTACATGCTCTACATTCCTGAAATGGTACTCACTAAAGTCTACAGATGTGGTTAACACCCAAAGAATTTCTAGACATCCCTCCTTTGAAACCTTTAAGACCCCATTAAATCGTGCGAAGTTTGAGGAGCACGACGTCCAAATACTCTATGGAGATTTTGGTGAGACCATTGCGGGGTTTCGCGGCACAGACGATGTAATTAGGGCATGGGTAATTAATCATTTTTAGGAAAAAGTGATGAATGATGAAATTTTCTAATTAATCAAAGATTAACTGATTCAAAATTATTAACAATTAAATACTTCTGAAACGACGAAAAAAAGACCGAAGAATAAGACCGAAGAAAACATTTTACTCAAACATTTAGTTTGCTTTAGTTCAAGAAATCAAGCATGGGCGGATTAGACACATACATTACAAAATTTAAGGTATAATGATGCTGAAATTATGAGGAAAATTAATCATTTCCCATCATTTTTTAAAAATATTGTTTGATTAATTAATGATTAAATTCGAAACAATGATTAACTGATTAATGTGAACCCTGCCCCAGATGTAATGGAATATGCTGCAGAAATATGCTCATATATCGTGAAGTGAAACAACCCACGCTTGCAGAAGAGAAACGAAGGATATGGGTTGTGAACCTTGTTGATGATTGGTGTGACAGGATATATTACACCATGTTACATTAGGGTGTGTCAATTTTAGGGAGCAAAGTGAAATCTTTAGATTTTCAAAGACTACTAGTGACCAAATGATGCATTTTTATGTGCTAAATCGAAATATGGCTTTAAAATCCAGATTTGACCAATCCTAGCTTATATTTGAAGTTGAAGTTTCCGAAAAATCAGCAATTTTTGCAAGTATTTTTTTTATTGTATATAAGGACATTTTACATACATTAAATACAATTGAAGATATTTTCATTGTATTTGAATATTAAAACTTAGAAATATAGATAGGTTTCTTGAACTTTGTCAGGGATGCCATATATAACAACATTTTACATACATACAATTAAAGACATTTTGATTGTATTTCAATATTAAAACTTAGAAATATAGATAGGTTTCTTGAACTTTGCCAAGGATGCCATGTCTGCCTTGCTCTTCTTCCTGGACATGAGCTCCCTACTGGCCACCTGGCCACTGATGTACGCCTCCCTCCTCGCTCCCTTGTGAGTAAACATGTTGTGCTGCTTCAGTTGTCATCCTTACACACCTCTCCTCTCTACTGATTGTGTGTGTGAGGGCCATGCAGGAACTTCCACTGGACTATCCAAATCTCCTTGATTGCAGCAGTGGTGAGGGAGCAGGTCAGAGGAGGCTCAGTCATGCCAGAGTTCCAGTCAATAAGCTCCGAGAGTTTGGTGGCATCTGGGTTGATGTTAGGAGTCTTCCTGGGTCTGACACTGCAGTCTCCTACCTGTGTGTCCTCATCTCCTTCACCTCTGATTTCCAGTATCCTCTTCACTGCCTCCCTCCTCTCCTCCTCCACCTCACTGCACAGCATGGCCTGGAGCACAGCCTCAGAGTGTGCATACTAGGCTGATCTCTTCACTGTAGGCATCACTATTCCTATCACCTCCTTCTTCTGACTTCTGAGCAGCTCCAGCTAGTACAGTACATGCCTGGGACCCTCCACCCAGCTGTGATTTAACTTGATGTTGAACCAGTTTGGCATGTAAACTCCCACTATGAATTCCACAATTATCCTCAGATTCTTCAGGTTCCTATCCTTCAGCCCATGTTTGGAAATCCACAATCTGCAGAACCTTAGAGCCGTGGTGACCCACCTACTTTGACAGACTGGCCCAATCTCCAGGAGAGCTAGACTCTGAGGTACCTCTCCCGATCTGATGGCCGTGATGAATTTGTAGCCATATGACTGGTCTGTGCTGAGGTCCTTGACAACCTCCTGACTGAGATGGAGTAGAGGAGGACCAACAGTGATCCTCGTGATGTTTGGGTTGATCTCCAGCTCAGTGGCAGTGTCTAACATCTTCCCTAGGGGACCAGACCACTTGTTGTTGCTCAATCAATGTCTTGCCATCCAGTGCAGTCACCAGGTGTCTGAGACTCAGCTCCCCAGTGTGCAAGTCACAGACAATCCACACCAACTTCCTGCTAAGCTTGGCCTCCACATAATGCATTACTCCTCCCTTCCAGCCAGTATTCACATTAGTACTGTCACCTCCTATGGTCAAAAGGGTCTGGTCTGCTCCTCTCTCTCTTAGCCAGTTTACCAGATGATCAGCAATGACCTCAGCGTGGCTTCTCTCCTCTGCAGCTTCCTCTGGTACAAAATGCCACAAATATTTCCCACCTGGTTCATTGCACACTAGGTGGAGCGTTTTTTTGGGGTTTTTCACAAGCTTTTGAAACATGGTTCGTAGTAGTGTAGAAAATGTGTTATGACCTGAAACAAAGTGTGTATTACATTTCTAGCCTCCTACATTAATATCTTCAGGTGCCAATCTCACTCCATATTTATGAATATATTGCGAAATTATAGTGATATTTAGAAAAAATAGAAAACTGGATATTTATTTGTAACTTTTGAATTATGGATTGTAATAGTGTGGAGAATGGACCAAAACCTTATAGTAAGTGCGTTCTAAAGTTATAGCACCTTAACTTATTGTCTTCAGGTGCCAATCTTACTTCAAATATGTAGATTTATGGCAAAAAAATAGCAATATTCAGTAAAAGGCATAAATGAAAAGTTCTATGTAAGTTTTGAATTAAGATTCCTAATAGTGCACAAAATATGCTGTGACCTGATAGTAAACACGTATAAAAGTTGTAGCTTCCTAAGGATACATCTCCAGGTACCAATGTTATTACCTAAATTTATGAATTTATTCTGAAAAAATGGTATTTTACAGACAAGTGATATAAGGAAATTTAACTGATTTAAATATTGTTTTTTTTCAATGAACGGAAATAGCTTTTATATTATTTGCATTGATTTTTTATTTCCAGATAATAATTGGTTCCATAAATACAGCTCTTCGTTCATTCTGACTGTCACGTAAATTCGTATACAGCCCGAATGATCCAGAACTCACCACGAGGAGGTGGCTGTATGTTGAGTTCCACCCATTCCTAACCCTACCACCCAACCATATGGACATGATTTATGTAATGAAAACTTTAGTCAATATCTAATTATATTCGAAATTCAGATTTGGTTTCAAGTGAGGGCATCATTTTCCGTGCTACCATTCTCGATCGAATATATCCGTCTCTAGATCCTGCTCCACACACAGCAGACGATGCTTCTGTAACTAACTTGATGACTCGTTCAACAGCTTGAGTATGGCATAGCATCTTGTTGAAATCCTTCACTTCTCTATTAGCAATCATTGTATCAATTTCATCGTCGGAAACACAATAACGCGTCACTGGGGTTCTTACTGCGTGTCATGCCAATTAATCATGTTTGTGTAGTCTGTGGCTTCGAAATTTAACGTTGGGATTTTAGAGTCTAAGACTTTTTCCACGATATTGTTCTCTAGCTTTCTTTATTCTTCTCCATCCAAGTACTCTTACATGGCTGCGCTCATCTTGTATCATGCTCAGAAGTATGTTTTCTGGATGACCGAAAAAGCTCCAGTGTTCACAGCAGTTCCATCACATCCCATAGCAACTAAATTTGAAGAATGAACGTTATGTGTATTCAAAAAATCGCATATTCCTTTACATATACTTTTAGATGTTCCAGATTCAGAAGTAAAGTGCCCTAGATACACTTGGTCTGGTTCTGCTACCAAGGTTACATGCTCTTCCACAACAACTTTACGATAAAATTTAGAACCTTTCTGTTCTTGGACAATAGTTTTATCCTTGCGACCGTCAAAATAAATACTCATCGTTGAAGCTCATCACGTTGATGCTTCCTAGCTCTGTGCACTTTACTGCGATTTATTACCAGGGATGGATCAGGCTCAGATGTTTGTTTAATGTCGTGCAAAACAGAACTTGTTATTATGGCAGCTGCTCTATCTGAAATACCTGTACGATCACAAGCTTTTGCAAGTGAAGGGAAGCGTAATCGCTTCAGAGATTTTATGTTTCGACTTTTTCCGCGTTCGCTTCTGATGCGTTTCCGTTTTACGGAGATTGGCTCATCAAATGTTTCGTCAGATTCTTTTTCTGTATCTGTTGAAAAGATATATCTTCAAACTGAAAACTTTCTGAATATGAAGTCGATGACATTACTGGCAGTTGTTTTGAAAGATACAAATCTCTACTGCTTTTTCTAACTTGTGCTAATTGTATTTTTTTAGAAGCAGAAACATCAACTGATCCTATGGCCATTTTTCTTTTTGTTCTTTGGTCTTTTAGGAATTCTTGTTCATGTTTCGGTACTCGATTTGATTTTGGGCATTTGCAGGAGTGAAAGTCTTTACATTTACAAGCGGCAATATCAAAAAGATTTTGAGCATCATCTTTAAATTTTTTGCACTTATCTAAGTAAGACTCCGTTTGTTTCATACCTTTAGGCTGTTTTAATGTAGATCTATATTTTGCATGATAATCTTTTATTTTCTTTACAACGCGGTTGAAGGATACAGTTGGAATTGATGCTTTATTGTATAATGAAATTAAGTTTTCTGCAACCGCCGGGGCGTCAGGAAATGATTGCCCCCCCTGTAGAGCAAAAACTAGAAGAGATAGATAAAAACCGGCGAGACCACTTGAAAGAGCGTTAAAATCTGAGTAAAAACCATTATATTCTATTCCTGTGATTTTAATTCTTACCATTTTTTTCCCCACAAAAACCATGGCATCATCTATTTTGAACGATTCAGAGAAAAAGCGAGTTCTTGACCGCATTCGAGCTGTCACATTTCGTGAAGCAAAGGAAGCTGGTGCAACTTTCATAACTCGACACTGGGTGGCTGAGAGATTAAAAAGATCAGAAGACTTTGTCAAAAGGAATTGGAATAAGAATCCTGAAGATTGTGAAACAGAATTTCGAGGAGGAAGACCGGAGAAATTATCTCAAGAATCGAAAGACATTGTGCTTGCTGCATCACGGCGCCGAAAGAAGAGCTGCTCTGAGGTAGCGAAAGAGATACTTATCCGTCGTGGTAAGATAGTCAATCGGCAACTTGTGCATCAATTTCGAGTTCGCCAAGGCTTGAGTGCTTGGCATGAAATAGCTAAGCCACGGAAGAGTGATCTTAATATTGAAGATCGGCTATGGTTTTGTGATTATCTTGAGGAATGGACGGAAGACGATTTCCTTCACTTGGTTGTCAGCGATGAATTCTTCGTTTATGTCTGCAGAAAACCAAATTTTCAGAATGATCGGGTTTGGGCAACAACTCCTGATGAAGTCCCAGACGACCAGAAGTATCGAGAAATAGTAAAAAATCCAGCATGTGTGGGTGTTTTCATTATGTTCTCTATTCGGAAGCTCATCTGGGTTATCAAACCAAGAGGAACCAGTTGGGATGGGCGTTATTTTCGAAATGTAATTTTAGCCCAACATGTAATTCCGTTTTTGAAAGACCCCGAGTGTGTTTTGGATGTTGAACTGGCAACCTTTCTTCACGACAAAGCCCCCTGTATGAAAGCACTTGCGACTCAACAACTGCTTAAGGACAATAACATTGATTTTTTCGGAAATAATGAATGGCCTGGCAATTCTCCCGATCTTAATGTCTGTGAACATGTCGGATCCATCATGAAGGATCGGGTGGAGTCCTTAATGCTGGAACAACCCATTCAGAATCGGTATTCAACAGAAATTATGACTGCAAAGATCAACGAAGTCCTTGAAGAAATGAGTCATGATACCGATCTCTTTGAGACACTTCTGGGATCATACCCCCGTCGATTAATGGCCGTCATAGCTGCAAATGTGGGCAACACCCGATATTAAAACAAGTGTCTTTTATTCAAAATTAAACGCTCTTTCGCGTGGTTTTGTCTGTTTTTTTCTATTCCTTTCAGTTTCTTCTGTACACGGGGGGGCAATCATTTCCTGACACCCTTTATATAGCATTTCATAACACCCTCAAATGTTGGTAGAACACGATGACTCAGTTCTTCTCCATTGCCAAATATGTGACAGTCCGTTGTTCTTGACTGCCGAGGCATTCTTTTAGTTGCCATGTCTGACCTGATTATAAATCTTTTACTATACAAGATTTACAATATATAATCCAAATTTATAAAAAAAAGATCACAAAAGTGTAAGAGAATGTGTTGAAATGCAACATCAAATATTAAATAGTGAAAGGATCTGATGTGATTGCGCAAGCGAACAGAGCGTAACACCTTACCGCGGCAACAGCTGTTCTAACACTAACACACTGTGTTATGCTGGCCACACACGTAGGTGAATGGCGTGATGATTTTATGGCGATTGGCGTCAATATGCCAATCGTCACCATGTGTGGGGTACTATTACATATAAATTTGTTTATTTACGGAGTCGCTGTATATAATTTTTTGTCAAAATAAAGAGGTTTTAAGTTTTTATTGGAAATTCATTGGCATATTGGCACCTGAAGATATTGTGTTAGAGAAAAACGGTTTGTCACTTTGCATTCAACATACAATAGCACATTTTCCGCACTATTACTAATGTCATTTCAAAAATCAGGGAAATCGCTCCACTCTATTGCACACTGTGTACTGTGTAGTGTTCTTCCTTAATGAGGCCAGGAAACTGCCTGTCACTGCCCTCAGCTTCCATCATCACTTTGGTGTCATCTCTTTTCCCATCAAAGAAAATACAGGTGATGCCATTTACCCTAATCTCTTCATCAAACTTCTTGACCAGCTCCTTAGTCAATCTCTCCTGAGCCCTCCTCACCTTGTTGTGGTCAATCACCAGTGCTGTGTCAAACTCTGTGATAAGACCAGCATCAATCCAGGCAGCAGTGGCAATCTATGCAGTCTCTCTCAGCCCAGTGTGATGTCTCAAGCTAGTCAGAGCTATGTTGGTGATATCTTCAGTGTTGTATTTCTTCTTCTTAGCCACAGGCAAGGAAGGAGTTGTCGCAGCCTCTGGTGTGAAGTCTTCGTCCTCCTCTCTCCTTCTTGCCTCCTCCAGTATATCTCCAGTCTCCTCCAACTCCATCTCCAGCAGTGACTCCTCCTTCATCTCCTCTACTTTCTTGGCTGATTCCTCTGCCTTCCTCCTGTTCTTCTCATCGGCCTTCCTTCTTTGCTCCTGTCTCTGCAGCACTGCTTCCTGTCTCCAGGTCTTAGGGTGATCAGCTAGACCCATTTGGTATGCCCCCACACTTCCCACCTTTTCTCTCTGACCTTTAATGAAGGCAAGCTCCTGCACTGGTATCTTCTGTTCGCTCCTGCAGCTGCAGTCAATGTGAACCTCACTGTTGCAGACAGGGTTGCACCCAAGCTCACTGCAGTTCCTGATCACACAGTGACAAGTCAGGATGTCCACCAATTTGTCCAGTTTCATCATGAATCTATCTTTGACCTCTAGCTTCACATTGCTGCCTCATCCCACAATGCCTTCATTTTCGCCCTGATCCTGACCTCAGTGTTGATTACAGGTCCTGTGAATAGAGCGTTGGCCTTTCTCCACTGAGCCAGTAGCCCTGGAACAATGCCGTTGTTAATCAGGTCATTAACTGGGTAATTCCTCCTGTCTTCCTCACTCATCTCTCTGCTCAACAAACCATACCTCAGCAGATCTCTGGCTGTGGGCAGCTCAGCAGGGGGAAGTTCCCTCCCAGTCCCCACCTAATGACTTAGGTGACAACTTGATTTGCTTCGGGTTCTGATTTCTTTCTGACTCATCCTGTGGATCCGTGAACAAAAGAAATATCATTGAAATTTGGATAGGCCTGCTGATTATGATTACATAAAATTAAGTTAATTGAAATTCTTAATATCTTCCTATAAGCTCAGATAAAAGGTTGTGTTTTTATAGGAACAAGACTTAATTATTCAAAGTAATGACAATTTCATATATCTATCATATCAAAATATACAGAAAGTTTGGGGTCACAAATAACATTTCGAATAATTTGAATTACACAATATTTACATTACGAAGTAATCAAAATTGTCAAAAAGGAGGGAAAACACATGCATTCACAATCAAAACTCCAGCATTTGTGACTATGTGAAACTTAGAAACCATACTGCACACCAAAAATAACCAAAGTTGAACACACATATCAAGGGCACATTGATATATGATGCTACAGTCATGTTTAGGTTATATTTCAAACCTTTATGGTCAAATATAAGTTGGTAAATGGCTTTTTTAAACAACACTAAAGATATTTCTAAGTTTGTTAGATAATATGACATCATTTGAGCATTAGTAGTTTTTGAATTGTTGACTTCACTAAAATTGACACACCCTAATGTTACATCATGCCGAGTACGCGCACACTGGGGTGGTGAATGTAAATCTTGTGATTATGAACAGTTTAAAATATTTCTACCACTACATCCATGTATTTAAATTGTAGCGAAAGGCTTGTGCGAGTTTTTAGTAGAGTTTAGGGAGGAGTATATTTTGTCCAGCAAAAAGGACAAGTATGGACACATGTTTCTCTCAAATAGATCGCCGGAGTGTTAATAAAATGTGCATAGTTCGAGAAAATACAATGGTGAATACCCCTGAACGTAGATGTATGGTATGCATTCCGGGGAGTGGGTGTGATAAAACATTGAAACCGATATTACTTCATGTATCGCAGATTAAAAAATTCTCTAAACACCTGCCCAGTATAATGGGGTACAAATATTCGGAGGATTGGTGTTATGCGTTATTTTGACACGGTGATTGAACACGCGTACACCTTCCTGCTTGATGATTTTACCAAGTGTAGAGTCGAACAAGGTGAGAAGGTTTGGAACCGGCTGCGTATTTAGAAGGTGCTGACTCCTCAAAATATCATGAACTTTGGTACAAAGGGCTAGAACGGTACAGGGCTGAACTCACCGTCACTATTCACCCTGAAAAATTATTTCTTTATATAACACATAGTTGTCGGTACGATTTAGAAACGTACCTCAATTGCCGATATGAGTTGTGAAGAAGAATTTACAGTTGAAAAGGTCAGCGCTGAAAGAATAAACACACGTTTGGAAAGGAGTGTTTATGAACTTGAATTTAATGGTGATATTGTAGCAAATGATGTCATTTTTTTTTGCGTGCTTTTGACTGTATTCTATCCGCGTTTAAAGAGCGAGATAGTTTGACTCCCAATTGTAAAGTGAGTACAAAAATAGTGTTAATCGAGTTGAAAGCCCATTATATTGAATATAGATACCCGCATACTTTGAGTGGTGAATTAACGTTAAATCGCATTTATTGTGTAGTACAGAGCAATGAGGATGTAAGTGTGAACTCGATTACGTGCGAGTTTGCTATTTTATTTAAGCGTTGTAGAACTTAAAGCAGTTATTTCCATTTTGACGCTTTATATATTAAACAGATGGTGTGTATTTTGTTGTATATAAAATTCTTCTGTACTAACTGTATTATTTTTGTTTTAATGCGTGTATATATATATATATATATATATATATATATATATATATATATATATATATATATATATATTTAAGCGTGATAGAAACCCACCTTAATCCATGTATTTCTATTATTGATGCGTATATATATATATATATATATATATATATATATATATATATATATATATATTTTAAATGTGTTGTGTACTTTGTTATACAGGGTGTCTCAAAAGTCACTATCTATTTCGGTGAGATTAGATGTTTTTTTTAAAAATGCTATGCTGGCATAAAGATATGTACTTCTGGTGCAAATTTGTGTATTTAAAAAAAGTTAATTGGTTTATTTCGAATTTTGTGTAATTTATAAATTTCCCATTTCAGACCCATCTTGACATGCTTGAACAATTCCTCGAACCTCAACTTCTTACAGATGGCATTCTTGACACAGTAGATTTTCAGCAGGATGGAGCACCGTGTCATTATGCAATAATTGTACGTGATTATCTTGACAGACGCTTCCTCGATCGCTGGATTGGTCGTGGAGGAACACAACCATGGGCAGCACGTTCACCCGATTTAACACCATTAGATTTTTTCGCCTGGGGGATGTAGCCGAACTTCGAAATCGTATTACCGATGCAGTTCAGAAAATAACACCTCAAATGCTGGAAAGTGTGTTCCGGGAAACAACTTATCGCTTTGAGCTCTGTAGAGACACTGATGGTCGCCATGTGGAGACAGATAAATAAATAGCACTAATTCTTTGTGGCAGTTACTTTCAAATGAATATATTTTTCATGTCTTAAACCAGTTTTTCGTAATTCCCATTATTTTTCAAAATAGATAGTGACTTTTGAGACACCCTTTATATAGAATTTTTCTGTACTAGCTGTATTATTTTTGTTCTGATACGTATATATACATATGTTAAATGACACCATTTATTCCTGTTTTTGCGTCAAATGTAATTCTCCTCTACTGAGTGTATTGCTTTCATATATATATATATATAATATATATATATATATATATATATATCATGTGTGTATTATCTCTCTTTTGCCCGTAATTAGATACATATTTTGTATTTCGATATATATTTACACCTTTTAAACAAACATTAATAGAAATGAAGGGCATATATATATATATATATATATAAACGATACGGTGCGTGTGTGTGTGTGTGTGTGTGTGTGTGTGTGTGTGTGTGTGTTTGAGGCATAGCGATGGTAATTCACCTTTATATATACGTAAATAGCTGTGTACGTCAAACACGACTGGCAGCCTAGGAAGGCTAGGGAAGACTTCAAAATGCTTCGAGACGCAGGAGTGAAAAGATAGCTTCACTCCTTCTGGTGTTTTATTTTAGGCTACCCACATTTACATACCCACATGCATATATATATATATACGTATATATATATATATATATATTTTTTTTTGGTGGGCCTGAGCTTTCAGGTTAGGTTACCCATTGGAGATCACATACAACTCATATATATATGAAAGAAGCTTTTCTATACATGCATACACAGAGTTATCCCACTGTATTCATTGGAATAAGGCTTCAGTTTTATTTCACTCTGGCAACATTGTTAATAGAAATATTCTTGAGTCTGCCATTATCCAACTTACAAATAACTTCAACGTAAGCAAAGGTCTTTTTCAACTCGATCCTGTTGTTTTGAATTCCTTCAGAACAGATTTAGATAAGAAGGGTAGAACGCCAAATCTTTGGTAAACTTGTATGCTACTCTAATAACTTTTACTTTTCAATTTATTTTTATAGACATCGAACTTTACCAAGAAGGGCAGATTGCTAAAACCCAGGCAGATTTCCAGTATAAATTTGTATTTTTATTTTTTAATTATCTATAACATTGGTTGGAAACAATTCATTTGATCTTGTGCTAAAAATCGGTAGTTTTTCCTTACAAATTTGTATGCTCCTACCACAATCCTTTAATCTTTGATAATTGTTTTATTTTTTATTTTATTTTTTTTATCTCCGTTTATTGTATGTATATATTTTTTTCTGTAACCTATATATAGGCTGTAACTCTCTATGTACTTCTACTTCAGTGTTCCTGAGGATGTCATTAGACGAAAGCGCTTGAGCACCATTCGGTGTTTCCTTTCCTTCGTGGTTTTATTCATCATAAATATTATTCACGTGTTACTTTCGTGAAATAATTTTCACCTACATACATATATTTTTGTGGGCGTGAGCAGCCAGGTTAAGTTACACCTTGGAGTTCACATACTTACAGCTCATATATATATATATATATAACGAAGCTTTCCTCTACATGCATGCACACCTACACACCTAGATATATTTTTTGGGGCCTAAGCAGCTAGGTTAGGTTACCCATTGGCGTTCACACACATAAACACACACACACACACACACACACATGTGTGTGTGTGTATATATACTGTATATATATATATAAATAACTTTTCGGGTGCTGACGGGGGAGAAGAGGGCTCAAAAACACTCTCATCATGTTGCATGCATTGTTGCATGAATTGCACGCGGCCTTTTTGCGGTCATACTACTAAAAGTAACTAAAATTGAATGCGTAATTTGTATAATCCAAACATAGTTACGTATCGACCCATAGGAATGAAAGAGCTGTTCATGGAAAGTCGTTGTTCACAGGTACTTCAGTTAGAGTAGATTGTTTTCAGTGGAAAGTTCGTGTCATCAGTAGTGATGTAGGTCACATCCGCATCCGCATCCGCATCCGCGGAACATCCGCACATTTTCTCGCATCCGCATCCGCACCCGCATCCGCACTTTGGACTGCGGATGTCGTGCGGATGTGGACCGTTGAGATAAAATGTCATTAATAAGCGGAAATTATCAAATTCTACTATATTAATAGAACTAGTTCATTGTGCGCAAAAGTGATGCAAGCGACAAGACGAGAGGCTGTTCTTGTATGAAGTTACTCTCTTGCAACCTACTTAGATCCACGTTACAAAGCTAAGTTATTTTCACATAGTACATTAGAACGAGTTAAATCATCACTTGGCAAAGCAGTTGAAGAGCTTCAATCTCTTGAATCTGTCGCTTCGCCACCCACCAAAAGAATAAAAGTTTCAGTGACAGAACCAACACCTTCAACAAGCAAATCTATCACAGAATCTGTCTCTCAGTTTCTTGAGTCAAGCAGCAATGACGAGACCTACGCGATGTCAAAAGATGTAGTAAAAATGATCGAGAGCTATCACCAAGAAAAACGCCTGGCTGCATGTGACAATCCTATTAGTTGGTGGAAAAATACGCAGAATATCTATCCATACTTGAGTAAACTTGCAAGGAAACATTTAGCCTGTCCTCCAACAAACGTACCAAGCGAGAGATTATTTAGCAGTGCTGGATTAATATATGATGAAAAGAGAAACAGACTGGCAGCAGAAAAGGCAGAAAATTAATGTTCCTTAAGCATAACCTTCCTATAATTAAGTTTGAACATTAAACGATGAACATCTTAGTTTACTTTATTTTAATTACTCATTTATAAATATGCCTGATAAAACATTAAACTTAATATAAATAGTTATCAAGCTAATTAAAGATCTCTTTCTATAAGGGTGGAGGTTGGGGAAAGAGGTCGGTGGGGTGCATTTGAGTTGGGTTCACGTCCCGCATCCTGGTAACACAATTATGGTTTCTAATTGTGGCTGAAACTCAACAAAATATAACGAATTTATTTGCAGACGAATTCACTAATTGATTTCTATATTAGTTAGATGCTTGATATTATTTTATATGTTCAGAGAAAAGTACAGCAATTATTGTACAATTAATCAATTATACTACTTTATAGCTACAGCTCTCTCTATAATAACTTATTATATACGTTAAACACAACAAATCTCGAATATATCCTAAAAATAACGAAAATGTAGACATCCGCATCCGCATCCGCGGATGTTGAAATCGAACATCCTCATCCGCATCCGCATCCGCGGATGTGAAAAAAATGACATCCGCTACATCACTAGTCATCAGTGAACCTGAAATTAGAAATAATTTGATATTCATTACCCCTATAACTCATTAAATACAGGCATTTGAATTCATTAATCAAATGAGTAAATTCGTCATATATGGAATTTACTTTAACAGTTATATAGACTTGTTTTTATTCTCAGTAAATTACCTTTTTTTTGTACAGAAACGAGGGGCCAACAGCGAATGACGCCAAAGCGCCCCTCCCACCCACGAAAGAGAAAGAGAGCCAAAGTCAAGGTTCAGGGTTTCCAAGACGCCTGGACACTCTGCGTTTGAAAGATTGGAGTTCATTGACAGGGAAAGATGGAATGAGGAAGATTGTTCCAGATTTCACCGGGTGAATACATGGAAGATTGAAACTACCGACGAATATGTAGAAAGTCTGGTACTGAGTGCTCTCCTTAAAGGAGGAGGCATGCAGTTAGATAGTTCAGAAGACCAGTGTTCGTTATAATAACGATAGTAAGGAGAGAGTGAGGCAACATTGCGGCGAACAGAAAGAGACTGAAGACAGTCAGTAAGAGGCGGGAAGTGATGACACGAAAAGCCTTTGATTCCACCCAGTCAAGTAAAGCTGTGTGGGTTGAGCCACCCCTCGCATGAGAAACGGACTACACACAGGAAACACCAGACACTTGTACAGAGAAAACAGGTGAGTAGGGGTGAAGAAACTGCGGAGCCAGTACAGCACACCTAGCCTTCTAGAACCTGTTTTAGAAAGAGTGTGTATGTGATCTTTGCAGGAAAGATCGCGGAAAAAGGAAATGCCAAGAATGTTAAGAGAAAAGATAGGATTGAGTGTTGTGTGTTGTTGAAGGTAAGGGAATAATCGTGTGGAGGATTGTGATGAGTAGAGAGATGGAGAAACTCAGTTTTTGAGGCACTGCAACCCACGAGATTTTCTCTACTCCAATCAGAGATGGCAGAAAGGTCAGAGGTCAGGTGTACCATAGTCATGGAGTGACTGTTGAGATGGACGCTTTGGGAAGCTGGTGTAAAGTGAAGAGTGGAATCATCGGCATAGGCGTGGATAGGACAGGAAGTACGACTTAATGGAACATTAAAAAATGAAAAGAAAAGAATGGATAACAGGACAGAACCCTGAGGAACACCACTGTTGATAGCTTTAGACGAAGAACAATGGACATCTATCATACAACTGCAGCTATAGATCAGCCAGGAAGGAAATTAGAGAGGACGGCACAGAGAGAAAGATAGAAACCGAAGGAGTGCAGTTTGGAAAATAAAGATTTATGCCAGACACCATCAAAAGATTTTGATATATCTAGAACAATACAAAAAGTTTCACCGAAATCTCGAAAGGAGGATGACCAAGAGTCAGAAAAATATGCAAGAAGATCGCCAGTGCAGCACCCCTTGCGGAACCCATACTGAAGAACGGAAAGAAGATTGCGAGAAGAGAGCTTTTAAAGGGCGAGAAGAATTAGAATTGGATAGGTTTTCACATTTTTGTCGAGTGAAGAAATTTTTGGAGAGTTAAACCAAGGTTTTTTGCATTAGTAGTAGGAATAGAATATGGGATGTACGCCTCCATGCCCGAGAGAATCACTTCCGTGATGCGTCCAGCACACTCGGAAGGGCCCAGACCACGGAAGCAGTAATCATTCCATTGGAAATCACAGAAGTACTGCCTTAGGGCCTTCCAATCAGCGGCGCCAAAGTACCAATGCGTCTCCTCTTAAAAGGATCCAAAGGCCGAATTGGAGCGAGAGGACAGGAAACAGATATAAGATTGTGGTTAGAGTAGCCCAACGGAGAAAAAAGTTTGACAGAGTAAGAAGGATGAGAGGTAAGAAATAAATCCAGAATGTTGGACTTATCTCCAAGGCGATCGGGGATATGAGTAGGGTGCTGTACAGAAAAGGGGTTGCTGTTAGTCGTCCCAGACACCTAAGTTTCAGTAAGGAAAAGAAGATGAGATTTAAATAGGAGAGGTGGTGTTCAACAGATTAAAAATTTGAGAAAGGCCACGAATGTTGCAGAAGTTTATGAAAAGTGAATCAGGTAGAGGCCCAGGACATCTCGAATAGGCGGTAGCAGATCCAGCCCCGCTGCCCGGGTCTGCGTTCCGGGTATGGGCATGCGGGTAGCCAGAAGCGGGTACATTTGTGGTCCCCTCCCCAGGGGACTCCGAGGCTCTTGAAGTTGATGCCATTTTTTTTTTAATTTTGAAAAGATTACGTAGTTTGTAAGATGCATGTGTATGTAGTGAGGAATAGGGAGAGAAGTGTGTGTTTGAGAGCATGCTGAACTGCTCACAGGGTAGATAAGACACATAAAAATATCAGCCAAGGAGGACAGTGACATGAGAAATGGGAGTTCCTGCACTCTCTATCTTCTGCCTAACATCCCTCCCCGGAGTACTTCCCGTGTCGATTGGTATCTACATTCTCCTCCTGAAGATTTACTTTTGTTGACGGAATCTAAATATTTTCACTTCACCAAGAAAGACTATATCGCCTTTCAGACATGTTACGTACACCATTTTTAATAAATTTTTAGTATTTCGTTTCATTTACATGAAAATAAACTGAACTTTATAAAAGATGAACTTACTTGCATCCAAAAACACGAAATAAAAAAGGAATTATGAAGAAATGATGGAGACACAAAATTTCCTTTTGGAAAATAAAAAAATTGAGAGTTGATTAAACTCGTGCTCCACAATAGTCACTTTATTTTCTCTTATGCGGGTCCAAAGTTTGCTTTTTTACGGTTTTTACGGGTTTCGATTGGAAAAGTTTTGTTGAGAATATTTGATATAAATTTGATAATAATAATTATGCCCCCGAAATGCAATTATTCATTACATATTCAGGGAAATTGCAAACTTTATTCTCTGTGTCCCAAACGCTTCCGCTAGCACATTCGAGCAGGTATGCATAACCGTCTGAACATTCGCAGAAGGAGGAGCAGTCATCGTCGTCAGGGTTTGGCATGGCCACGGGTATTTCTTCATCTACCCTCGGACATTGCGCAGATACTTCTTCGGAACAGAAAACGGGATCTTCAGAATTTTCGCCACTAGCCAGACAGTTTAAAGAAAGGAAGAGTACGCAAAGCGCTAACAAACGAACATGCATTTTGAAGTATTGCGATACTTTGTATCTGAGAAACAGGAATGTTTTTAGAGGCTAAACATTACAAAATATATTATTTTCCCCTTTATGTATAAAAAAAATTCAGTATATTAAAGTCACTCGTAATAACTTCCACCTCTGAACCATGTATAGAGGACCCCTCGTGTGTGTTGTAAACGGATGATTTGCGAACACTAATTAGAAAAAAAAGAAATATTTCATTACCATAAATGTATATGGTGCTGCACGTGAGAAATAACATATGTTCTTATCTTAGGAAGATAAGAAACATGATAAATCTCACAAAATGGCGCTTTCCTGATTAAAAAAGGCGTAAACTGTACTTTGTATCGATCAAGCAAATCAGCCCCATTTCATACGCGAAAAACACTGGATATTTAATACATAACGTAATTTTATATAATTTCACATACTTGTTATTTATAATGTTTCTAAATATATATATATATATATATATATATATATATATATATATATATACACGCCTCGGTGGTGTAGTGGTTAGCATTGGTGACTACGAATCCACCGGACCCGGGCTTGATTCCCCGTGACGGCAGTCGGCGCGCAGCTCACCCATCTGTTCATCTTTTCATACAATAAACTTAGTTGGTAGATAAATGGGTACCCTGGGTAGTCCACTGGTTAAGACGCTGGGCTGCTGATAGGATGGTTGTGAGATCGAGTCCGGTCGAGGACTGTAATTTCTGACCACCAGTGGTGGGTCGTGGTTCAGATTCCACGTTAAGTTGCATGTCTAAGTTGAAGCAACAAGCTTGACTTTCGTCAGAATGAACAACGCCAATGGAGGCAAAATCAAGAGTACCGAGGTGTATATATATATATACCGGGTGTCCGAGAATTATCTGTACAATTTTTGGCTGTTATTAAAAGTCAACCATGAAGTGTAGAAATTCCAGTGCTGTCCAATTTTACAGAGAAACTCATTAAGTTTTTTCTGATAACAAGTTTTCACAAGTTTTTCTTTTTTGTACGCGGGTGACAGACATTGATGATTTAAAAGCAAGAATCACAGCTGCTATTGAGCGAATTGATGTGGATATGCTGCAGCGTACATGGCAACATTTGGATTATCGATTGGATGTTTTGCGAATCACTGATGGTGCACATATCGAATGTTTGTAACAACGTTACTTTAATAAAAGAAACTTCTGAAAATACAGATTCTAAATAATCTTGTTTAAGAATTTTACGTTGTTATCAAGAATTTTATTAAAAGATGAAATTGTACAGATAATTTTCCGACACACTGGAATTTCTAAAAAACTTGTCAAAACTTGGTATCAGAAAAAACTTAATGAGATTCTCTGTAAAATGGGACAACACTGGAATTTCTACACTTCATGGTTGACTTTTAATAACAGCCAAAAATTGTAGAGATAATTCTCGGACACCATGTGTGTATATATAATATATTTTTTTTTTTTTTAAGTTCAGGAAGAACCGATTCGCCTCTATTTAAAAGGGCATATCTCAGCGGAAAAACAAAGAAAAAGGGAGAGGAAAGACAGAGGAAAAAGAAAGGGTGGAGGGGACAGTCGAAGTGGAAAAAGACCAAGGATGACAAGGACTGCAGGGTCGAGCCCCATCATCCTTGGGTGCTAGGGCCGGGAGGGCGCACGTGAAACCTCCAGGAACAAGCACGTACAAACGAGCACAAAGAGCACTCAAGAGCACGAGCTTAGAACCCCCTTGCGGGGATATATATAATATATATATATTTTTTTTTTTTTAAGTTCGGGAAGAACCGATTCGCCTCTATTTAAAAGGGCATATCTCAGCGGAAAAACAAAGAAAAAGTGAGAGGAAAGACAGAGGAAAAAGAAAGGGTGGAGGGGACAGTCGAAGTGGAAAAAGACCAAGGACTGCAGGGTCGAGCCCCATCATCCTTGGGTGCTAGGGCCGGGAGGGCGCACGTGAAACCTCCAGGAACAAGCACGTACAAACGAGCACAAAGAGCACTCAAGAGCACGAGCTTAGAACCCCCTTGCGGGGTATATATATATATATATATATATAGAGTGTCCCATAAGTCTGGAACCATAGGGTAAAATAAGTAATTCATGTTTTTCCATTTATGCAAGTGCCCATGATGTCTTTGAGTAAGGAAGAACGCATCCAGGTAATTCTGCTCGATGAAAATCGGAGTCAGAGGGAGGTCGCTGAGGAATTTAACAGATTGCATCCGGACCGCGCGCCGATAACACACAGCTGTGTCGCCAAACTTGTAGGAAAGTTCAGGGAAACGGGATCCATAGGAGATAAACGGCGCAGTGGACCTCCGAGGACATGCACCGACGATGACACAGCCGCTACCATCCTCGCTCATTTCACAAACAGTCCCTAAAAGTCTCTTCGGCGTTTTTATTGCCGTTTTTATCAATTTGCCCTATGGTTCCAGACTTACGGGACACCCTGCGTATATATATATATATATATATATATATAGAGAGAGAGAGAGAGAGAGAGAGAGAGAGAGAGAGAAATCCATGCTATTGGTTCAGTGTTGAGATATTTCATGCAGGAAAATTAAAGCAAAAGTAGTGATGTTTCGCTCCAATCACTGTAGCATTTTCAATCTTTATTCACCAAAAAAACAGAGAAAGTGTTTTATATACCTTAAAAAGTTAAAAAAGTGGGAATGGAGAGAGGGAGCCGGAAGGTAGGGCTGGTCTCAGATAAAGTTACAAAGATTAACCACTGGTTTATATAGGTAGCCCAGGTGTGAGTATAAAAACTTTTATAGTATAATAATAAAAGGAATTAACATCATATAAGGTTAGAAAGATTCATTAAACGATACAACAGAGAATTAAATAAACTAAACTAAGTGAATGAGGTAGGAAGGGAGCTAGGTATGTACGAATCGTTGTTTGGATTTATCAATAGTGTTTTTCTTTATTGAAGAGTAAATTAAATAGTTATATATGATATTTTCCTGTCTGCCCGTGTTTAGATTGAAGTTTTTTGTGTGTTGTATAAGGGCTGATTCGTAGAGGAGCCTCGTTGGGTAATGTGGTGCGTTAAAGATGACGGGGCCCTCCTTGAACTATGAGAAAAAGATTGAGGACAGTGGAGTAGTTATACTACTGGAATAAAGTAACCTTAACTATTTTTATGTAATATTTTATTTGCCTGAAATATTTCACTTGCCTGAAAAGCTGTCATGCTTCCCAACGGCATATTCGGGTAAGAATATTGTAATTAAACTACAAAAATTGGATCACCTGAAGATCCGTCACCCCAGTCATTTTTAGTTAACTTTATAAGGCTAACTAACGAAAATATCACGACCTAACCTAACCAATCGTTAGGGTCAACTGTACGCCCTTGACGATTGGTTTGTTTAGGTCGTGATATTTTCGTTAGTTAGCCTTATAAAGCTAACTAAAAAAGGCTGGGGTGACGGATCTTCATGTGATCCCAAAAATTAAATGTTAATCCTAACATTTTGTAAACCAGTATGGATGTAATTTATTCTTTCTGAATAAAGATTATGATGATGATGGAAACCCCGCTAATAACGCTTTGAACAATACCTTTGTTATCCAAAAACGAGCAATAAGGTTATTTGATGCTGATTTCCTTGATCATTCTGGTGCATTTTTTAAAGGACTAAAACTATTAAAGCTCGATGATGTAATCAAACTGGCATATTTTACTTTTATTTACAGGTGTAGGAGCAAAATCATTAACTTACAATGAGTAAATAGATATTTTGCCACTCAAGAAATCCACTCATATCAAACCAGAAATAGATTGAAGCATGTTATACTTCAATTTAGATTGTCTTCATCTAAAAAATTACCCATTTTCATTTGGATTGAAACTATGGAATGATTTACTGTAAATACTGAAAAAAAATATTGTTAATGTAAATTCGTTTAAAACAAAGTTGAAATCTCAATTAATAATGGAATACTAATAAAATTCTAGGATTAATGTACATTACTACTGTTTACTGTTTATTCATTTCTCGTGTGTAATCAAGGATTAAAGATACATTACTCGTGATTGTGCATCGCTTATCTCTTGTGTCTAATATTGATTTCTTTGTGTGGTATTCGTATAATACCTTCAATAATTACTTTGTATTTGTTATATCGATGATGATGATGATAATTTAAGATTAATACATACCCGAATAATTTTTATTCATGATTTATGTATTATTAATTAATAATAACTTTTATTTTTAATTAAGAGCCCAGTAAAGCCTAAAGATTCAGGGCCAAATTAAAAACAATAAATAAAAAAGAATAAAAAATAAATAATTTGATGTCCTGTGTTTCTGTTGTGGTTGTAGATGGCGTTTGAAGTATTGCCGGTACGGATCGTTTGTTTGTGGTCTGTTATCTTCTTGTTTTTCCAATGTAACAGTTTTCACAGTCGCAACAGGGGATGGCGTAGACCAGTCCTTTCTTCTGTTGGGGTGTGTTGTATACCGCTTTGTTTTTTATGGTGGAGTTCGTGCTAAAAACTGCGTGAGTTGTTTAGGGAGAGTGTCATTGATGTTGTGGAGTGTAGATATGTATGGGATACGTATACCGCTTTGTTTTTATGGTGGAGTTCGTGCTAAAAACTGCGTGAGTTGTTTAGGGAGAGTGTCATTGATGTTGTGGAGTGTAGATATGTATGGGATACGTATTCTTCTATTGTCGTTATTTGTGCTGGGTGTGGGTCTCGGTGATCTTTGTTTCCTGGTGACTTTGTTGAATGTGTCTTCTATGAAGTGGATTGGGTAGGCAAGACCAGGAAGGTGTATTTTCTGTGCTGTATTTCTTCATTTAGAAATTCGTGGTGTGAGAAGCACAATGCCGCGAGAAAGAAAGAGATGATCACTGTTTTTTTTGTGGAAGTGGAGTGGTTCGAGTGGTAGAGTATGTGTGTGTTTGTGTGTGTAGGCTTTCTGTAGATGGAAGTAGTGATGGTTTGTTGTTGTTTCTGTGTGGCCTCAAGTCTAGAAGCGGGAGTGTATTCTGCACTTCCCACTCGGCGGTACATTTGATAGTGGGAGTGATTTCATTAAAGTTGTCGAAGAAGGCTTGGAAGTTTAAATCATCTGACCTTAGGAGGAGGATGTCATCCACATACCATAGCCATGTAATAGGTCTCTTCCGAGGTAAGATGGTTCATAGCAGGTCCGCTTCAAAGTGTTCCATGAAAAGATTGCTAGGACTGGTGAAAGGGGGAATCCCATAGGTAAACCTGAAGTTTGTTTCCAAAATTTTTCTTGAAATTGGAAGCAGGAGTCTTCAATGCAGATCTTTATTAGTTCGAAAAAATAGGCGGCAGGTATAGGTAGTAAGTTTTGGACTGAATGCAAGAAAGCTTCAAGGAAGGGTAGGGTTTCGTGTTTGGGAACACTATTGAAGAGTGAGGTCACATCGGGACTGATGAATTTGTGTCCTGAAGGATTAATGTTTTTAATACTTTCAAATTGTCATATACTGTATATATATATATATATATATTTAGGCGAGTTCGAACGATGGTTCAGGATCGACCTACGGTCGACCCCTCTGCAGCATCCCGCCTCATTTGCGGGATTTGGTGAAGGAGGGAATTGCTGTTTGATCTCCTCCTGCCCTCGTAGCCAGCCACGCATGGCTGTTCAGGAACTTTGCACAGGAATCTGTCCAGCTGGTTCTTGAAGTTATTCAGGTCGGTGTGCTAGAGATTCCTCACTTCTTTTGGTAGAACATTGAAAAGCTTTGGGCCTCGTATTCTGAGTGTATTTTCCATCCTCGTTTTCATGGCCCCTTGTTCCACCGCAGCTGGGACCACACAAATTCTACCTCTTCTCTCATTCTAGTTTGTTTCTATTTAATTTCTAAGGTAAGGGACAGAGCCCGCAAGTATTTTCCATTTGTATATTATTGTGTACCGCTCACGCCTTCTTTCAAGAGAGTAGAGTTTCAGTGATTGTAGTCGGGACCAGTAGTCTTCACTTCCGTTTCCTCTATCTTAGATGCAAAAGTCATTTGTATAGTTTCCACGTTCGCAATGTCTCGTTTTCTGTATGGGCTTGTGAGTACTGAGCAATACTCAATTATTGGTAAGACTAGACTCTTCCATAATTTGAGCACGATGTTTGCTTTTCTGCTGCGGAAGCTCCTCCAGATGAGTCCCATTAATTTTCTAGCCGTCGTAATTTTGATGTTATAGTGCTCTCTGAATTCTGCATCCGGCGACATTATTACTCCAAGATCCCTGACTTGTTGATTTGGTGTTATCTGTTTGGCTTGCAGAGTTTTGTACCTTTTTTTCTGTAGCTCCTTGTTATTACCATATCTTACAAGTTAGAATTTTTCTTCGTTGAACTTCATATTGTTGCCTTCTGCACACTGGAATAATGTTTCAATGTCGTTTTGTAATCTTTCTATGTCACCTTCGTTCAATATTTCCTTGCATATCTTTGTGTCATCTGCGAAACATGATACAATACTGTCATTGATATCTGCATCAATATCGGCAATAATTATTATGAACAGGGATAGTACTGTCCCTTGTGGGACAGAGCTCTCTACTTCCGAGACTTCCGATTTGACTCCATTTACCACCTCTCTTTATGTTCTTTGCGTCAAGATATTAAATATCTATCTAGGCATGATCTTCCAGTCATGAAACCATGTTGATTTGGGTTGTATAAGTTCTTTTCTTGTAGGTAGTAGGTAGTTTCGCTTCTAATTATACGTTCAAAGTACTTTATAAGGTGTGAGGTGAGAGCTACCGGCCGATAATTCTTGGGCATTGCTCTGTTATCACCTTTGAATAAAGGGGCAATGTTCGCGTTCTTTAACGGCAATGGAATTTGTCCTTTGTCGAGTGATTTGCTCCATAGTAAGTATAGCGGTTTGGCAATACTCTCTTTACAGTTCTTCAGAAATGTGGCACTCCATGTGTCTGGCCCTGGTGCTGAATTGTCTCGCATCTGTGATAGAACCTTGATTACATCTCCTTCTGAGAACTCTAAGTCCGTTAACAGGTTTGTGTCAGAATTTGTCCTTGGCTGATTTGTATCAATGTCGAAAAATTCGTCTGCTTTTTCTACTTTCATCTCGGACTTAGGGTGCTAAACACAGAGTTAAATTGTTCCTTAAGCAGTTCACTCATTTTTTTGGGTTAATTTGTGTGTTTGGCCTCCCGTCTATCAACGGACCAATACTCTCTCTGCACTGCATTTTCCTTTTCGCAAAAGAGTAGAAGTATTTTGGGTTATTTTTTGTTTACTGCAACCTTGTTCTTCGTTTGTCTTATGTATGAATGTTTACTTTAGGTCCGTTTCGATTTCGCCTAATTTCCTCTCTAGTTTGAGTCTCTTTGCATCAGTTTTGCATCTGTGGAGATGTTTTACGGTTTGCTTCCGTTGTCTAAATAGTGTCCTGATTTTTCTCTGGAGCTTGCTACTTTTTCTCTTTTGTCTCTCTGGAACATGCTTCAGTAATGTAGGTTTGGTTTCAGACTCCATTATACCTAGTATTTGTTCTGAAGTCTTCTCGTGAAGTAGTAATTCCCAATTTACTTCCTTTAAATCTTTATTTACACTTTCCCAAACTACTTTCTTTTAATTTATGTTTAAGCCTTCAAATATTCCTTCTGCCTCTCTGGAATGAGTTTTCGGACCTCTGGGTGCTAATTTCAATTGTATATCGATTAGTTTATGGTCAAAGAAATTCGTGTGTGTTACCTTTTTATTTATTATTATTTCATTGTTATTTGTCAAAATTAAATCCAAAACGTTCTCTTTCCTAGTGGCTTCACAGATTTCCTGAGTAAGAGCGCAATGTTCCATCATATCTAATAGCATTATTGCTTGGGTTCTATCATCTTTTGTAATGTTGCCATGAAACTTCTCAACATATAATTATGACTTCGTCATTTTTCTTCCATGTTATGAATGGGAAATTAAAATCGCCACAAATTAGAATATTTGTTGCTGAAATTTCAAGTAATAGCATGTTTTGTATTTCATTAGTGGCAAATTTGAGTTCGCTTTTTGTGGTGCACACCACAGGAGTTTTCAGTGTTGACCATAATACATAGAGAGCAAAATCGCGTAACGCTGACACGAGTTTGGCTAAATTTTTATTTGTTTTCTATTTTACAATTGGTGAATTATTTATTTTTAAACTACTTAATCATTTTTTTAGATTTAGCTTAATAATGTAATCGTGTTCATTTCCTGAATACACTCTCTCTTCGTTGTAAAAGATGAAGTCATGTCCTTCTTAACGCTTAATTTGAATCTTAAGCATTTAATTTTTGCTCATGTGCATGTTTGTTTGTAATTCGTGATGGGAAGGCATATTTCAATTTCCATTTTTAGTTAACTCGGCAGATCATGATAACATCAGATCTGTCAATATGCGGTTTAAAATAAAAATATGGCTTCCTCTTGCTTAGCAGTCTAGACCTTGCTACAGCTAAAATATTTGTTTTGGCTTTAAATGTTTTGTACAGTAAATCAGCCTATTGAGAATAAAAAATTAAAAACAGATCAGCATTAAATAATAATGATGTCAGTAAAAAAATCAGTATAAAAGCCCATAAAATTTCTCCAATGTTCATTCTGAATTGGCTGATCTAACTTAGAGGCTGAGCATTACTTGTAACATTTTAGCAGTAAAACTACAGTAAGAAAAAATCTTTGTCTTCTCCCTCGAGCCTTGCTCTCTTCAGATAACTTAGTCTTAAATAGAGAAAAATTATTTCCCGATACGTTACAAGAAGAATCGGGGAACCTTCAGAGAATTAAGTAAGCTCCACAGAATCCTCCGATCCACTACAAGAAGAAATCGGAGAGTAGTATAGAATAAAACTACTGCGATCCCTATACGGTACCAGCTACTCCAGAGTAACAAATCCGTTGCTGCCACCTAACCAGAACCCCCGTTAACTTCGAACCGACCAAAGCCAGAGACGGAGGGGTTAACATATATATATATATATATATATATATATATATATATATATATATATATATATATATATATACATATGTGTGTGTGTGTATATATATAATATATATATATATATGTATATATATATATACAGTATATATATATCTTTTACACCATTAACCCACATTTTACTGTCTTCCTCTCATTGTGTCATGTGTCTTTTTCACCGTACGTACGTTCCTCACTCATCCTTTCTACATGACCAACCCACTTTAACAAACTCTCACTCATTCTCCCTTCCAAGGACATGATGGCACCACACCTTCGCCTCATTCTATCAATCCTTCTTATGCCATGGAGTGTTTACCAAACTGGAGAACCTGAAATACCTGAAAAAGTCAAGGAAGTTTTAAATTCTGGAAATGTTATGAACTTGTCAGGGTTTTTTAATTATAAACGAGGAATTTGTTTAGGCAAAAAATGGATCACCTGAAGAGCGGGGACCCCACCTTTCTTTAGTTATCCTTATAATGCTAACTAATGAAAATATCACGACCTAACCTAACCACTCGTCAGGTCAATTGTACTCCCTTGACGATTGGTTAGGTTAGGTCGTGATATTTTCGTTAGTTAGCCTTATAAAGCTAACTAAAGAAGGCTGGGGGCCCTGATCTTGAGGTGATCCCAAAAATAATTTAAAATAGCATTATGTCTGCGATTAAAATACAGATTAGGATTAAAATTGAAAGTGACATATTTCTTACAGTTTAAAAGCTTGTCAAATTTATTTGGAATTCAGGAAAAATTTTTAAGATTGAGGTGTTTCTGAGTAAAGTATGACAGAATATTAACTAGAGTTACGCCGATACCAATTTTTTGGCCGATACCGATACCCGATACCGATACCTACTTTCGAGCCGATCCCGATACTGGATACCCGATACTTTAAAAAAATGAAAGTTTAAATTTGATATAGAAAATTGATAATCAAAAAAATTTTGACTGACATAAATTTCGTGATGCTGATTCTTTAATAAGTTAATATTGATAGATGTTTCATATCTTCATTATTTATTACAGACAAAATGAGGCAAGATAAGTAACTTATAGGATATGGACCATTATGATATGAATACTGGGATAAGCCCCCATTTGATTCACCCGGCTACCCTCTTTCCTTTTATTTAAACAAGTTACAACGTAGTGACATTAGTGAGAACAGTGACTAATAATTGCAATGATTATAATATTTTATTCCAGTTATAATGAAATTGAAAAGGTATACAAGATACATCACAGAAGACAAAAAATGAAATTCTCGGTAATAAAACATAAAAGACACAAATTATTAATTAGGCCAAAAAGTAATAAAGACAAAAAATAATAAGTAATAAAAATCCTCCAATAAAATTAGATTTGAAATTAAAACAATATTCACTTTTTTAAATTAATCACTGTAAGAGCTTAGTCTCTTAGATTACCAACCAACAACTGCGAACTGATTCTTGAAGTGAATTTGTTTCATGAAATCATGATATACAATTGCACACACTTAATATTTGAAGTTAAAAATCCTAAGATTGAACTTCAGGAACATCAATTGTTCTCCTGTATTGAAAGCTAGTCTCGTTTTCTTGGGATTGTATATGTTACCACCAATGCTAAAGAGCCGTTCACTCTCAATTGAAGAAGGAGGGGCTGATAAATATTTCTTAGCTAGGTGACACAAATTTGGGAAAAGTTTGCTGGTGATCTTCCACCATTCCAATGGACTCAGATTCCTATCAAGGTTGTTGAGAGCAACATATTTTTCTATCTCTCCTTTGAGCGAAAATCTAAGTTTTGATGAACTTCTCTGAATTGAATCAGTGGTTCCTCTGTCTTGAGGGGTTGTTTCGTCAGTGGTGCGATGAGAATCACCATAGTTGGCTTCATTACTCTTGCTGGCAATAAGTTGATCATAATAACTGTCAAAATCAAGGTCTTCCGTGTCTTGATCTTTACTTGCTTCAACTTTGATGGTGTAGTGATCAGGGGACTCTTCACTTTCGCTCTCATGATCATTCTTCTGTTGCTTGAGTACTTCTACTTTGCCTGCTAATGTAGATGAAAGATTGCTGAGGTGAGTTTAGGAGCTGGTTTCATTCTTCTTCTCAAAAAAAGCATCTTTGAATCTAGGGTCCAAGAATGTAGAAAATATCATGTTCTTGTCATCCTTATATTTCATGAACGCTGGGAACAAGAATTTTTGAGGGCTGCAATTGGACTTCCCAGGTGACCAAATCCTCCCTCAGTTCTTGCCCTTTCAACAAACAGCTCAAGAAATCTAATCTATGGGAGAATTTCAGAGGCGGTATTATCTCTGCTAAGCCTGACTGTAGTTTTGTGAAAAACTCTCAATAACTTGACAAGTTTTGCAATTACATTCCACTTATCTGCATCAAATGTTGGTAGGTTTGGCGTATTCAAGAAGTAGTTAGCAATTGGTATTTTCTATTCAAGCAACCCTTCCAAAAGAAAGCAAGTACTATTCTACCTAGTTGGCACATCTTGAATCTCCTTCTGTTCTGGTAGTCCATGTTGTCTTTGAATTTCATGCAACTTGGTGTAGGCAGCAGTAGAGTGGTTGAAATGACCAACCATTTGTTTGCAGTTGGCAATTATGTCCTTCACTCTTCTTTGTTCAACGATACAATCTTTTACAATTAGCTGCAAGGTATGTAGAAAACAAGGCAGTGCCTCATATCAAGATTCTGAAATCCCTTTACCATATTGGCAACATTGTCTCTTACAATTACATACACCTTGTAAGACGGAATGTTTAAAGGAAGTTATGGCACTTTGCATAATCTCACTAATATTACTAGCTGTATGGGATTCTGGGAATGCCATAACACGCAACACAACTGTTGTTTTATCAAAACTTTCTGATACACAATGTCCTATAGACTAATGAATGAACTGTCACTTGAGGAGGTCCAAATATCACTAGTTAAGCTCAAACTGTGGGATTCATCAACAATTGTTTATACTCTTTTCCTCACTGATGCATAGATGTCTGGTACAATATTGTCAGCAAAATACTTCCTACTTGGCAGAGAATAATTTGGACGAAGTGTTTTCACCAACCTAGTGAACCCAATGTCCTCAACAATGGAAAAGGGTTGATTGTCAACTGCGATCATCTCACCAATAGCATATACTGTGCTTTTTTTGCTTGAGAAGAATTAATGTCCCAAATCTTTTTTAATGCTAGAGTTTCTTCCATTGTGTACTGCGTTGTCACTGTAGTTTTACTTGTAGAAGGAGAAACACTCAGGTCAACAGCTGATGAAGACAAACTAGAAGTTCTTGGTTGAGTATCATCTCTTCTTGGACTTTTTCTTATCACGAAAGGATTTTGACATAGCTCATTACTCTTCCTCTTCTTTTCACGTCTATTAATTTTTGTTCCTTTTTATACTCTTCTTGATGTTTGTTGGTAATGTTTCATGAAGTTGGTAGTGTTGTAACTTTTACTGGTTTTTTCCTCCTCTGGATAATTCAACAGAACACAATTTACAAACAGTTTTACTTTTGTCGGTTTCTGATACTATGAAAAATTTCCAAACTATACTGCTGCTAGATTGATTAGACATGATGAATTCTACAGAATTTAAATAAGATCTGAAATGAAAAAATAAATTTATAAAACATGTGAAAAGTGATGGAAACGAAATGTAAAGATATTCACACAAAAAATGAGATTGAGACACAATGACACAATTACACATGATGACAATGACATACAATGCCCTACATAGTACATGCCATATACCCCTATATACCAGGTGCGACGTATCGGAAGTATCAGTGTCGGCAGGATCGGGCACCTAAATTTACCGATACCGATACTATCGCGTGAAGGGCCGATCCTACCGATACCCGATACAGCGGTGCATCACTAATATTAACCGACCTTTATAGTTCTTATTCAAATTTATTAATTGTTTCTACTCGTATCTTTTCAGATATTGAGTCTAACTCGTTTCTCGCAGTCTAAACCTTTTTGCCTCAGATTTCAAAACGCAATCTCTTAAGAAGTGATATTTCAACCTGGAATTTTTTCTCGTGCTCGGTTGTGAAGAGCAAATTATATCAGAATACAAATTATTTTCTTAATTTATTTGGCTTTGAATTACCTTAAAAATACTGACTTCAAACTTTAAATATCTTTGCATTTTAAATTAGTGCTGACTTTGTATTTGTTATATATTTAATAAGTATTAGAATTCAAGTTGAAAATTCAAATCCAAACAAAAATAAAAATTTAAAGTCAAATTAAAAGTCAAAATTTAAAGTCACTCTCTAAACTGAAGTGAAAATCCGGCCTCAAAACCAAAGTCAACTTTCCAAATTCTTATTTATGCAATCATAAAGAGAGTAAAGTAAAGCATGCAACACAAAGGAGGTTTCATTCATGCGTCGTGTGGGCCACGTCCTGAGTACATCTTACCACAATACAATTCAGGTATGGTGGTAAGATGCCGTGCAAGCGTGATATTGCTGCTTTGTATAAGAGACAGAGCCATTCTGTCAAGTATTAACCTTATATACCCAACGTCCAACTTCAGTTGGAAGTGGAAGTGGCAACACTTTCTCTGTTGTGCTCCAAGTTTTTTTTACAAATTGTTGAAGCATTATATTATTAATTCTGTAGTTTTTGCTTTACTGGGATTATTAAAGTACAACTAGCTATATTCCTAAGCTTTAAACTCAATTTCACTTGGTATTTAGAGAGATCTTGGGGTTCATTCAATGCAAGCCGAGATTTCTGGGTTGACTAGCCTGGGCTTCCATTAGCTCATTCCATCCAGGGGGTAGCCTAACTTAGACCATAGAGCTTTTAACTAAGTTAAAGAATAGTATTTAAGATGACTTTAGAGTTTAGACTGTGACTGTAAGGTTTGTAAGAAGGAAGTTAGAGAAGGGGATAAGGCTGCAGTATGTGAGAATTGTGATGATTGCCATCACTCAGTAGGGTGTGTCAATTTTAGGGAGCAAAGTGAAATCTTTAGATTTTCAAAGACTACTAGCGACCAAATGATGCATTTGTATGTGCTAAATCGAAATATGGCTTTAAAATCCAGATTTGACCACGCCTAGCTATTTATATTTGAAGTTGAAGTTTACGAAAAATCAGCAATTTTTGCAAGTATTTTTGTATTGTATATAACTACATTTTACATACATTACATACAATTAAAGACATTTTCATTGTATTTCAATATTAAAACTTAGAAATATAGATAGGTTTCTTGAACTTTGCAAAGGATGCCATGTCTGCCTTGCTCTTGTTCCTGGACATGAGCTCCCTACTGGCCACTGATCCTTACACACCTCTCTACTGACTGTGTGTGTGAGGGCCATGCAGGAACTTTCATTGGTCTATCCAGAAACTCCTTGATTGCAGCAGTGGTGAGGGAGAAGGTCAGAGAGGCTCAGTCACGCCAGAGTTCCAGTCAATAAGCTCCGATAGATTGGTGGCATCTGGGTTGATGTCAGGAGTCTTCCTGAGTCTGACACTGCAGTCTCCTACCTGTGTGTCCTCATCTCCTTCACCTCTGATTTCCAGTATCCTCTTCACTGCCTCCCCTCCTCTCCTCCTCCACATCACTGCACAGCATGGCCTGGAGCACAGCCTCAGAGTGTGCATACTAGGCTGATCTCTTCACTGTAGGCATCACTATTCCTATCACCTCCTTCTTCTGACTTCTGAGCAGCTCCAGCTGGTACAGTACATGCCTGAGACCCTCCACCCAGCTGTGATTTAACTTGATGTTGAACCAGTTTGGCATGTAGACTCCCACTATGACTTCCACAATTATCCTCAGATTCTTCAGGTTCCTACCCTTCAGCCCATGTTTGGAAATCCACAATCTGCAGAACCTTAGAGCCGTGGTGACCCACCTACTTTGACAGACTGGCCCAATTTCCAGGAGAGCTAGACTCTGAGGTACCTCTCCCGATCTGATGGCAGTTATGATTCTGTAGCCATATGATTGGTCTGTGCTGAGGTCTTTGTCTACCTCCTGACTGAGATGGGGTAGAGGAGAACTAACAGTGATCCTCGTGAAGTTTGGGTTGATCTCCAGCTCAGTGGCAGTATCTAACATCTTCCCTAGGGACCAGACCACTTGTTGTTGCTCAATTTCTTGCCATCCAATGCAGTCACCAGGTGTCTGAGACTCAGCTCCCCAGTGTGCAACTCAAAGACAATTCACACCAACTTCCTGCAAAGCTTGGCCTCCACACAATGCATTACTCCTCCCTCCCAGCCAGTATTCACATTAGTACTGTCACCTCCTATGGCCAAAAGGGTCTGGTCTGCTCCTCTCTCTCTTAGCCAGTTCACCAGATGATCAGCAATGACCTCAGCATGACTTCTCTCCTCTGCAGCTTCCTCTGGTACAAAATGCCACAAATATTTCCCACCTGGTTCATTGCACACTTTGTAGTGTTCTTCCTTAATGAGGGCAGGAAACTGCCTGTCACTTCCCTCAGGTTCCATCATCACTTTGGTGTCATCTCTTTTCCCATCAAAGAAGATACAGGTGATGCCATTCTCCCAAATCTCTTCATCAAACTTCTTGACCAGCTCCTTAGTCTGTCTCTCCTGAGCCCTCCTCACCTTGTTTTGGTCAATCACCAGTGCTGTGTCAAACACTGTGATAAGACCAGCATCAATCCAGGCAGCAGTGGCAATCTCTGCAGTCTCTCTCAGCCCAGTTTGATATTTCAAGCTAGCCGGAGCTATGTTGGTGATATCTTCGGTGTTGTATTTCTTCTTCTTAGCCACAGGCAAGGAAGGTTGTCGCAGCCTCTGATATGAAGTCTTCGTCCCCTGGAACAATGCCGTTGTTAATCAGGTCATTAACTGGGTAATTCCTCCTGTCTTCCTCACTCATCCCTCTGCTCAACAAACCATACCTCAGCAGATCACTGGCTGTGGGCAGCTCAGTAGGGGAAGTTCCCTCCCAGTCCCCACCAAATGACTTAGGTAACAACTTGATTTGGTTCGGGTTCTGATTGCTTTCTGACTCATCCTCTGGACCTATGAACAAAAGAAATGTAATTGAAATTTGGATAGGCCTACTGATTATGATTACATAAAATTAAGTTAATTGAAATTCTTAATATCTTCTATAAGCTCAGATAAAAGGTTGTGTTGTTATAGATACAAGACTTAATTATTCAAAGTAATGACAATTTCATATATCTATCATATCAAAATATACAGAAAGTTTGGGGTCACACATGACATTTCGAATAATTTGAATTACACAATATTTACATTACGAAGTAATCAAAATTGTCAAAAAGGAGGGAAAACACATGCATTCACAATCCAAACTCCAGCACTTGTGACTATGTGAAACTTAGAAACCATACTGCACACAAAATAACCAAATTTGACCACACATATCAATGGCACATTGATATACGATGCTACAGTCATATTTAGGTTATATTTCAAACCTTTATGGTCAAATATAAGTAGGTAAATGGCTTTTTTAAACAACACTAAAGATTTTTCTAATTTTGCTAGATAATTATATGACATCATTTGAGCATTAGTAGTTTTTGAATTGTTGACTTTACTAAAATTGACACACCCTAATCACTCAGCCTGCATTAAAATTACAGAACAAGTGTATCGGAGTATGAAGTCACCAAATATTTTGTGGTTTTGCAATAAATGTCTAGCTGAGATTAGGGACATGTTAAAGGCAAGATTCAAGAAAGCTGCTAGCTCAGAGTTTAGTGGACCTAAGTTAGATGGTCCTATGAGTGATAGTGTAGCTAGTGAGATTAATGGAACAGTTAAGCCAGAAACTGAGTCTAATACAGGAAACACTAATGAAAGATGTAGTGAGGTTGAGCATAAACCTAGCCCTAGTGTTACAGACAGGGATGCAGACCCAAGTAAAGTTAAGCCTAAGCCAAGTGTTAGTGATAAAGATGCCGGACCAAGTAAAGTTAGGCCTGATGAATGGCACAAAGTCAAAGGTCAGTCAAGAAGTAAGAGTAGAGAGAATAGTAATAATGCTGTAGCAATTAGTAACAGGTTTCATATACTAGAGAATTTAGATGAGGCAGTACAGTATGATTTTACCATGGTTGGAGACTGTCATTAGGAATCAGGACAAAGAATTTTCCAATAAGGGAAGGAAAACCCGCAGAAGACTATGTATTCCAGGAGGTAATATTTCTAGTCAATGAGGTAGTGAAGTAGTTGCCTGAAAACCGAGGTAATATTAATTCAAGTAGGTATAAACGATTTAACAAGCAAGGATAAAGATGGTAGATTTAAGTTGAACAGAAGTTCAGAAGTAGTTAAACAGAGGTATATTTCCGCTCATTATTCGTAGGACACTTTTAAGAACAGATAGCGACACCTGGCATATATTTGTTGTGTGTACCACAAACGGTCGTAACATTTTATGAATGAGTCTGGGAGTGAGTGAACGCTGATTGGTTGGTTGATTCATTGCCAAATGTCTTTAGAACATAATTATTTCCATTCATCACTCTACAGATCTTCAGAAGCTAAGGCTGACAAAGACCCTAAGTTCTACTCTAAGATTAGCCCGAGAGAAAGAGAGAGTAGGGGGTTAAAAGAAGAGAATAAAGGGTTAAGTAAGTTGTAAAACCCATCATTCGTGGGTTAACATTCATTCAGAAAAAGAGAGAGAAAGATTCACCATCATCATCCGCTGGCCACTGCCAACAAGTCGGAAAAATAGTCAAAGAGAATAGGAAAGGGGTGAAAGATGAAAAGAAGTAAAATAAGAACGCTTACAAACTATGCAAACACAGTCTTAACTCAAACACTGTCATGCAAACTATAGACATGCAAGTAAAAAGAGGATAAGAAAAGAAAAAAAAGTATGAAGAGTATAACAAAACGTGCGTTAGTTTACGCTACGAGCTACATCTATGTTCGTGTTAGACTAATTTTTGTTTTTTTCAAATAATTTTGTTGCTGGCATATCACACGCTGGCATGTCACAAGCTGGCATTAATCGTCAACAGACTCAAACCTCGACCATTACCCCAGAGCTCCTGTTGTTAATTGTTTTATATTTTTAAACAATGTTAATATTTTTAAAATGCCTATCTAAACGGTTTTTAAACATATTAACGCTGGTAGAGTTCACGACAGACACGGGAAGATTATTTCACTTATCAATTACTTTAAACGTAAAAAAGTTTTTAGCGATGTTAGTAATGAAACGTCTGCCACGTAATTTAAATCCGTTATTACGAGTATTGCTATTATCGAAATTTGAAAATTTTTTCAACATTTACGTTATCGATTTTATTAACGATTTTGAAAACATCAATAAGCTTCCCCCTTAATCTCTTAGTTTCGAGTGAATGCAAGTCTAACTTTTTAATCCTATCTTCGTAAGATTTGTTGCGTAGTGACGGAATTAGTTTCGGGGCGCGACGCTGAACCCTTTCCAACCTATCAATATCCTTACGCAAATACGGGACCAAAACTGAACAGGCATATTCTAAGTGAGGCCTGACTAGGGACTTGTAAAGAGGCAATATAATATTCTTCGATTTAAATTCGAAATTACGCGCTATGAAACTTAACGTCCTATTAGCTTTTGCGCAAGACTCCAGGCACTGGTTCCTAACTTTTAAATCCTTAGATAAGCGTACGCCTAAATCTATTTCATCGTCAACGCTCGCTAACTGTTTATCATCCATCGTGTACGTGTAATTGTTGTTACGAGAACCTATATGCAAAACTTTACATTTGTCTACGTTAAATTGCATCTGCCACTTATCCGTTCACTCCATAATCCTATTTACATCGTCCACGTTAAGAACTTTACCGCCTATTTTAGTATCGTCCGCGAATTTTGACACGTTACTGGTCAAGCCTACATCTGTGTCGTTAATGTAGATTACGAATAGCAGTGGGCCTAACACTGAACCCTGAGGGACACCGCTTCCTACATCCAACCACCCGGATTCCGTACCATTAACAACGACCATCTGTTTCCTGGCACGAAGCCATTCCTCTAACCAGTTAGCTACCTGACCGCGTATACCGTGCGCTTTAACCTTCGGAATTAATCTTCTATGCGAAACTGTTTCGAACGCATTTTCAAAGTCTAAATAAATAACGTCAGCCGCTCTATGCCTATCGTATTCGCGCACTATTTCGTTATAAAACTCTAACAAATTAGTTAAACAAAATTTATGTCGTCGAAACCCATGCCGACTACTATTAATCAAGTCGCGACTCTCTAAGTGGTTGACGATGCGATCCCTAACTACGAATTCCAAAAGTTTACCGACAATTGACGTTAAGCTAATAGGCCTATAATTGCTAGCTACTGCGCGGTCGCCTTTTTTAAAAATGGGCTTAATGTTAGCCAATTTGAAGTCTTCAGGAATAATCCCCGTTTCCAGTGACTTATTTAAAAAAAAATTTTAAGGGGCCTACGATAACTAATACTAATATCAATAGCTTTTTAATTCACTTAGATAACATGTTATGCAACTTTCATAAATCGAATGCCATAGTTGCGGGAGACTTCAACATCAATTTGCAATCTGAAGCAATCTCTCATAAATTTTTAAACTTAATGAATTCGGATTGTATACAAAGTTTTGTCCGATGAATAAACGCTGATATTCTTGTAATTATGAGGTCTATGGCTACTGAAATTCGGTTGATTTTTATTTATATATAATTCTCGTGCTTCGAACACTATGCGTATGGTAGCTATGCGTAGGCTAGGCGCTACATAGCGCCTAGCCTACCCAACCGTCAGCCATCATCATTTTCTCTTCATTCATTTCTCGCTTCATTTATCATTTATTGCTTATTTTTAAGCATGGAATTTGAACGAAGAGACGTACGTAAGCTGATTTATTTCTTCTGGAAACGTGGAATGTCACCTGCAATCATAGCAGCAAAGATAAATTCGACACTTGGTGCTGAAACAACAAATGAACGTACATGTCGTCGGTGGGTGGCTCAATTCAAGGAAAACAATTTCAATGTCGATGATAAACCACGTTGTGGTCGACCATCACTGGATTTGAACACAGGTATACAAAACTTTCTGGATACAGAGAAGTATGCTACGACTAGGAGTATTGCATTAGAACTGGGAGTTTGTCACAGAACAATTCAGCAGCATCTTATTCAGATGGGGAAACGTTATTTATCTAATCGATAGATTCCACATTATTTAACTCTTGAACAAAAGGCAAACCATGAACGAATATGTTTAGAGTTGTTGGAGAAATATGCTGCAAATGATTTCTTGGGACAATTAATTACAATGGACGAAGTTTGGATCTATTGGGACAATGACGGCAGCTATCACCATATGAGTTGGAGAGGAGATGGTGATATCCCAAATGTGGAAGTTCAACGGACGTTGACCATTCGTAAACATCTGCTCTCGGTATACTGGGACTGCAAGGGTGTTCTCCTTTTGGAGGTATTGCCACGTGGACAAACAATAAATGCTGATATTTACTGTCAGCATTTAGATCGCTTGAAGGTAGCAATTCAGCAAAAACGTCGGCGACTAGTTAATGGGGGATACCACCATCTTCACTACCTCCATGATAACGCGAAGCCTCATACAGCTGCTAAAACTGTTCAGAAACTGCGCGATCTCGGTTTTACAGTATTGCCACATCCCCCATATTCACCAGACCTCGCACCGTCTGATTTTTACCTTTTCTCCCCACTTAAATCTTCAATTCGTGGTAGGAAGTTCTCATCTGCGGAAGAAATTCACGCTGTTCTAGATGCCTGGATTACCGCTAAACCACGGACATCCTTTGCACATGGCATCAGGAAATTGCCAGGAAGATGGCAAAAATGTATTGCAAATAAAGGCGATTACTTTGAACATCTTTCTACCACTGAAGATTAATTATGTTTGGTTTTATTGAATAAATTTTATTTATCGGACAAAACTTTGTATACAATCCACCGAATCTACAATTGATAATATATTTGTAAATAGCAATGCCCTTGTAAACTCTGGAATTATAACCACTAGCATCAGTGATCATTTTCCTACTTACGCTATATTCAATAACATTGTTCAGGTTGCGGACAAAACAACTATTGACTACAGAATATTCTCAGAGGTTAACAAAAGAAAATTTATTGGGGCTGTAGAAAATACTCGACTTGACTGTGACGAACCTTTAAATGACCCAGATCATATGTTTCAGTTCTTCTATGACACCTTATTCCATATTTTTAATATTTGCTTTCCTTTAAGGAGAAAAACAGTTTCGCCCAAAAGGGTCGCAAATCCATGGATCACTCCAGGAATTATCACTTCAATAAAGAACAGAGATAAATTATTCAAATTGCAATTGCAGAGCAAAATTCCTAAAATACAATATACTCAATACAGAAACAAATTAACTAAAATAATCAAAATTCCTAAATATAACTATTATAACAATCAATTTTCTAAACATAAAGGAGACATGAAAAACACTTGGACAACCATAAACAATCTTCTCGGAAAACAAATTAAGAAAAATTCAATAGAGAAATTAAATGTTGATAATAAAGAAATCACTGATGATACTGCTATTGCAGACTCTTTAAATGCACCTTTTACTTCAATAGCGGATAAGCTTCGCTCACAATTAATAAATAATGATCACTCACCTCTAGAATATATGCCACCCAGCCCACTAAATTCATTTTCTTTTGTTCCTGCTACCTCTACTGAGGTCCAGAATATCATTGGTAAACTAAAAAATACAAAAAATAACATTCATAACATTCCTGTACCTATATTGAAACTTGTTAAAGATAAGATATCTGTAACTTTGGCTAAAATTATCAATCAAAGTATTTCCAAAGGAATATTCCCATCAGTGCTAAAAACTGGTTGCATAACACCCCTTTTTAAAGGGGGTGATCCTACACTAGCAACAAATTACAGGCCGGTGTGTTCATTATCTGTGTTCAGCAAAGTTTTCGAAAAATTGTAAAAAGTAGAATGCAGCGATATTTAGAATCCTACAATTTATTATCTCCAAATCAATATGGCTTCCGTAATAATAGAACAACGGAAATGGCTATTTTAAATCTTATGGAAAATGTAAATATAGCTAAGGAGAACAAAGAAATAATGATATCAATATTTATGGATTTGACTAAGGCGTTTGATGTAATAGACCATAATATTCTACTTAATAAATTGTATTGTTACGGCTTTAGACGGGCAATCAGTGATTGGTTTAAAAGTTATTTGTCCGATAGATATAATTTTGTATCAGTAAATAAGGTTTGCTCCACTAAAGCGCTTGCCAAACATGGTGTGCCACAGGGCTCAGTGCTGGGTCCACTGTTATTTTTATTATATATAAATGACCTTCCACGTTCATCTGATATACTGAACTTCATAATGTTTGCAGATGATACAACTCTCTATTTTTCTTGCAAAGATGTTAATACAGCTAAGAATATATTTCATTCAGAATTCATCAGTGTAATGAAATGGTTGACCACCAATAAACTCTTCCTAAATACCAGCAAAACAAATGTCATGATTTTTACTAATAAAAGAAATGTATATCTTGATGAACTTAATGTTAATGAAATCACCATAAAGGAGTGTACTGTAACAAAATTTCTTGGTGTAATGCTAGATAAGAATTTGCAATGGAGTGATCATGTAAATTATATCGCGAAAAAGATTTCAAGGAGCGTTGCTATAATGTTTAAACTTAGAAATGTAGTCCCTAAACAAGTTTTATTGACTCTTTATCATACTCTTGTTCTTCCTTATATAACATACTGCACTCTTGTTTGGGGAAACTCCGCTAACAACGCATTAAATGGTATCTTTGTCATTCAAAAACGAGCAATAAGGTTATTATCTGATGCTAATTTCCTTGATCACTCTAGTGCATTATTTAAAGAGCTAAACCGACTAAAGCTCAATGATATAACCAGTGGCGGCTCGTCGGTAGGCACTGCGGAACTGCAGTACCCCTAATTTTTTTATTTACAATTGAAATAATCAAGAACAATATAAGGATGAGCCCACTGAATAACTTTTTCAATAACTTTTGAAACTTTTATTCATTGCTCAATGCTCATCCTTTTATTTCAGTAATTATTTCAACCCATTCTTAGAGACAGCACCCCTCTGGATATAACCAAACTGGCACATTTTATTTTTATTTACAAGTGTAAGAGCAAAATCATTAATTTGCAATGGATAAATAGATATTTTGTAACTCATCAAGAAATCCACTCGTATCAGACCAGAAATAGATCAAAGCTTGTTATACCTCAATTTAGATTATCTTCATCCCAAGAACTACCCATTTTCATTGGATTGAAACTATGGAATGACTTGCATGCCGGTATAAAAAATATTGCGAATGTAAATTTGTTTAAAACCAAGTTGAAATCCCGATTAATAATTGGATACTAACAAAAATCTTGGATTAATGTCCACTAATAATGTTTAATATTGTCCATTAATATTGTTTAATATTGAAATACAGGTTTTAACTATTAATAATACTTATTTACTTATTTATTATTATTAATTTATAACAGCTAGCTGCTTATTTTTAATAAGAGCCCAGTAAAGCCTAAAGCTTAAGGGCCTTATGTCATTGTAAAAAATTGTAAATTGTAAAAAGACTACTGTATTTATTTTATTATTAATAAAGGTTATTCAATTCAATTCAATTCAAAAATAACGTTTATAAAACCTTTCAAATGTCTAGGATAAAGCACGTCAGGGCCTGGAGCCTTGCTAACTTTTAAGTTATCGATATAATGCGCCCGCCGTCTCACCCTCGTAAACAATTATTTCATTCGAAATCGTCTCGCTACTAAATGGAACGATATCGTCCACGTCGGGGACATTATTTACTTTTTCTACGGTAAAAACTGTCGCAAAGAAGTTGTCAAAAATACCTGCCATCGCCTGAGCGTCGGAGCCAAAGCGCCGTTAGCGTCCACTAGAGGGCCTATGTTATCTTTTATTGGCTTACGATTATTGACTGGTTTACATATTACTAGGGAAACTAGGGTTTTATTCATCATAAATATTTTTCACGTGTTACTTTCGTGAAATAATTTCATATATATATATATATATATATATATATATATATATATATATATATCAGGGCGTCCCAAAAAAATGTATACACACTTTAACAGCTGATAGCTCAATTGATGTTTCTTTCTTTCCAAGTTAAACCCATTAGAATTAATAATGGCAGTCAGACTAAGCTTTGAACAAAGGAAATTCATTCTAAAATGCTACTGGAAGTGTGAAAACGCAGTTGAAGTGCAAAGACAGTTTAGGAGGGAGTTTCAAACAGATCCACCAACGCGACTTACCATCACTCGAATTAGAGATAAGTTTGAAGCCGATGGAACTGTTCAGAATGTCCACAAGAAGCGTTCCGGAAGACCACGGACATCGACAAGCCCCACAAAGCAAGAAAGAGTACTGGAAACGTATCACCAAAGTCCAAGAAAATCTGTGCGGCAAGCGAGTCGTGAGGTAGGAATTTGAGAATCGTCTGTCCAACGCATTTTGAAGCGCTGTCAATGGAAAAGTTACATTCCAAGATTAGTCCATGCTATTAATGAAGATGATCCGGACCGAAGAGTGGAGTATTGCGAGTGGTACTTGGCACGATGTGGATGTGGATTGGACGAAGGGGTTTCGTAGAATACCCTCCGCGTTCACCAGACCTCACACCACTAGACTTTTTTTATGGGGATACTTAAAAGACAAAGTCTACGCTATAAAACCTGCAACAGTCGCTGAATTGAGAGCAGCCATTGAACGAGAATGCACACAAATACCAAACGAAATGTTTCGTGATGTTTGCGATTCCATTGCTTCGCGTTATCAGCAGTGCCTGGACCAGAACGGACGTCAGTTTGAAAACAGGCGTTGACAAAACAATTAAATAATGTCTGTAGATTCTATTACATTTTGAAAATGAAATGTATTTTAATAAACACTGCCTTTATAAGTATTTAAAGTGTGTATACATTTTTTTGGGACGCCCTGTATATATATATGATGAATAAAACCACGAAGGAAAGGAAACACAAAAAGGTGCTCAGGAACACTGAAGTACATAAACGGTTACGGCCTATATATAGGTTACAGAAAGAAAAAAATAATAAATAACATACATACACACAAACATATATATATATATATATATATATATATATATATATATATATACACATATCTACACACATACATATATATATATATATATATATATATATATATATATATATATATATGCAATAAACGGAGAAGTAAAAATAAAAATTAAAAATAAGAGGATTAACAAAGAGGCATACAGATTTGTAAGGAAAAATTTCGATTTTAGCACAAGATCAAATGAATTATAAAAATACAAATTTATACTGGAAATCTGCAGACAAGGCTAACACCATAGTTATTATGGACAAAGTGGACTACATCGGAAAGATGAACGAGCTTCTCCAGGACCCCGCCACATACAGCAAACTTAGGAAGAACCGGCAGGATGACGTCATCAAATCATTTAATAGTGGCTTGAAACGCATTCTCAAAGATCATAAGGACTTAATTCCGCTTTTCATGTCCACTTCACCTTCTCTGCCCTACCTTTACGGTCTTATTAAAACCCACAAACCTGGCAACCCTATGCGCCCTATTATTATCTCGGTGGGCTCTATTACTTATAAACTCTCCAAATGGCTTGTCAAAGTCTTGTCCCCCATTCTCGGAACTATCTCTGATTCACATGTAAAAAATTCCATGGATCTTACTGAAAAATTGAACAATGCACGTACTGAAACTAACGATAGATTGATCAGTTTTGACGTTTGTTCATTGTTTACAAAAGTGCCGATTGATGATATGCTTGACTTTCTCTCCCAAGAATTACATAAGTATGACCTGCCACTACCTTCACACATTGTTTTGGAACTTATTAAGCTTTGCATCAAAGACTGTAAATTCACTTTCAATAACGAGTATTATCAACAAGTGTTTGGGATGGCCATGGGCAACCCCTTATTGCCCCTCCTCTCCAATATTTATATGGAGTTTTTCGAAATTACTTACATTCCGAGAATCCTGGGGGTTAGCATCCCTTGGTTGCGGTACGTCGACGATATTTTGTGTATTTGGCCCATGAATCGTGACCTGGATAACTTCCTCCTTCAGTTAAATGATCAAGTCCCCTCCATTAAGTTTACTTTAGAAGTGGAGCAAGACAATTCAATCCCATTTTTGGATGTGCGTGTACATAGGGAAAGCCCAGGTTTTAAGTTTAGTATCTATCGGAAAACAACAAACAATTTGTCCTACGTACACTTTTACTCGGGACATGACACCCCCACTAAGAAGGCCATTTTTTCATCAATGTTTCTCCGCGCCCTTAGGATCGCCAGTCCGGAATACATCGATGCCGAATTGGAAAAAATCAACGGTATTGGAAGTGATCTGTGTTACCCATCTGCGTTTATGGAATCTTGTCTCAACAAGGCAAAACGAACTTTCTATCGTGTCAATAATAACACTCGTACTTTGTCAAAAAATATTTTAGTACTTCCATTTTTCCTGGGCTTTTTAGGCATTGCTAATGTACTTAAACTTTTGGATATTAATGTAATATTTTCATATAACAATATTGTGAAAAATATCATAGTAAAAAATAACCCTACCAATAATTCAGGCATTATCTATAAAATTGGGTGTAAACAATGTGATTCCTTTTACATAGGTCAGACGGGAAAGGATTTGCACACACGTATAAAACAGCATCAATATTCCGTTAGAACAGGACAGTTGTCCAGTGCTCTTTTTGTCAATTTGTCAGAGTTATCCCACTGTATTGATTGGAATAATGCTTCAGTTTTATTTCATTCTAGCAACATTGTCAATAGAAATATTCTTGAGTCTGCCATTATCCAACTTTCAAATAACTTCAACATAAGCAAAGGTCTTTTTCAACTCGATCCTGTTGTTTTGAATTCCTTCAAAACAAATTTAGATAAAAAGGGTAGGACGCTAAATCTTTGGTAAACTTGTATGCTACTTTATTAACTTTTAATCTTCATTTTATTTTTATATATATCGAAACTTGACTCTAAAAGTCAAAGTGTTAAAACCCGGGCAGATTTCCAGTATAAATTTGTATTTTTATAATTCATTTGATCTTGTGCTAAAAATCGATATTTTTCCTTACAAATCTGTATGCCTCTTTGTTAATCCTCTAATTTTTAATTTTTAATTTTTATTTTTACTTCTCCGTTTATTGCATATATATATATATGTATGTGTGTAGATATGTGTGTGTGTATATATATATATATATATATATATATGTTTGTGTGTATGTATGTTATTTATTTATTTTTTTCTTTCTGTAACCTCTATATAGGCCGTAACCTTTTATGTACTTCAGTGTTCCTGAGGATGTCATTAGACGAAAGCGCTTGAGCACCTTTTTGTGTTTCCTTTCCTTCTTGGTTTTATTCATCATAAATATTTTTCACGTGTTACTTTCGTGAAATAATTTTCATATATATATATATATATATATATATATATATATATATATATATATATATATATAGTGTATATATATATATAGTATATATATATATATATATATATATAATATATATATATATATATATATATATATTAATATATATATATACTATATATATTATATACACATATCCATGCAGATACATATACGAATCAGTCCAAGGAATTTTGGACAGCAAGCGAGTGTGATTTCAGAAAGAACTCACATTTACAGGCCTAGGTGACGTTCTCTAGTGGGCATTTAGGGAATACCACAAAATCTGTTTCCTCCTTGCGCCTGTGTATATATATACATATATATATATATATATATATATATATACACACACATATGAGAAGTGATCAGTCTTTCCTTGTGAACATACATGTTTTATCGAGTGTCCAGTGTTACCAACTGAATAAGTAGTTTTTGTTGAAGTGACTTTAAAAAAATAGTTTGGTGCATTCTTAACTAAATTACCTCGTGTTACTAATCATCTATTAACGAGTATATTTCATTTATTGACTTTATTCATTATTATATTATTTGATTAAACCAAGGCTAGTACACGTGGCTTGCTTAGTTTGTTTTTCGAATCTATTAAAAAGATTCTGCCTTGTTTGCCTTCTTTGTTTTTCGAATCTATTAGAAAACGAGGTTTAATAAGGTTCATTTTGCCTTGCTACTGGGATCATCAAATAGGGTGTGGTCACCCTCCATGGGAAAAAGGAAAAAAGGAGAGAAAAAAGTCGGTCGAATAGCGGACAGATAAGTTTTATTAATACTTTTTTCTTTTACAGATCCTTCGTCGGTAGGTTAATTAAGTATATATAATCATTTAGTATAAATCTGTGTAACAAGAACCTGTTTCTATGTTTCAGGAACATTTTTTTCGGGCTTGCGCAGGTGACGGCACAATAAGCACGCGGTAGAGCTATGTTGAAATTTATAAATTTCCAAACGCTCGTTATTTTTTGTTTTTTTTAAATAATTAATAGCATGGCACCCCCGTCAAGTACTCGCAGTCGCTGTGAAGGGAAATTTACCATCTACGCGTTTACTTTGGCTAATAATAATGAACAGTTAGTTTGCAGGTGGTGCTCAAGCATGGAAGTGCTGAGAAACGAGTTAGAACGTGAGAGAGAGAGGCCAGAATGAGGCTTGAAGAAAGGGTGATGCTCCTGACGGCAAAATTAGAATCCCTTGGTCCTTCAGTTACGACCCCTCCTGCCTCAGTTTCTACTAATAATATAAATAGTACTAATAGCCCTCCCTCTTCCCCTATTTCCCAACCTTTCGTGTAAGTGCGTTATGAAGCCCCATTGAGAAAACCTAAGGCTTGTCTACCAGTAATAACAAACAATAAGTTTTCTCTTTTAGGTTTCGAAAATGCTGACAAACCGGTAATACGACTCGTTCGCGATTTCATTGTGCAAGGGCAGCTCTAGGAATTCTGTTGGAGAAACCCACGTCGTAGGCGCCGTTACTGCTACCCTGGTGCAAGGCAAGGGTAGAGGATATAACTAATAGTGTTGACCATTTTACAGACGGAACCTCTGAGGACACAACGTATTTTATTCATGTCGGTACTAATATCGTTCTAAATTCTAGATCGGAAGAGCTGCTGGCTAGGTACAGGGACTTACTAGAGCGACTAAAGGAAAAAACTGATAAGATTGTTTAAACAGGTATACTTTCTTGAATTATCCAAAGTAGCGATTTCTACAGCAAGGCGACCACTATCAACAATAACCTAAAGTCTCTTTGCCAACAGGAAGGAGTGCATTTTGCGAATTTTTGGAACAGTTTCTACGGCAGGAGGGACTTGTTCCTCGGAGGGAGATGTACCCTCTTACTTTCTCTGTACTCAATTTCACTCCAAAGGTGGATGTTGCGTATACGTAAAAATGACCTAACTTGCTCGTATTCCCGAACTTGAATCTTACGAATTCTATACCCTCTGGCTCCGGCTTACATGCCAATCGCAAACTAAATACATCTGCACTGTTTATCTTTCTCCTAATTCTACTGACTATTCGAAATTCTTTGACTACCTCACTTCCAAAGTAGAGTACATTCTTTCCCGCTCTCCCTTTGCTGAAATCTCCATTTTAGGAGATTTCAATGCTCACCACCTTTAGCTTTCCTCCAATTTCACTGACATCCCTGATGAACTAGCTTACAAGTTTTCTATCCTAAATGACCTAAACATATTGTACAGCACCCTACTCGTATCTCCGATCGCCTTGGAGATAGGCCCAACATTCTGGATTTATTTCTTGCCTCTCATCCTTCTTCTTATTCTGTAAAATTTATCTTCAATTTCCTCAATTTCCTCAAATTTCCCTTGCCCTCAAGAAGGTATCGCAATTACAAACAATTTGAAGGTTCTATCCTAAAATGCTCGTAGCCTACGAAATAAAATGAACGAATTTTTTCTTTAATTGCTTGTAAAGACTATGATTTAATTGCGATAAATGAATTGTGGTTTACCACTGAAACACGTGACTTTGTAGGGGAGTATCAAATTAGAGGTTATAGGCTTTTTGTTAAAAACAGAATAGGTAGGCGAGGAGGTGTTATGTTGTTTATCAAAGATAATATTGCGAACGTTATAGAAGTAAAGCACAGAATTCCAGAACCGATAGATTCGACTATAGCAGAACTTAAATTGAACGATTTCAAACTTCTTGTTGCGGTTATAGACCCCATAATCAAACAGCTGATACGGACGAAGCGTTATACCGTGAACTAAAGAGAATAATACGCACTCACACACACCACACACACACACACACACACACATATATATATATATATATATATATATATTGAAAATGTATAAGAACTGAAGGTAAAATAAAAGTTATTATACCTTTTACCCTTTATTTAATATTTGGTCATATCTCCATGAGCTTCAATTACTTGTTTTATTCTTTCTGGCGTTAACTCAGATAGCTTATGACAATACTCATTGGAAATGTTCATAACCCAGAATTTCCTCACTGCTTCAGTCAGCTTCGAAATGGAACTCGTGTCTCCATTTTGGAGGTGCTGCTTCATGGAGTTCCACATATTCTCGATTGAGTTTAAATCCGGACAGTTCTCGAGCCAATTTAAAACATTAATTTTTTGTTATTTCAGCCAATCTGTCTCTTTGCCTTGTGGCAAAGAGCACCATCTTGCTGAAATGTTGTAACATTATGAATTTCCATATGAGGGAGAAGCTATGACTTTAGAAGATCTAAATATCGTTCAGCATTCAGAGTACCACCCTTTTCTAAAAAATATAGTCCCCGACTTTTGGCTGAAAAACAACCCCAAACCATGACTCCCGAACACTGTTTTATGGTCTTCTGTGTGTACCTTGGGTCAAATCTGTTCGAACCATGAGGCCTTCCAACAGAACTTTTCTATCCTAAATGACCTAAACAGATTGTACAGCACCCTACTCGTATCCCCGATCACCTTGGAGATAGGCCCAACATTCTGGATTTATTTCTTGCCTCACATCCTTCTTCTTATTCTGTAAAATTTATCTCTCCGTTGGGCTCCTCTGATCACAATCATATCTCTGTTTCCTGTCCTATCACTCCCACTCGGCCATCGGATCCTCCCAAGAGGCGCCTTTGGCACTTTCTCGCCGCTGATTGGGAGGCTCTTCGGCAGTAATTCTGTGATTTCCCATGGAATGATTACTGCTTCCGTGGCCAGGGCCCTTCTGAGTGTGCCTCCATGCCTCTCTCGGGCATAGAGGCGTATATTCCATATTCTATTCCTACAACTAATGCAAAAAACCTTGGTTTAACTTTTCTTGTTCTAATGCTATCCGCAACAGAGAGGAGGCTTTCAGAAGGTGCCGTCGCCATCCAACTTCTGACTCTCACTCAGCTTATATTTCTTACCGGAATTGTGCAAAAACTGTTCTTCGACTCGCCAAAAACCCTTCACCCGACAAAAATATGAAAATCTATCAATTCTAATTCTTCTCACTCTTTCTGGCATCTAGCTAAGAACATCTTCAACAACTTTACTTCCTCTTCTTTCCCTCCTCTTTTCCATTCCGACGGCACAGTTGCCGTCTCTTCTCCTGACAAAGCTGAACTCTTCGCTCAAACTTTCGCTTACAATTCAACCCTGAACGATTCCAATGCTGTTCCTCCATCTCCTCCCACCTCTGACTTTATTATGTCTGAAATTAGAATCTCTTCTAAAGATGTTTTTTCTGTCCTATCTGGGCTCAACTCTAGGAAGGCGTATGGTCCTGATGTTTCCTCATGGAAATTCGCTTTTATTCAGCCTGTCCCAAAGATGGGTGACCGCTCTTAAGGGTAAAAGGTATAATAACTTTTATTTTACCTTCAGTTCTTATACATTTTCGATATATACTTTAAAGGTGAATGCAAACTTTTTGCAAGCAATATATACATATGCACACACACACACACACACACACACACACACACATATATATATATATATATCTGTATATATATAAGAGTTACCTCAAAATTAAGTAATTTTAAAGATAACAACATCAGAAAAATATTAAATGATAAACTGCAAAGTATCGCTGTCGTCATACAGGAACTAATCGAAAAGCATACAGAAAAAGAAGAAGACGACGCTATAGAAGCGATAAAGGCTAACTCAAAGTACTTCTATAATTTCGCAAAAAGAAAGTCGAAAAACCATGCGACTAACGGACCTTTAAAAAATGAGAACAGTGATTTATCTGATGATCTAACAGAAGTATCTGAAATATTGAGAGCACAGTACGAATCATCTTTCAGTATCCCAAAAACTGACAAATTGATATGCGATAGAAACGCGTTCTTTGAAGAAGAACCACAAGGGGAAAGTATAACGGATTTCGACTTTACGACGGATGATATTACACAAGCCATAGGGAAACTGAAAACACACTCAGTAGCAGGACCGGATAAATGGAATGCCGCACTGATCAAAAACTGCAAGAATGCAATCGCTGAGCCCCTATACTGGATATGGAGACGATCACTAGACACGGGAGAAATACCGGGCATCATGAAGAGCGCGAACATAGCCCCAATATATAAAGGAGGAGATCGATCCGAGGCCAAAAACTCTTGGCCAGTATCGCTTTCATCCCATCTCACTAAAATACTTGAAAGAATAGTTAGACAGAAAATCTATGACTTTTTGGAAACTCAGAAAAAATTCAATGATAACCAACACGGGTTTCGGTCAGGCAGATCATGCCTATCACAACTAATGGAACACTACAACAACATTATTGATTCACTTGAAAGTAATGAAAACTATGATGTACTATACACAGACTTTGCTAAAGCGTTCGACAAGTGTGACCACGGAATCATAATACATAAACTGAAATATATGGGAATAGCAGGAAAAGTAGGGAAATGGATATATAATTTCCTAAGTGAGAGGCGGCAAGTCTTTACAGTACAAGGAGTATCTTCATCAGAATCAGAGGTTCTCAGCTCAGAACCACAAGGAACAGTATTAGCTCCACTACTCTTCATAATCATGCTAACTGACATAGATGAGGACGTTACCAGAGACAGCACAGTAACATCCTTTGCGGATGACACAAAGATTAGTAGAAAAATATGAAACCCAGAAGACATAGGATCTCTACAAACCGATCTAAACAGAATCTACAGGTGAACGGAAGACAACAATATGAAGTTTAACACCGAGAAATTTCAGCTATTACAGTACGGAAAAAGAGAAGACCTAAAACCCATGGAATATTATACCCCAAATGGACAGGAAATTCAGAGAAATTCCAGAGCAAAAGATTTAGGTGTTGAAACACAAAATAAGATAGCAGTAAACAGAGCAAAGAGAATAACGGGACAGATATTGAGAACCTTTAAAAGAAGGGATAGAATGTAATGATTCCTCTACTGAAAACCCTGATCATACCCAAATTGGAATACTGCTCGGTCCTAACATGCCCATATAAAAACGAAGACATTAGACAGCTGGAAGGGATCCAGAGCAGCTTCACAGCCAAGATCAATGGGTGCAAAGAACTAAATTACTGGGAAAGGTTACGCGAACTAGACCTATATTCACTGGAAAGGAGAAGAGAGAGATACTCCATTATTTACACTTGGAAAATAATGGAGAAACTAGTCCCTAATCTTACTCTGAACGCTATAAATCCCCAAACAATGGTGGAATGTAGAAACGGTAGACTCTGTCGTATTCCCAAATTGAAGGCGAGACAGGGAACATCCTTAACCCTGAAAGAAAATAGTTATGTAGTGAGAGGACCAAAACTGTTTAATCAGTTGCCCAAAGACCTAAGAAACACGAAGGGAGTTGCAGTGGGCATCTTCAAAAGAAGACTAGACCCCTGGCTCAGAACAATGTGAGGTGGAGAGCGCAAGAATCCAACTCACTACTTCACCAGGCCAACCCGAGAGGAGGGGCGACAAGCTTGACCTTCGCGAAATGAGAAATCATCGCACGAAACCTTTGTAAGGTTGCAAGGTTGTAAGGTATATATATAAAGAACGGTGACCGCTCTCAACACTCCAACTATCGTCCAATTGCTTTGATTTCTTGCCTTTCTAAAGTTTTTGAATCTATCCTTAATGAGAAGATTCTTAAACACCTTTCTTCTCACAATCTTCTTTCAGAGCGTTATGATGGATTCCGCAAGGGACGCTCTACTAGCGATCTTCTTGCATATCTCTCTGACTCTTGGTCATCCTCCTTTCGGGATTTCGGTGAAACTTGCTATTGCGCTAGAAATATCAAAAGCTTTTGACAGAGTGTGGCACAAATCTTTAATTTCCAAACTGCCCTCCTTTCGTTTCTATCCTTCTATCTGTTCCTTCATCTCTAATTTCCAATCTAGCCGATCTATAGCTGCATTTGTAGATGGCCACTGTTCTTCTCCTAAAGCTATTAACTGTGGTGTTCCACAGGGTTCTGTCCTGTCACCCACTCTTTTCCTTTTATTTATTAATGATCTTTTAATTCTCACTTCCTGTCCTATTCACTCCTATGCTCATGATTCCACTCTTCACTTCTCCACTCGCTTCCCAAAGCGTCCCTCGCAGCAGTCGCTTCATGATTCATGTAGGACGGCTATGGGGCACGTGACCTTTGATGTTTCTGCTATCTCTGACTGGGGCAGAGAGAACCTTGTGGCTTTCAATGCCTCAAAAACTCAGTTCTTCCATTTGTCTACTCGTCATAATATTCTACACGACTATCCCCTTACCTTCAAGAACACAACTCAATCCTTCCTCTTAACATTCTTTGCGTTTCCTTTTCTCTTGATCTTTCCTGGAAAGATCACATATACTCTCTTTCTAAAACAGCTTCTAAGAAGTTAGGTGTGCTGTACCGCCTCCATAGTTTCTTCACCCCCACTTAGTTGCTGTCTTGTTCGCCTCTGTTTGGAGCTGTACTTGACTGGGAGGAATCAAAGGCGTTTCATTTCATCAATTCCCCGCCTCTTACTGATTGTCTTCAATCTCTCTCTCTTTGCCGCAATGCTGCTTCACTCTCTCTTTACTATCGCTATAGTAACGGACTTTGCTCTTCTGAACTCTCCAACTGCTTGCCTCCTCCTTTAAGGAGAGCACGCAGTACTAGACTTTCTACACTTTCTCATTCCTTTTCTGTCCAACCATCTAATGCAAGGGTTAATCGATATTTTCAGTCTTTCATCTACTCAACCGGTCAACTCTGGAACAATCTTTCTCAATTCACCTTTCCTCCTGTCTATGAACTCCCATCTTTCAAACGCAGTGTCTAGGCATCTTGAAAACCCCAGACCTTGATTTTGGCTTTCTTCTTCTTCTATGGGAGAGTCGCTTTTGCGGGCATTTGTCCTTGTCCTCTCTTTTCTACATGAAAAAAATATATAATAAAAATATATATACAGGATGAGTCAAAAGTCTGGAAACATAGGAACTATGCTTTTCAATACAATATATATATGTATATTTGCATTGAAAAGCATAGTTCCTATGTTTTCAGACTTTTGACTCACCCTGTATATAAATATATATAATAAAAATAAACATATAACACGGAATGAAGATATAAAAGAAAAAAAAGAGATACTGTAGGTAAAATTTGCGACATGATAAAACTGGCCAATGAAGAAAAAGATAAAAAGATAAACACTAAAAACGTAGAAAAAAACGGCTGACAAGAATTGGAAACGTAAGAAATGACAATGATAATAGTATAAACAATGATAATGATAATGACAATAATAAAAATAATGATTATACCAAAATTAAAAACAGAAAATGAACAGACGACAAGAAATAGATGCAGAGAAAATATCGTCTGTAAACACTATGCAAAAGGGCACTGCAGATAAGTACTTCAAACAGTTACGTAGAATGTGTAGCAGCAAAAGTTGAAAAATTAAATATAGTACTAATTGTGTTGTACAGACTCCAGAAGGTAGACTGGGGGTATTGTAAACGAGTTTAAAACCTAACCGATATGATTAAAAAAAATACTGACATAGGAACGGTTGTAGGAATTCTCCCAAGAATGCATGCCAGTGGATGTACTTCAAGTAAAGCTATTAGTATAAATAACAGAGTTAAACGCATTTGTGAGAAAAAAAATAAAGTTTGTCGATTTTGTCCTACATCTTTAACGTGGAATACTTTCGCTCGGACGGGATTCATTTTAATCAAAAGGGTAAGAAGAAATATGGCGATCTTCTGAGCATTAACTTGTGTAATCTTCTTAAATTAGCCCCCCCCACCCAACCACTAGTTAGTCCTACTCCATCAGTTAGTCCTACTCCTATTCCTCCAGTAGTTAATACTACTAGTGCATTGTCTGAACAGGCTTCCCCCTTAGCGTTAATTGATTTACCTGCTTCTGGAAAAGACCCAGGTCAAATTGAAAAAACAATAACTTAAAATCTCTTAAAATTATGCTGTTCAGTGATAGGTCAATTAGAAGCAAACTAATAAAATTTATAGCGTTAGTCAAAACTGACAATTTTGACAGCATAAGAATAACTGAATTCTGGATGCATTCTGAGGCAAGGGACTTTATAGAACAATTTGAAATGGTAGGTTACAAAATGTTTCACAAAGACAGGGATGGAAGGGAAGGAGACGGAGTACTTTTATCATATATACTTGTGATTTCTGCACATGGTAAATAGTAATATTGTTTCTGCTCATGAAATGTTAGGAATTGACCTAAATTTGAACAATAAAATAGTGCATCTCACTACCCCGTTGGTAAGGATATAAACTTGTATAATCAATTAAGCAGATCAATGAATAATAAGATAAGTGTAATTGTTGGTGATTTAAACTTTGGTAAGATAAACTGGGAAGATTCTACTAGTGCATTGTCTGAACAGGCTTCCCCCTTAGCGTTAATTGATTTACCTGCTTCTGGAAAAGACCCAGGTCAAATTGAAAAAACAATAGGACAATTTGAAATGGTAGGTTACAAAATGTTTCACAAAGACAGGGATGGAAGGGAAGGAGGCGGAGTACTTTTATCATATATATACTTGTGATTTCTGTACATGGTAAATAGTAATATTGTTTCTGCTCATGAAATGTTAGGAATTGACCTAAATTTGAACAATAAAATAGTGCATCTCACTACCCCGTTGGTAAGGATATAAACTTGTATAATCAATTAAGCAGATCAATGAATAATAAGATAAGTGTAATTGTTGGTGATTTAAACTTTGGTAATATAAACTGGGAAGACAAAACAGCTGATGTTGAGGGCTCAGGACTATCACTATCAAAATTTGTAGATGACAATTTGTAAAGTAATTGGGTAGACGGTCCTACTAGGGGTAATAATAAACTAGATCTCATATTCACGAGCGATGATGACTTAGTCTCTAACTTGACTGTTGGTGAAACTTTGGGTAACAGCAACCACAATTTGATTAGGTTTGACCTCAGGGTTCCAATTAGCAGTCGAAAGAAGACGCACAAAATGTTGGATTTCTCTAGAACAAATTTTGAAAGTTTTCGTAGTAGTTTAGACTTGAAGTTCTAATGAGCGAGGATGTCAATGCCACTTGGAGCCAGGGTTGGTAGCAAAAAACCCAAACAAAAAAACCACCCAAAAACCCACCAAAACCCAGCAAAAACCCAACCTAAAAACTCACATCAATTTACTTCTCATAAACTTATTTTTAACTTGGTATTTTTTATAATATGGTTATGCAGTCTTATATATTAACAACTATAAACTATATAATTAATGTGATAAGGCCAATATAAACTAAAATTTCCAGAAACTATTTATCTGACATGTTTCATTATGAACTTTATATCTAATACTGTATCTAATTTATTTATCTTCTAATTGGCTACCTATACCTAAAAATAAATCATGTTTCTTTTCAGCTTTATAATTTAAATAATTTAAGTGGTACCTAATATTGCTTATTGATCAGTGTGTTCAGCATCTTTTGACCTTAGGTGGCGGTAGATTCGAGCCAACATTTCTACCTTTTCTTTCCCTAACCTATTTTGTATTTTACTCCATACCAAGCCAAACGTTGAAAAAAAGTCTTTCCAATGATCCGGAACTGGCCGGACAACTATGAATAGATCTCATAAATTTAGCAAAACCTAATGGTAACCTGGTCTCTTTTTTTTCTTTCATTTCAACAATTTTCCACCAATTACTAGCTGATGTAGAGCTCACTATACTATCTTTGAATAAATAACGAGGAAAAATTAGCGCGTCTTTTAAGCGGAATGCGTAATATCCTGTCATGTATTCTGAATTTATTTCAATCAGCCATTCTTCAGCCTCTTCCTCTTGAACTCTATGCAGTTTTTGTCCTGAAAAATAATAAAACTGTGTGGAAACAAAATAAAGCTAATAATATAGATTATATAATTTATGTTATGGTATCTAATTTATGCTAATTGTTATCTAATATGGCAATGCCAGATGATTTGATTCAGATTAGAGAAATCTCTTCTGCCCATACAGTTGAGTTACGTATGTTTTATACTGTATATTGATAGTAGTGAAGCATTTAGGTCCTATTTACCTTCATACTTTGGGTCAGTTATATTTGCCAAAAGATGACATGGCTCCATAGCTTTTTTAAATCTCTTAATAATATCTTCTTTGTATGGAGCTAATTTTTCATCTTGGATTAAATTGAGCCAAATTTCAACAGCATCAGATAATGTTGTATTATCAGCCTACAACTGTAACAAAAAAATTAAAAACTATAAAGTTATATATGGCTGAATGAAAACATCTGTAAACATTTAGAATTATGCAGTTAGAATTTATTTTTTGGTGTTACAAGTTATAACACATATCAAATGAAGTGTATTTTAGTTATTTATTAGTAGTGCTTTAGTACAGGATTCTATAAATAAAATGTGCACTATAAGTCTATAAAATATCTTGAAATTGATATTGGTATTTAAAGTTAAGTAATTTTAACTGCATAATATAAACACACCTTATCTAGAGCATTTCCAACAAGTAAGAGTTGTGACTGTAAATTGAATGCCTCTCTCTGAATAGATAAGAAGTTATCTATAAATTTTCCGATGTTGTGATCAATGTCTTCAATATGCTCTCCTCTTATTTCTGTATATAGAGAGTAATTTGACAAATAGGTTTTTATGCATTCTAACTAAGAATTCCATCTGGTTTCATTTGGTAGTTGCGGCATCATACCTCCTTTCTCCATTAACCAACCCTAAAATATAAATTTTTATTACAAATATTGCTGGATTTGACAGCATAAATAAATAGCCTATGCAACTTATTAATGAGTCGTGAATTAGGATTCACACTGGTGACAGTGCTAATGCTGACATTGACAGTGCTAATGCTGACATTGACAGTGCTAATGCTGACATTGACAGTGCTAATGCATAAAAGTAAAATTTCTACAACATGCTTGAGAACTGATTTTGGGGAGACATCTTTTTCTACCAAGTTTAGATGGTGTGCTGAACAGCCATAAATAATAAGACTGTAGTTGTCCTCCTTAAGAATTTCTCTCATTCTTATTTTGTTTTCGTTATCAGTGCTTATAGCAAATACCTGAAAATAAAATGCCATAACTCATAAGGAACTGAGCATTTGAGTATACCAAGGCGGAGAATTACATTCAGTTTATAACTAAAATAAAATGTACCTACAAAATAGTTATACTTATATCATTGCCATATATTTCTTTAGTTTTTGTTGTTGCTTCTCTAGCTAACTGCACAATATTCTAAATTTATCCCCATATGAGCTCCAAGTTGGAGCTCATATGGGGATAAATTTAGAATACTACAGGCAACTTTTATCCCCACTGAAATAGTTTCCTCCTTGTCAACCAATAAGCTGAAATTTTTTAACGATTAAATTAGCAATGCTATTATGGAAAGAAATAAAACTACAAACTATTTAAGTCACATTTCAACCAGACTAATTCAGAAAATTATATAAACCTACGTCAGAAGGTTAAATCCTTAATGTGAACATCTAAACGTGATAAAGAAGCTACAGTTACCTCACTCTGTAAAGTTAACCCTAAAGAGTATTTTGCCTATGTTAATAGCAGAAAGACAATTAAATATTGCGTAGGTCTCCGAAAAAATAGAAATGCCGTACTAAAATTCAATAATATAGATATAGCTAATACGTGAAACGAGTTCTTCGTTACAGTCTTCACGGAAGAAGACTTACCTGAATTACCAAATCCTCGGGTTACGTATGACGGTGATCATCCCTCAGAGACCATACGTTTTTTACAAGATATGAGGTACAACAATTAAATGACAAGATGAATAAGTACAAATCAACCGGTCCTGACTTATTTCTTCCAAGAGTATTAAAAGAGGTAAGCCACATCGTAGAGGACCTTTCAATAGAGTCTGTGACCAACTTCTCCTGATCAAGATTTCAAGGTTGATTGTAGACGAATTGAGGATACTGATAAAAATAAGCTTGGGCTCTCCTCGCGAAAATGTAGGCTAACTCCGGTAGGCGGCGAAATCTAAGATAGCCGCCACAGAAAACAATATTGGCATATCTTCGCTTGTATTCATGCTAAAGATGCATTCTTGATGTTTAAATGTAGGTTCTTTAGGTCGAGGAATTCAATTGTAACAACAGATATGAGTTATATCTAACATAATTCATGAAAGATCAACAATAACCAAAACGAGGACCATAAAATCAATATTATCAATAGACATTCATTTCTGCTCAAGTTTGTTTTTTGTTTTTCAGAGTCAAGGGGAACAGTCTGTAGCAGAATAAACCCATATATATATATATACATACGTGTTATTTTCAGATTCAAAGGAGCCAGTCTGTAGCAGAATAAATCAATATTTATAAATCACTATTTAAAAAACATATTGTTTTTAAGACCATGTTAGAAAATTGTTGTGTATATGTCGATATGTTGGTCTAGCTATATTTATATCTATGGGAACGTGACACTATTCTCCCTTTTCAGGTCTGAATCCCTGTAGCTGACTATGGCGACTTCATCAAGGAAAAGAAGGAGTGAGGATATGACAGTTGGTCAGTGCATTCTATTTAACAATGACTATGATAAAGACAAGAGTAATTTAGGCGTAGATCAGGGGTGGGGAAACTTTTCAGTACCAAGGGCGAAAATCGATAACATAAACACCTCCGCGGGCGTCAGGCAAATTTTAAGCTTATATACAGCGTGTCCCAAAGAAATGTATACCCACTTTGTTCGATAATACCAGCTATGAGGATAATAAATATATTACCTTTTATATGTTTTTTAATAAAGAAGTTTCTCCTGAATCTAAATATGTAATTATTTTTATTAAAAATTGAAGAACAAAAAAGTTACAGATGTTTAAATTATAATTATTTTCGAGACTTCATGTGCGATATTTTCTAATATTTTAACCCGACTGTTTTCAGATACTTATGTTTAGTGTTGATATTGAAGCATAAATGTTGTAATTATTAGTTAATTCAAAAAATTTAGAAATTCCATGGTTAAATGACACTTTATCTAAGATGTTCGACGTCTTCCAGAACGTTGTTTTTGTAAGTTTTGCACAGTGCCGTCGGTTTCAAACTTATCTCGTATACGTGCAAAAATATTAGAAAATATCTCACATGAATTTTTAGTAAATAATAAATACCTAAGCGGGCGAATTGAAATTAGCTCGTGGGCGAAATTTCGCCCGCGGGCGAGGGTTTCCCCACCCCTGGGCCGTAGATGCTTGGAACAATCTCAAACAATAAGCACAAAAGTGGATTGGACTTGATAGGTATGGCACGGTTTATGGTGACATTTTCTGGGAAAATGGACCGAGTGACATATACTTTCATATAACGTGCAAAGTTCAACTGGCAAATGGGAACAAATTGGAGCAATTCTTGAAACGAAAAAGGAAAGCTCAGTGAAACTCCAAAAGAATTCCATATACCAGGTGGTGGTTCAACAGGTGATCATGTTCCTGCAGCAGGTCCATCCAGTGAATCGAGACAATCTCGTTCGAATACTGCTCTGCTACATAACAAGTATTTATGTGTATGGTGCATGAAGCCTGAAGATGTAAAGCATCCTGGGAGAGACAAATGGCATAGAGTGGAACAACTGGATGCATGGTATGCATTCAAAGGCCGCACTGTATATCTGGAAGATGATGTACTGCGAGATAGACTTTTGGCCTTAATTAATTCCACTTCAGATCCCTTTGCTACAGAGACACGCTACCACCGCTCATGTTGGGTGCTCAAAGTACAGTGCAGGAAATGACGATCTTAGACTTCACCTTCAACGTGTTCGTTTAACCGAGGTCAGAGAGCTCTTTTTCAAGTACGTCCGCACTGTAGTATTCGAGCAGCCAGGAGCTTCGTGCATTGCACAACCTTCTGAACGACTACACACATTTCCTGAAGAACTTTGGCATGAACTCCAGTGTGGTGAAGTCAAGTACGTTGAAATCCATGCTGCAAAATGAGTTCAATGACCAAACTAGCTTCCATGAGCGTTTCCAGAAGAACCAGAGTGCACTAGTTGATGACGCATCAGCTGGTTAGAGCTATATGAAAACGACAACCAACTGTTGCGGTATTTTTGATGAACAACTTATCCATACCGTAGCTCGTCGCATCAAAGATCGAGTCTCTAGAGTGCCACCTACAGGGGTTGGACAAAATAATATGAACACCTTGATAAATGGCGGTTTTTATTCTTAATATGGAGTTGGTCCTCCTTTAGCGGCAATAACAGCTGCAATGCGTCGGGGAATTGATTCATACAGCTTTTGGACAGTGGCTAGAGGAATCCTGAGCCATTCTTCGAGCAAACCCTGCTCCAGTTCCTCCAAAGACGCCGGCTTTAACTCTTGTTAATCATGTGCTAATCTTTTTATTTGTCTGTCTCGCTGTACACATGTATATATTTTCGTCATCTCGCAGTCTCCCTTCATTCCCTGACGAGGTGTACTTCCGAATACACGAGCTTGAAATAATTTTTCTTTTTCCTTGTGGTTTGCATTATATATATATATATATATATATATATATATATATATATATATATATATATATATATATACAGGGGTTGGACAAAATAATATGAACACCTTGATAAATGGCGGTTTTTATTCTTAATATGGAGTTGGTCCTCCTTTAGCGGCAATAACAGCTGCAATGCGTCGGGGAATTGATTCATACAGCTTTTGGACAGTGGCTAGAGGAATCCTGAGCCATTCTTCGAGCAAACCCTGCTCCAGTTCCTCCAAAGACGCCGGCGGTGGGAATCGGCTTCTGACCTGCTGCTCCAACTGACACCACAGATGCTCGATAATGTTAAGATCCGGGGATTGTGGAGGCCAATCCAAGCGTTCTACTTCACTAACATGCTCTTCAAACCAGTTTTTAACGACCCCAGCAGTGTGGATTGGTGCATTATCATCCTGGAAGACGGCGCCGCCATTGGGAAACAGCGTTTGGACCATGGGATGGACCTGGTCAGCCAATATTGACAGATAGACCTGGGCGTTAACCCTACCATGCAGTACTACAGCTGGGCCAAGAGTATTCCACGATATTGCTGCCCAAACCATCACAGATCCGCCTCCATGCTTAACGGTTGGGGTCAGGCAGTCGGGGTCATAAGCATCTTTAGGCTGTCTCCAGACGTAAACTCGACCGGAACATGGAAATAGCGTAAAGGAGGATTCGTCGGAGTAGACTACATTCTTCCACCGGTCCATTGACCAATTCTTATGGTCATTACACCATTTTCTGCGCCGCTCAATGTTGATGTGCGAAAGGAAGGGTTTGGCAATTGCAGCCCTCCCATGGTATCCAGCTCCATGGGGCTCGCGACGTACAGTTCTGGTCGATACCGGGCTTGCAAGATGCTGGTTAAGCTCTGCAGTCACTTTTGGAGCTGTGGTCTTATGGTTCTTTGTCACAATGCGCTTTAGCACCCGGCGGTCTCGATCACACAGCTTCTTCTTGCGTCCACTATTGCATTTGTCGGTGCTTGTCTTTCCATGGTTTTGGTATGCAGACATGACCATAGAGACAGTTCCTCTGGATACATTGAACATCTGAGCAGTTTTCGTCACCGATGCACCAGCCATCCGCGCTCCGACAATTTGCCCTCTTTGGAAGTCTGACAGGTCTTTTATAACTGCTAATTCATAATTCACTCAGATCTGTAAAAACAACGTGAGGGTTATAACATGACGTATACACTATACACTCTCTGTTACGCATTTAAATAGGTTTTCCAGTCATTTGACCGTTTACTTTGTGTCTGAGCAGTCCGTAAAGATAACCGGTGAAATCGGCGGGTGTTCATATTATTTTGTCTAACCCCTGTATGTCATGGCTGCCTCATGTTTCAGAAGCAGTTAAACAGAGGTACAGGGAATTGAAACTTTAAAACATAGGCAGAGCAAGTGTTATGTGGTGGGTATTTTACCAAGGATTGGGGTAAGCATGGAGTTTACAAGTAGAATTTTAGCCTTAAATGATAAAGTTAGGATACTATGTAGTGAAGGGGTTGAGTTCATGGATGTGTGGGATAATTTTTATGAAAGGAGGGAGCTTTACAGTAAGGATGGATTACATCTTAGTGGAAGGGGAACTGCTTTGTATGGGAGGCTTCTGGAGGAAAATGTGAGTTCTTTGGAGTTTTGAAAGATAACTTTAGATCAACAGAGGGCATGGAGCATCAGGGTATAGGTAAAGTAAATACTGTTAGTCTTAAATATAGAGTATGTCAGGAATAGGCTTATCAACTATCTAGCCAAAGGTAGGGAATCAGTTAAAATTGAGGGGTTGAAGTGGGTTTGATGAAAAAAACGTGCCCTTCATTCAATTAATGGATGATCAACCTGTGTATATCTTCACTGTTCAGATCAAATATGAGCATCCTGAACAATTCATCGTCATCTTGCCTGCTATGGGACATTCCATATTCAAGGTTCTTTCATCTATGCAATGAATAAACGTTTCCATGGTTCAGGGTTATCTTACATCTGACATTACAGCAGGAGTCATTGCAGAAGGCTCTGTTGATCAGCCCTTACGTGGCAAACACTACAGAAGCAGTATACGCTGTCTGAGGCTCATGTATGAAGTACTCACGAGAAGAATCATACGAAATGTGCTTCAGAATGGGGCTTCTCTCTCAAGATATGTCAGAATCCAGTTGGCCATATACAAGATCCTTCATCGACACCAGAGGAACGTCAAGATAGCTATGTTCAACTAGAATCTATTCATGAGATTCTACATGTTGTAGCAGAGGAGTTTGAAAGGATTGGCAGATCACATAGCCCATGGCAAAGTACTAGATGACCTTCCTGGAAATGACGGAGATTCTCATGATGAATCTGCATTCCTTGAGAACGCAGAATTGGGATGAATTCAAAGTGTCACTTCACTACTGGCTTGAGCTGAGCTCTCTACCAGAAGAGAAAGCAAGGTACATGGGAGAAGGCTTGTTCGCCCAATCAATAACTGGGAAACCTCATTCATGCAGCCATGCTTACCACTTCATCTTTGGATAGAGATGAATATGAACAAAGGATCCAAGATTAAAGCAGGATGGCTCAGAATCTTGAAGAATGAGATGTTGCTCTCCGAGTCAAAAAATGTGAACGCTGTGAACAAAGTCCGGTCATCACTGCATGCACTCCACTCTCGAACACCACTACATCAAATCAAGGACATAGTGAAAATTCTCCAAGCCGAATGAAGCAAGACGAACAGGCTGTACAGGATCTTGATAAGCTGCATCACTGAATTTGACTGCGACCCATTCAACTTGAACGACCCGAGACTTAGGTCACTACAGGCTGGAGTTGTTGCTTCTACTGAACTTATTGATAACTTTGAATTTGCATACAAAGAAGGTAAGAATATTTTGGAGGCATTATGCAGAGACCGGTTGTTCAACGATAGCAAATCTTTCATTCAACGAGCTGCAGGAATCTGAGGCGAAACTTCAGCAATCCACCACCAGTTAAAGGTGATACCAGCTACAGTCACCAAATCGGAGGTAATCCCCGCAAACATGCCCATATGGACCCTACGTGAGCAACACCACATGGTGTACATATGGTCTTGGCCACGGGATCCATGTGGTACCCATATGGGTACCATGTATATACCACATGGGTCCCATATAGAGCCCATATCTTGCCCATTTGAATCCACTTATAAACTACATACAGCCCATCAATGGCCCATATAGGCTCTATATGGGACCCATGTGATATATACATGGTACTCATATGGGTCAGCCCATATATGTACTACATGGATCACGTGTCCAAGCCCATACGTAGCCCATGTGTTGCCTACGTGTGGCCCATATGGACAGGTTTGCTGGGATGGAGAACAGAGCTATGGCATCAATCGTCTCACTTGCAGAAATCAACAATGAGAGGTTCACCCTGGCAGAAGTGATGGAATTTTGAGTGACAGATGAATGCTTGTCTATATTCAACATCAATGGCACAATGAGAAAGGTGCAGAAATCAAAATTGGTGGAAAAACGTAGCATGCATTGCAATAATTGAGGTGGGATTCATCTGGCGCTTGTCCACATCATCTGCTGAAAACCGTGAGAAGTCAGATGGGGCCATCTTCACATGGGGAGATGATGTATCAAAGATTATGCTGAAGGTTTAAGAAATGTTTTTATGAAATCGTCGGACAAATTTCCATCATCCAAGGCTTTTCAACATATGTTCTTCAATTCTGCAAATAAACAACGTCTACAGACATTCCTCAAAAATGAGTTCATCATGTTACGCAAGGAGCATCCAAACATCAAAGTCATCTATTTGGTTGGTCCAAACTACTGGAATATATGCCGGTACCAGAATTGTGGATTATGAGTGTCAACACATAGAAGCAGATACAAGCTTGTTCTTCATCTATTCCCAGATCCATAAAACTGGGATACAAACACCAGTCATCATTGATGTAGAAGATACTGATGTTATTGTTTTGTCTGCATACGTTGCTTACAGGTTTGATAGACTTCTAGCGATGAAGCGAAATAAAAATATCATAGATTGCCGCACACTATGCCCCAAAGAGATATCGGACATCCTAATCCCCCTGCATATCCATAGTGGACCTGACACAACGACTGCCTCCTTTGGCCATGGCAAGAAGATCATCTTTGAGAAAGGATCTTCCTCAGTTGTAAAATCACTTCCAGTGACAGAACAGGTACTTGACGATATGGCCACATACACTATACGCTTCATTTACATTGATAAAATAAGCAAGTCCCTGGGTGATGAATGAGCACGGAAATAGAAACAGATGAAAAAAAAATCAACAATGAGGCTCCCGCCAGAGAGACTCACATGACCTAAAAATAAGGAGAGTGAATTACCAAACTTACATACTTCTGAACTTCCACAAGGCTGACTCTCCTCCTTCTCCCCTGAACCTTGTAATTACCGCCAGATCAGTTTAACGCCAATTGTCAGCAAGCTGTTGGATTCGATTAATACAGAATGCATCGTGTATCACCTTGAATCAAACAATTTAATTTTTGATTCCCAACATGGATTCAGGAGGCATAGATCTTGTCTAACAAATCTGTTAGAAATTTTCCATAATAATTATGTATACGTTATACGACTTAACTAGAGCAATAGATAGAGTGTATATCGACTTGCAAAAAACCTTTGACAAAGTCCCTCACGCGAGATTAATGATTAAAGTTAGAGGATTAGGTATTACCGCGCTCGTGTCCAACTGGATTGAAGATTGGTTAAGAGATAGAAAACAGAGACTGGTAATAAATGGAGTGGCTTCGAAGTGGACCTCCATCACCAGTGAGGTTCCACAGGGTTTCGTTCTCGGTCCTTTATATATTATGATCTATATTAACAATATACACGTTGGACTCCCAAGTACAATTTCTAAATTTGCAGACAATACCAAGTTAGGAAATAGTGTAAGTAATGAGGAGGGTATATGAACGCTTCAAAATGATCTTGATAGGTTGGGCGAATGGTCTGCTACTTAGCAGATGCCATTCAATTTGGACAGATGTAAGGAAATGTATGTACGTTACAAGAACCCGAAGGCCGATTACTCTCTGTTGGGGAAGAACTTGACTGAAACTGATCTAGAGAAAGAATTAGGAGTTTATATTAGTAATGATCTCAAATTGTCGAAACTGTGCACAAGTCGAAAAGAGCGCCTTAAAAATGCTAGATTATATGACAAGACAGTTCCAATTTTGAAACAAGGAGATTGTAATGTTTCTTCATACGAGTAATTCAGTAGTTAGACCTCAACTCGAGCATCATGTGCAGCTTTGGTTTGGTCTCCGTCCCTCAGGAAGGATCTACAGAAGATCTACAGAAGCTAAGGCGGATCATTTTAACATATTGCTTCCCAAAGCATTCGGGAAGCAATATGTTAAAGTGATCCCTCATGGGAAGTAATATGTTAAAGTGATTAACAGTGGGAAGCAATATGTTAAAAAGAGAAAGGTTGGTTGGTCACTTTGTGTGACCATATAGCGCAGGGGTGGGAAACTTTTCAGTACCAAGGGCGAAAATCGATAACATAAACACCTCCGCGGGCGTCAGGCAAATTTTAAGCTTATATACAGCGTGTCCCAAAGAAATGTATACCCACTTTGTTCGATAATACCAGCTATGAGGATAATAAATATATTACTTTTTATATGTTTTTTAATAAAACATTTTCTCCTGAATCTAAATATGTAATTATTTTTATTAAAAATTGAAGAACAAACAAGTTACAGATGTTTAAATTATAATTATTATTTTCGAGACTTCATGTGCGATATTTTCTAATATTTTAACCCGACTGTTTTCAGATACTTATGTTTAGTGTTAATATTGAAGCATAAATGTTGTGATTATTAGTTAATTCAAAAAATTTAGAAATTCCATGGTTAAATGACACTTTATCTAAGATGTTCGACGTCTTCCAGAACGTTGTTTTTGTAAGTTTTGCACAGTGCCGTCGGTTTCAAACTTATCTCGTATACGTGCAAAAATATTAGAAAATATCGCACATGAAGTCTCGAAAATAATAATTATAATTTAAACATCTGTAACTTTTTTGTTTTTCAATTTTTAATAAAGATAATTACATATGTAGATTCAGGAGAAAATTCTTTATTAAAAAACATATAAAAAGTAATATATTTATTATCCTCATAGCTGGTATTATCGAACAAAGTGGGTATACATTTCTTTGGGACACGCTGTATATAAGATGTATTTTAAAAAGCTATTTGCTGGGCTGTAAATAAATAATTTTTAGTAAATAATAAATACCTAAGCGGGCGAATTGAAATTAGCTCGTGGGCGAAATTTCGCCCGGGGGCGAGGGTTTCCCCACCCCTGATATAGCGCAACAATTCTAATAAATTTACTTTCAATCTAATATTTTAACATATTATGATTTACTTTTTATGCCTTTATTAAAGCGAATATTTGGATCACCTGAAGATCCGTCACCCCAGCCTTTTTTAGTTAGCTTTATAAGGCTAACTAACGAAAATATCAGGACCTAACCAAACCAATCGTCAAGGGCGTACAGTTGACCTAACGATTGGTTAAGTTAAGTCGTGATATTTTCGTTAGTTAGCCTCATAAACATAACTCAAAAAGGCTAGGGTGACGGATCTTCAGGTGATCCAACATTTTTTATCGTACTCCTTATCCTAAATATTGGGAAGCAATATGTTAAAGTGATTAACACTAGGAAGCACTATATTAAAGTGATATACACTGGGAAGCAATATGTTAAAGAGAGGTCCCTGGGAAACAATATGTTAAAGTGATCCGCTAAGGCTAACAAAGAACCTAAGATCCACTATAAGGTTAGCCCGAGAGAAATAAGCAGAATAAGGGGTTAAATAAGTCGCAAAACCTATCATTCATGGGTTAACATTCATTCAGAAAAAGAGAGAGAAAGACTCACCATCATCATCCGCCGGCCACTGCCGACAAGTCGGAAAAATAGTCGGAGAGAATAGGAAAGGTGTGAAAGATGAAAAGAAGTAAAACAAGAACGCTTACAAACCATGCAAACACAGTCTTAACTCAAACACTGTCATACTATGCAAACTAAAGACATGCAAGAAAAGAGGGGATAAGAAAAGAACAAAAAAAAAGTATGAAGAGTATAACAAAAAGTGAGTTAGTTTACGCTACGAGCTACATCCAAGTTCGTGTTCGTCTAATTTTTTTTAATATAATTTTGTTGCTGGCATACCACACGCTGGCATGTCACAAGCTGGCATTAATCGTCAACAGACTCAAACCTCGACCAATTTCCCAGAGCTCCTGTTGTTAATTGTTTTATTTTTTTAAACAATGTTAATATTTTTGAAATGCCTATCTAAACGGTTTTTAAACATATTAACGCTGGTAGAGTTCACGACAGACGCGGGAAGATTATTCCATTTATCAATTACTTTAAACGTAAAAACGTTTTTAGCGATGTTAGTAATGAAACGTCTGCCACGTAATTTAAATTTGTTATTAGGAGTATTACTATTATTGGAAACGAACAATTTGGCAAAATTTACGTTATCGATTTTATTAACGATTTTGAAAACTTCAATAAGCTCCCCCCTTAATCTCCTTGCTTCGAGTGAATGCAAGTCTAACTTCTTAATCTTATCTTCGTAAGACTTGTTACGTAGTGACGGAATTAGTTTCGTGTCGCGTTGCTGAACCCTTTCCAACCTATCAATATCCTCCCGCAAATACGGGCACCAAAACTGAACGGCATATTTTAAGTGAGGCCTGACTACGGACTTGAAAAGGGGCAATATAATTTTCTTCGGTTTAAATTCGAAATTACTCGCTATAAAGCGTAACATCCTATTAGCTTTAGCGCAAGACTCCAGGCACTAGTTCCTAACTTTTAAATCCTTAGATACGCGTACGCCTAAATCTATTTCCTCATCAACGCTCGCTAACTGTTTATCATCCAGCGTGTACGTGTAATTGTTGTTACGAGAACCTATATGCAAAACTTTACATTTGTCTACGTTAAATTGCATCTGCCACTTATCCGTCCACTCCATAATCCTATTTACTTCATCTTGGAGCCTATTTCTATCGTCCACGTTAAGAACTTTACCGCCTGTTTTAATGTCGTCCGCGAATTTTGACACGTTACTGGTCAAGCCTACATTTATGTCGTTAATGTAGATTACGAATAGCAGTGGGCCTAACACTGAACCCTGAGGGACACCGCTACCTAGATCCAACCACCCCGATTTCCAATCATTAACAACGGCCCTCTGTTTCCTGGCACGAAGCCATTCCTCTAACCAGTTAGCTACCTGACCTCGTATACCGTTCGCAATTAATCTTCTATACGGAACTGCATCGAACGCTTTTTTAAAGTCTAAATATAGAAAAGGTGAGAATATAGAAAGGTTGGAAAGAGTACAAGCAAGGGCCAGAAAATTGTTCCTTTCACTGAGACTGTAAAACTACCATTGAAGATTAGAACGCTTAAATCTGTTTACCTTGGAGACCAGGAGGTTGCACGGTCAGTTTATTCAAGTTCTCAACATGCTCAATGGAATAGAGCATTTAATACCAATTTAATAACATTCAATACCAATCCCACAAGAAATAATGGTTTTAAATTGAAACTTAAAACATTTAGTACCTCCATCTTTGATAAATTTTCTTTTATTAAATAGTTAATATCTGGAACCAACCTCCCTAGGAGGTTGTTTTAAGCTAAAGTGTAAACAGATTTAAAAATAGGCTGCACAAAGTTCTCAATACACTCGGAGTTTAAGTAAGACTGTCCTCATATATATAAATTAAGAAAATAATATTATAACGTAACGGTGCGGGAGTTTGTTTGATCATTTCCTCCAACACTTAATTCTCCCCACTTTAGGAGAGACGTCTCTGGTTGATTGTGCCCCACATAGCATGATCAACCATCGAGCAACTCATTTATTTAGCAGTTGCCTCATAAACACCTATAAGTTGAAGACTCTTGAATTCGCTGTAGTAACAACGAAACACTTTCATTTTCCATGAGGGACACGTACACGGGGATAGATCCCCCATTGATATTCTTCACCGCAAAATATTTTCTCTACTTTCGTGGTGGCACAACACCGCGAAGTATGAACGAATCAATATATAACTTGCAGCATACACACCCTTCACGGCGCGAGACCCAAGTTGAAATTCATTAATATTCAAAAAGTTGGCAGACACATACACAGCACATACATCCAATTACAGGAAGCACGTTTACATATTTGCATGCTTTGTTGTTATGTCTAAGAATAGAGTACAAAAATATTTTGTAGAAACATAATTTTATGAAAAAAAAATGCATGACATGGATTAGGTGAGGTACAGTTGCATTTCTGCAGACACAATTTTTTTCTTTTGGTTGGTTGGATGCACGTGACGGATGAGGGCATGGTATCGAAAATCTGATTTTTGTTCTTAATTTTTGCTTCCACATGTTCGAGGTCTTTGTAACGATACCAAGTGGGTGATGTGCGATTGAAACAATTACAGTATTGGTTGATTTATACAGGGTGATATCTAATTTACGATGTCTGTGTGCATGGCATAATTGTAGAGCTAGCTTATACAGGGCTCCAATAAACCTTAGCCCCCCCCCGCCAATGGCCTAAACCATTAGAGGTACAGTAAAACTAAACATACCTTACAAAAGAGAATTTAATCCTGCATTTAATGAGAAACAATTAAAACTTGGTGTTCCCGCCATTGGCTTCCAAGACAGCCTGAATTCGCTTTGGATAGCTTGCCAAAAGTGACTTGAATAGATCTTGATCGTTACGCAAATTTGCTAAAACAGTTTCAATGTGTTGCGTCATTGTATCCTTCGAAAATCGATTTGCTGCCGTTTCTTGAAACAAGAGACAGTCAACCTTGTCCTTTATAACTGATCCAATGTGTTCACAGACATTCAGGTCAGGAGAATTTCCTGGCCATTCTTCATTTCCAAAGAAATCGATCTCATGGTTCCGCAACAACTGTTGAGTGGCTAATGCCTTAAAGCAGGGGGCCTTATCGTACAGAAGTGTGACCTGATCGACATCCATAACATTGTTTGGGTTTCTTAGAAAAGGAATGACATGCTGGGATAGAATAATATCACGAAAATACTGTCCATCCCAACTCTGACCACTTGGCTTCAGCACCCACATGAGCTTCTTTGCAGTGAACAAAACAAACACACCAACACAGTCTGGACTTTTTAATAATTCGCGATAATGTTCATTGTCATCGATTTCATCTGGTGTTGTGGCCCACACTCGATCATTTTGGTAGTTAGGCCGACGTGTAACGTAAACAAAAAATTCATCGGAGACAGCTAAATGCATGACATCATGCACATCCCAATCTTCAAGATAATGGGCAAACCACATTCTGTCATCGATGTTAAGTTGAATTTTTCTTGGCTTTGGAAGTTCATGCCAAGGCTTTAAACCTTGCCTATGACGGTACAGTCGAATGATCTCACCACTAACGATCTTTCCTCTCAACACTTCGATCTTTCTAGAAAGTTTAGCACAGCTGTTCTTCCGCTTACGCGTACCGCTTTCAATGATGTCCTTTGTTTCCTGAGAGAGTGGCAAATTTGGGCGCCCAGATTTGGTTGTATCCATTTCACATTCATCCAAAGTTTTATTCCAATTTCTTTTGACGAAGTCCTCACTTCTTCGCAACTTTTTGGCAACCCATGAACATGTTATAAAGGTTGCTCCAGCATCACGAGCTTCCGAAATGTTATTGCTCGTATGCGATCTATCACACGTTGCCTCTCCGAATCACCAATTAATTGAGAAGCCATTATATTATCACTTTATCAGCTAGAGTAATTTTAATACCTGCAATAAATAAAGAATTTGATATATTTTTATAATCATTAAAAACTATTTCGATATAAGTAAACATGTATAATGTTTTTTGGGACCCTTTATACTATCAGTGATGCACAAACCCTGGCCCGCGGGCCAAATGTGTCCCCCACGGGTCTTTTCAGTGGCCCCACGGGTCTTTTCAATTCAATGAAAAAGTTAGAATATAAAAGTGACCCAATTTATGACTTAGATGGAAAGTAAGTAGGCTAATACATTTAGTTATTTTCTTCGCTTGGCCCTCACATCAAAAAAGTTTGTGCACCACTGCTTTATATTCTTCTCTTTTCTGTAAAATTTCCTTGGTTACTTTTCCAGGGTCAAGTTGTTTTTTCCACCTTTTTCCGTATCCGCCTGTGTCGGGGAAGGAGTGAAGAGTGGGGACTGCAGTGTTGCCATTTCTATAGATTTATCTGTAGATCTACAAATTTTATGCTTTTTTTCAGATTTTCAGATTTTTTCTCCAAAATGGGAGAAATCTACAGATTTCTAAAATTGATTTTTTTTACTATCCACTATGGACCACAGTGGATATTATAGTAATATTATTGAGTTTCTCCATGAGAAGCAACAAATTAATTATTTCCGTGCGCCACCTGTCAGCAGAGAGTGGCAACATAACATAAACACGCCATACTCAGCTCACAATTATGCATTCTTATTGGATTCCTTTTTTTCATTTTGTATATATGCATCCTTATTTTGTTGTTGTATACTTGTTCTCTCTATTTGCTGCTTTTTGTCTAGATCACCCTTAAACTGGCCTATAGACGTAGCTTGAATAATATTCTGGTTTAAATTGTTCAGTTCATCTACCTTTCATTCATCAAACTTTGCGTTTAATTGACCATCTTTGTATTTCTGTTTGGAATTATGAATACTATTGCATATGTTCCAAAAATAAATTTTAAAATCAAATGGTACAGTAGTTTACAGATTTTGTCTGCAGATATTTTTATTGAAATTACAGATTTCTACAGATATTTTGATATCAATCTTCAGATTTTCATTATTTTTGGATGGTAACCTTGGTGGAGAGAGAGTCTTATACTTTTCTATCCAAATTTCTACTACTGATAGGATAGTTAAAAAATAAACAGTTTAATAACAGGAACATTCCCGAGTGGCGGACCGAGAGGTCTTTGATGCTTCCTCCTATCCTTGTCACTCCTTGTTACTCTCTCTCTCTCTCTCTCTCTCTATACATATATATATATATATATATATCACCTGAAGATCAGGGCCCCCAGCCTTCGTTAATTAGCCTTATAAGGCTAACTAACGAAAATATCATGACTTAACTTAACCAATCGTTAGGTCAACTGTATGCCCCTGACGATTGGTTAGGTTAAGTCGTGATATTTTCGTTAGTTAGCCTAACTAAAGAAGGTTGGGGGCCTGATCATCAGGTGATCCGATATATATATTATATATATATATATATTATATATATATATATATATAATATATATGTGTATAATATATATATATATTATATATATATATATATATGCTGAAACAAACCCACAAGGAAAAAGAAAACGATTCCAAGGCCTTTCGTGTATTCAAAGCTACACCTCGTTTTTCTTTTTCCTTGTGGGTTTGCAGCATTTATTCATTTCACGTGTTTTATTGTGAAATTCATCCCTATATATATATATATTATATATATATATAATATATATATATATAATATATATATATTAGAGTGCATATATATATATATATATATATATATATATATATATATATATATAAGCCACACCGGACAAAAAATTAGTCACCCCTAATAGCACCGATAGTAGGAAGTTCAAGGTCACACAGAGGGCGCTGGAATGTAGCATTGGTAAGTGACAAGTAGCGGTGACGTAGCACACAGGATCAGATCTGTTTCGTGAGGTGGTGAAGAAACAAAGTGTGTGTTGGATATAGTCTGCAAAATGGGTCGTGAGGCAGACGTACTCAGTGGCAAAAGGAGCCATCGTGTTTGGCAGAGCCCACGGACACAAAATGTCTGAAGTAGCCAATTTGTTGGTGTGTCAAACGCGTACTGTCCAGCGAGTTTACAAAGAGTGGTGTAGTTCGCAATCAACTGACAATCGACGGCGTAACTGTGGCCGAAAACAATTCTCGACAATAGGGGCCGCCGCCATGTTTCTCGTCTAGTAACTGCAAATCGTTTCAAACCAGAGAACAATTGCTCCAAGAAACCAATGAGGTTCTCAGCGACCAATTTCCGAACGGATATTGCGACGAGAACTGCATGCGATGGACATCTGGGCAGGGTACCACGGAAGAGGCCGCTGTAACAGCAAGTCACAATTGGCACGTTATAAATGGGCTCAGAGGCACAAAAACTGGACTGTGGCAGATTGGAAAAGTGTAATTTGGTCCGATTCCCGTTTTTGTTTGTTTCTCAAAGATGGAGGCGACGAGTACATCGCAGGTCCAATGAAGCCTTTAATCCTGAATGCGTCGAAGGTGTTGTTCAGGCTGGAAACAGAAAGTGAAGCGCAGGAATAGACACCCACGGACTCTGGCGGAACTTCGGGACCTGATGAACGAGTGGCAGCAAATCGATGTTCAGTACATGCACAACCTCGTAGAGTCTCTGCCTCGCCGGATTCGTGCGGTTATCAAGGCCAGAGGCGCCGTCACACGTTATTAGGTACATTCTGAGAGGGGTGACTAATTTTTCGTCCGGTGTGCTTATATATATATATACAATATATATATGTAAATGAGTGTGTATAAGAATGAGAATACCACCGAGGCATCTCTATTTGTGTGGTATTTATACAGGGTGGGCCAAAAAACTATTACCCAACATTTGAAAAAATATTGTGCCTCACCCTCTACAGTGATCTTACTGCTGAGGCCGTATGTTGTACCCATACGTTTATTCTTTCAAACGCTGGCTTTGAATCTAGATTCAACGACCCAGGAGTGGAGGTACAGGCTCACAACTGGAGGGAGGTATCAGAATATGGTGCTCAATTGAAAGGCGGTCAAAGTCAGCAACTGATACTTTCAGATGACAGTCAGTTTCTCCATAAATAATTAATTTTCCTAATTTTTACAAAAAACAATTAATTTATTTTCTTGTCATTTCAAACCATCATTCTGCTATAGTTGGTGAACAAGTTATAACATAATGAAATACTCTTTGGAAGATGAAGCATTGATATTGAACCTGCATAAGGAGAAACACTGGGATGCAAAACGAATGAAGAAAGAGTTTCCAAGTAAACCATGGACGATACCTGGACTTCACTATCTCATAAAGAAAATCGATATCACAGGGTCGATCAAACGAAAAGAAGGCAGTGGAAGGCCAAAAACATCACGTACTGAGGAAAATATTGACACGGTTTCATGCATGCTATGCAGTCAAGAAGAACAACCCAAAACCCATAGGTCCGTTAAAGAAATTCAAAAACTACTGGTATTTCTCGCTCTCGTGTTCGTCGTATAGTAAAAGATCTACAGATCTACAGAAGCTAAGGCTAACAAAGACCCTGAGATTCACTCTAAGGTTAGCTCGAGAGAAAGGAAAGAGGAGAGGGTTAAAAGAGAAGAATAAAGGGTTAATTAAGTAGCAAAACCTATCATTCGTGGGTTAAAATTCATTCAGGAAAAGAGAAAGAAAGACTCACCATCATCATCCTCCGGCCACTGCCGACAAGTCAGAAAAATAGTCGAAGAGAATAGGAAAGGGGTGAAAGATGAAAAGAAGTAAAATAAGAACGCTTACAAATCATGCAAACACAGTCTTAACTCAAACACTGTCATACCATGCAAACTACAGATATGCAAGTAAAGAGAGGATAATAAAAGAAAAAAAGTAGAAAGAGTATAACAAAAAGTGGGTTAGTTTACGCTACAAGCTTCATCTACTTTCGTGTTAGTCTAATTTTTTATTTTAATTTTATTGCTGGCATATCACACGCTGGCATGTCACAAACTGGCATGTCACAAGCTGGCATTAATCGTTAACAGACTCATCCTCAACCATCACACCCAGCACTCCTGTTGTTAATTGTTTTTTTTATTTTAAACAACGTTAATATTTTTAAAATGCCTATCTAAACGGTTCTTAAACATATTAACGCTGGTAGAGTTCACGACTGAAGCGGGAAGATTATTCCACTTATCAGTTACTTTAAACGTAAAGAAGTTTTTAGCGATGTTAGTAATGAAACGTCTGCCACACAACTTAAATACGTTATTACGAGTATTGTTATTATCGAAAGTTAAGAGTTTATCAAAATTTACGTTATCGATTTTATTAACGATTTTGAAAACTTCAATAAGCTCCCCCCTTAATCTCCTAGTTTCGAGTGAATGCAAGTCTAACTCTTTAATCCTAATTACGTAAGACTTTCTAACCTATCAATATCCTCACGCAAATATGGGCACCAAAACGGAACGGCATATTCTAAATGAGGCCTGCCCAGGGACTTGTAAAGGGGCAATATAATATTCTTCGATTTAAATTCGAAATTACGCGCTATGAAGCCTAACACACTGTTAGCTTTTGCGCAAGAATCGAGGCACTGGATCCTAACTTTTAAATCCTTAGATACGCGTACGCCTAAATCTACTTCCTCGTCAACGCTCGCTAACTCTCTATCATCCATCGTGTACTTGTAATTATTGTTACGAGAACCTATATGCAAAACTTTACATTTGTCTACGTTAAATTGCATCTGCCACTTATCCGTCCACTCCATAATCCTATTTACATCGTCTTGGAGCCTATTTCTATCGTCCTCGTTAACAACCTTACCGCCTATTTTAGTATCGTCCGCGAATTTTGACACGTTACTAGTCAATCCTCCATCTATGTCGTTAATGTAAATTACAAATAGCAATGGGCCTAACACTGAACCCTGTGGGACACCGCTACCTACATCCAACCACCCCGATTCACTACCGTTAACAACGACCCTCTGTCTTCTAGCACGAAGCCATTCCTCTAACCAGTTAGCTACCTGACCGCGTATACCGTGCGCTTTAACCTTCGCAATTAATCTTCTATGCGGAACTGTATCGAACGCTTTTTTAAAATCTAAATAAATAACATCAGCCGCTCTATGCCTATCGTATTCGCGCACTATTTCATTATAAAACTCTAACAAATTAGTTAAACAAGATCTCTGGCGTCGAAACCCATGCTGACTACTATTAATCAAATCGCGACTTTCTAAGTGATGGATGATACGATCCCTAACTACGGATTCCAAAAGTTTACCGATAATTGACGTTAAGCTAATGGGCCTATAATTGCTAGCTACTGTGCGATCGCCTTTTTTAAAAATGGGCGTGACGTTAGCTAATTTGAAGTCTTCAGGAATAATCCCCGCTTCCAGTGACTGATTAAAAATCCTCGTTAAGGGGCCTACGATAACGTCTTTCAAATCTTTCAGGTGTCTAGGATAAAACGCGTCAGGGCCTGGAGCCTTGCTAACTTTTAGCCTAGCGATATAATGCGCAATCTCACCCTCGTAAACAGTTATTTCATCCAAAATAGTCTCGCTGCTAAATGGAACGATATCTTCCACATCGGGGGACATTATTGACGTTTTTTTTCGGTAAAAACTGTCGCAAAAAAAGTTATTAAAAATACCCGCCATTCCCTGAGCGTCGGAAGCCAAAGCGCCATTAGCGTCCACGAGAGGGCCTATATTATCTTTTATCGGTTTACGATTATTCACGTAATCGAAAAACTTTTTGGGGTTATGCTTACTATCCGCAGCTATAAGTATCTCTAAATTACGCTTAGCATTCCTAACTGATCTTTTAACCTGACGTCGAAGCACGAAATATGTATTAACGTTAGCTACCGTGCAATTGCGTTTATTAAGTCTATACACTCTGTTACGCTCGTTTATGAACTCGCCTATTTCCCGAGTCCACCACTTAGGCCTACCATGATTTCTAGCGCGCTTGGACGTACGAGGAATAAACTCCCTTTCGATATTCAAGAAACTATCTTTAAGCACCTCCCAATGCAAATTTGCGTCATTACCCATAAATTAGTTATCCCAGTCCACTACTCTCATCCTATCCGCAAAACTATCAAAAATGGCCCTACGAAAATCAGGGACTTCTATTACATTACTATCCTTAGTGTTTTCTATCAATAACTTAAACCTAATAGTTAAGGCGCCTCGGTGGTGTAATGGTTAGCGTCGCTGACTACGAAACCATCGGCCCCGGGTTCGAGACCCGACGGCATCCGGCGTGCAGCAAAACCTAGCTGTTCATCCTTCCACACAATAAAGAAAGTGGTTGGTAGATAAATGGGTACCCTAGGTGGCCTAGTGGTTAAGACGCTGGGCTGCTGATGGGGCGTGGTTCGGATTCCACGTTAAACTGTGGGTCTAAGGTGGAGTGAAAAGCTTGACCTTCGTCAGAATGAACAATTCGGGCGGAAGCTAACCAAAGGTTAAACCAAAGGTTAATAATTTGATGATCACTACATCCTAAACTCTCGCCTACTTCTAAATCTTCGACTATATTTTTGCCGTTCGTCATCACCACGTCGAAAATATTGTCACCGCGCGTTGGTTCGGTAACCATCTGTCGTAAAAATTATGTTCCATGAAATCAATCAAACTCAAACCCTCATCGTTACCAGTAAAAGTGTTGTAATTAACGTTGTGGATGTCAAAGTCCCCGACAACTATACTATCCGATTATTAGTAAAGTTAGCAAGAAGTGTGTAAAATCTAGTATCGGTACGGAGGGATTGAACGAGAGGTCTATAAACAACAACAAAATTGAAACTAATACTAGGCGCCCTAACTTTAACGGATATGCAGTAATTGCTGCCGGGAAATTTATCTTAACCTCAATAGCCCTAAGGGAATTACGAATGTACAGCAAAACGCCGCCACCAATCATATGCAACCTATCATTAGTAAAGAGTTTAAAACCCGCTATATGAAGTTCCCCCAACAAGTCCCGAGTCACGGTATTTAACCACGTTTCAGTGATAGCAACTATATCTTACCGGAATAAATTATCACCTTAAATTCGTTTAATTTATTTCTAATACCATGCACGTTACAATAAAAGACGTTTAAATTATTTTTTACAACGGGTCGGCGTTTTAAACTATTTTTCACGTCGGGTCGGCGTTTCTGGGACCCACAAAGTTTAAAGAAGGCTTCGACCTACACAGCTTTCGAACGTTTTCGTCAATTAACCTACCTTACCTAGCATTACCTATTTCATTAAAATGCACCCCATCTTTCACAAAAAGGCTAGGATCACTGAATTCCGACCACAGCTTTACAAAGGGTACATTTTCCTCAGCAGAAATCTCTTCTAATTTAATATTAAAAAATATTGTTTTTGACGTAATCCTAAGACCCAAACCGTGCCTAGGGGTAATACCTAGAACTAAAGACCTATCTGACCGCCTTCATGGACCTAATTAACCCCCTATATCTCTCCAAAAGGTCAGGCACTCTCGTATCGGGCCTATACGAGTCGTTGCCCCTACCATCGTCACCAACATCGAGTGACGGGAGGCAACATCAATCCTATCCACTTCGTCTCTAATTCTGTCAACCCTGGCCCCTGGGAGACAGACTCTCCTCCTCTTGATTGGATTCCGTTCAACGAACGCTTTATCTATATGGCGCACTAAAGAGTCCCCAATTAAAATAGTTTCACCCTCGTTCACGTCCCTATCCAAATGGGCGAAAGGGTTCGAAACTTCGATAGGGGGTGATTCCTATCACCTAACGTACGTGGCCTAACTCCACCCTTAACTTCTCTAAATCCCTCCCCATCTACTAATCTCGGACCAACCTTAACCCCTTCCTCAACTCTATCCAACCTTCCGGATAAGCTACCTAAACTAGAAACTAGGTTACGTACGTGACCCTTCAAATTACCTACGTCTTCAACGTTAGTATTGGTTCGGTTTTCGTCAACTGGAGTCCTACCCCTGCCCTGATCAAGCGTTGCAAGTCTTTCCGTTACCTCAGGTACACTACGTTTTATGTGAACTATTTCTTCCCTTAAATCGCAAAAGAAACAAACCGATCTCTCGGTAATCGCCATAGGACCGCCGTTATAATCTTTAAAATCCGCATACCACCGATTTACCCCACATCTAACACACGACGCTTTCTGCGACGGCATCGCGCAAGTTAAATTAGTTTATAACCGCCACAAGTTTAAGTTAAATTAAGCCAGCACGTTATGAAAACTTCTAAATCGCTAAAACCCACTAATATTCAATTACTTAACTATATCACGGCGAATATAAACGCAAGTATATAAAACTCAGAACTTTCCAAAAGTAAAATTAATCGCAATATCCCAAAGTAGAAGCAATATAAGAGAGCTCAGGAAATACGTCCGCTCAGTACGGAGTCTGGCTGACGAATCCCTACAGAGTCTGGCTGACGAATCCTAAACGGAGTCTGGCTGACGAATCCCTACAGAATCTGGCTGATGATCTGGGTCTTAAATGTTTTAAAACAGTCGAAGTTCATAACCTCTCTGTATCAAATAACCAAGCAAGAGTTGAAAAATGTCGTGCTCTGTTAGATCGATTCCCAGAGAGAGAAGTGTCGAATCCATGGTTCAGCGACGAGAAGACCTTTACGGTTGCTTTAACAATAAACACACAAAACGACCGAGTTTAAGGAAGACAGGACAAAAAATCTATCAGTCTATATCAACTTTGCAGGGAACGTCTGCATTTTTCTCAAAAAGTCATGGTTTCCGTCTTTATTTCAAAGTTATGGAAGTCAGAGATTGTTTTTGTTGATCAAAATGCCAAAATCACTGTTGCTTGTCACCAAGAAAAAATCCTTGGTGCGTGCGTTGATAATGGAGGAGGGCACATTCCGCATAATCTTGGACTCAATTAGGGCACTGCCTAGAAACAAAGTTTTTCTACCCGTGTCGTGTCTGTATAACAGCGAATTACAAAATAATGGTTACAGTTAGCAAAAATCCAACTTCACCACGAGATAGACCACGAAATTCTATACAGGACACATATATTTATTGTACAAATAACATTTGATAAAGCTAAAATTATATTGTTCAAAATCAGAGTAATAGTTTTTTTTGGTCCATCCGGTAGTTATTATTCCGGTTAATAGTTGGTGTATTTTTATTTTAGTACATAGCGTTCAACTTGTTCTCGCTGAATGTCAAACAATGTACACATTTTAATGAATATGAACGGCTGTTGAAAAAACTGACAACACTGATTCCGATATACCCTCATGAATGCAAAGTTGTATAACCTTTTGCTATAACTAGAGAAATAAACTATGATCACTCCAAGCCATGGAACTCCTTTACGAGTTTTATGAATAATTTTTCTGCCTTATATTATTTTTAAAGTTTTAACGTTTCTTCAAGTTCGGTGCCCGCGTGTGTACATTCTTTGTGTATCACATATAGGGGATGGGGCGATTCGACGTGGCCGACTCGATGCGACCCAACTCGATGTGGCCGACTCGATGTCAGGACAACTCGATGTCAAGCCAAGTCGATGCCAGGCCAAGTCGATGCCAGGCCAAGTCGAAGCATATTGTGCTTTATTATCTTTTAAGGGTATTTTAAGAAGAAAAAGTAAAGCATAAAAATAATTAAGGCTAGGTAAGGTAGGTAAGGTAGGGTAGGTAGGGTAGGTAAGGTTAGGTAAGGTAGGGTAGGTAGGTTAGGGTAGGTAGGGTAGGTAAGGTTAGGTAAGGTAGGGTAGGTAGGTTAGGGTAGGTAGGTTAGGTTAGGTAGGTTAGGTTAGGTAAGGTTAGGTAAGGTACGGTAGGTAGGTTAGGTAAGGTTAGGTTAGGTAGGTTAGGTAAGGTTAGGTAAGGTAGGGTAGGTAAGGTAAGGTAGGTTAGGTAAGGTTAGGTAAGGTTAGGTAGGTAAGGTAATTATTGAACTCGGCCTCGGTCTTGGCTTCAGACTCGACTACAACACTGTTTTGCATCGACTTGGCCTGGCATCGACTTGGCTTGACATCGAGTTGTCCTGACATCGAGTCGGCCACATCGAGTTGGGTCGCATCGAGTCGGCCACATCGAGTTGGGTCGCATCGAGTCGGCCACATCGAATCGTACCCAACCCCACATATAAAGGTAACATCGAAATGTCCCATATCCTCAGGAAGTGGGGGGTTAGGTGCCCGAGCCAGAGTCAATTAAGTGGGGGTGGCCGACCCGCAGCCCCACCGCGACATAAGATACAGAAAAAACAGCAGTGGGGTTGGAACCAACGACTCTAAGGAGTCACAGCACTACCGAATGACGGCAAAACTAATCGATCACGGAGACGCTCTGTGTATCATATGTATATACGATTAATAAATACATAGTAATTTTGACAGATTCATCCCAGAAATCACTAACTCACTTTCGCCATGAAAGATATTACAATCTAGTGCGCATACGCCTTTAAAAAAAAAAAATGCTCATAGCCCGTTCCTTGGAGTTAAATAAAAATGCATTTTAAATTTTTTAACCTGTCTTTCATTTAATTTTTACATTTAAACAAAGTTTTCACAAGAGAAAGCATTTAGAAGTAATATATATTTTTCCTTGATAATTTCTTCACAGCAATTAAAGCTTGTATCTCCATTTTTCAGAAGCAGAATATACAGGGTGTCCATAAAGTCACGCATCATAGGAAAATATACAGTAAACCCAACGCGTGGGTTAGGTTCCTCGAGAACGGCGCGTTAGGCAAATCCGCGTTGGACAAACTTAATACCTTATAGCAGTGGTTCCCAAACTGTGTTCCGCGTTACCCTGGGGTTCCACGGAGGCTTAAGAAGGGTTCCGTGACACGTTTTCTAATCAGTCTAATCAGATCTTAATATTAAGGTCTAATTAAGGTCCTAATATTTATACGTAATTTTACCTTGTGGCTTTATGTTAAATAATATTTTATATTCTTATTCTGACTTGAAATGGCACCATCGTGGATTTGGGATCACTAAATATATTTCGTTAAAATTAAAATCTGCTAAGTATATATAAATAAATTTTTGCAACTCGGCTACTGCAAAAGTGTAATTTGGCAGATTTTAATTTTAACGATATTATAAAAGACTGGTTCTATTAGTACTGTTTTAAAATAAATATATAAACTCTGTCATAGTATTTAAAATTTGTCATATTATTTATGACAAATTTTAATATATAAGGTTGTAACATATATTCTGCTCGATTTTTTAGTTCATTCAGAACAAAAATTAAATGACTTATAAGGACAAATTTGCTCGAATTTTTAGTATATTCACAACAAAAATTAAATGACATAATGACAAATTAATCATCAATATAATTCCCTTCTTTTTCTATAACCTCCTCCCACCTGTAGAAAATTTTTTTTAATGTTTTTTTATGTTTTTTTATGTTCGAAGAATTCCCTTGGTTTCGAGTTAAAAAAGCGATCACTTCGTTTTCGATAGCTTCCCTGGATTGCAACTTTTGTCCATCTAGGTGGTGTTGCAGACTTCTGAATAAATAGTAGTCTGAAGGTGCGATGTCCGGAGAATAAGGTTGATGAGTCATTTTTTCCCAACCAAATGCCTCCAATTGGGCAGTGGTGATTCGAACAGTGTCAGGGCGCGCGTTATCCTGGTGGAATAGAACGCCTCTGCGATTAATTAATGCAGGACGTTTTTCTTGTAATGCTGTCTTCAGTCGTTCGAGCTGTTGGCAGTAGACTTCAGCTGTGATTGTTTGGTTATCTTGCAGAAGCTCAAAATTAATAATTTCTTGCATATCTCACCAAACGCATAGCAAAATTTTCTTTGGATGGGGTCCATTCCTTGGCTGAGGCTCAGGCTTTGTTTCACGGCTAAGCCACTGATGTCGACGTTTAATATTGTTATAGAGGACCCATTTTTCATTCCCAGTGACGATCCGATTCAAAAACGGTGCCTGCAGTTGCCGAGAATGCAGTGATGTGCAAATATCGATTCAATGTTGAAGATTCGCTTGTGACAAATCATCCGAACACATTTTCCAACCTTCACTACTTTTCCTAACATCTTCAAATGACGATGAATGGTCATATGGTTAACGCCGAGTTGCAGGCCAAGTTCTCTTACAGTTACCGTTGGGTTTTCCTCCACTGTTGCTTTCAGCAACTCTTCATCTAACTCATTTGGTCGTCCTGTTCGCTGATAACACTGGTCAACACTCATTTTATTGCCAATCATATTAGAGTGATTTTGGGGTAACTTTGTGGTGCTGATTCCGAATATGACATCGGTTTTGCTAGATTGGCTCTAATTTATGAGATAATTGGTACCCCATTGAAACACGTAAAAATGCAAAAAATTTAATGTTCAGGCGGAGCCTACTTACAAATCGCATTGAAATTGTCTCAAATCATACAAAAGTAAACACATGAAATACATAATGGCATTTTATTCGGTCTCACCATCTAGAATGTTCCGGTAGTTTCCCATATGCACGCGTTATGGTTACGTTTCCTATTAATTGAGGGTATTCATTATCTCAAGAACTAGAGCCAAATCGGAAAAACTACTTTCATTTTGTAATTCAGCAACCCCAAAATACCCTAAATTCGAACGAATTTCCTTGGCAACGAAAAAAAAAAGTTTTTTTGTTGACCTGTGTAATCTTTCAGACTGAAGTCGTCTCCATTTCTGAACTTCTCAAACCATCTCCTACACATCCATTCGCTCACAACATCATTTCCATAAACTCTTTGAATGTTTCTTGCGGATTCACTAGCGTTAGATCCTTTATGTAACTCATACAGCATCACATGTCGAATATGCTCTTTCGTGGGCTCCATGTTTTTTCGATTATTGTAATATCGTAGGGGTGGCGTTGTAACTGTATGAAAAACACAAGGGAAAATATTCATTAGCCAAATCCTACGCTAGCCTAAGCCTAGACTAGCCTAAGTCATTCTGTATCGTGAAAAAACATGTGCGAACCTGTCGCCGCGTGTATTTTGCAACATTTCTAAAACTATTTCACATTATCTTGAGGTTATTCTATCATATTATCTATCGTCCGTTTTCTAATCGAGCAGAATATAAGCTTATGTTACAACCTGATATACATTTTACTCGTCAGAATTTAACTGTAATTAATTTTGATCAATAGGTTTTCACTAAAATTAAAATTTTCTAATTTGCCAGTTGATTTGATGTGCACTTGTTTCGCAATTAATTGTGAACCACTCAGTTTAACTATAGCCGTTGGCGTGGTGCACTGTCAAGTTAATTTCTGATAGGCTTTATTTACTTAAGTGTTTTCAGTGTAAAAATTTGTATTGTGTTCATCACTAAAATCTATAACCGACTTTTCTAGTCTAATATACGAGTATATATATATATATATATATATATATATATATATATATATATATATATATATATATATATATATATATATATATGGAGTTGGGGTTCCGCGAAATAAAAACAAGTCTGTAAGGGTTCCGACAGTTAGTAAAGTTTGGGAACCACTGCCTTATAGGATAAATGGTGATACGTGAACGCGGCCGCGTAGTCTTCCATTAATACTTAGATACGTGGATTTTTTATTCACACATAAATGAATTTCCTTACCTATATTGTATATGAAATAAGAACATAAAATCATAAACATAATGATATTTACATATGATAAATAAAAATATATTAAATGAAAATAGCACCTAGTAGTATGCCTGCAAAACCCTTGAGTGCAATGGTGCATTGCATGTTGCATAATATCACGCAATGCTGCAATGTTGCAAGAGTGCCACCCCCACCTCTTGTTGCAAGAGTGCCACCCCCCTTCGTTGCTAAGCCCCGCCCCCCCTTGTTGTGAAAAAAGAAAAAGACAAGAGAGAGAGAGAAGAGAGAGAGAGAGAGAGAGAGAGAGAGAGAGAGAGAGAGACAATCTTTGTTGCCAACCCAAAATGAGGTTGCAAGGGGCATGCAACTTGGAGGCGGAGTTCTCCCTCAAGCTATTCCCCCCAAAGTGCCAGAAGAGAGAGAGAGAGAGAGAGAGAGAGAGAGAGAGGAAGAAGAGTGCCAATCTTCGTTGCCAACCCCAAAATGGGATTGCAAGGGTCATACAACTTGGAGGCGGAGTTCTCCCCCAAGCTATTCCCCCCAAAGGGGCAGAAAGGAAGAGATAGCAAGACAGGAAGAGAGAAAGAGGGGTATGCAACTTAGCGGCAGAGTTCTCCCCCAAGCTGAACCCCCTAAAGGGGTATACCTAACCTAAGAGGCCTCTATGGGAGGGAAGGGGTTTCCTCACCACCCAAAGGGCCATTAAAAAGAAAGAAACAGGTCCCTGCTCGGGCGGCTGCCCGAGCTCTTATGGGAGTCTTCGCCATACACCGCCTTTTATAGAGTCCCAAACAGCCAGTTGGCTGAGTTGCCAGATAGCGCCATGTATTTAATTCATCAGCCAATAGAAGGCTGAACTGCCAGTTTGCGTTTCACACCATGCTAGACCTACAGTTTAACGTGGAAGCTGAATCAAATACATCTCGGCAGGGAATGATTGCCATCTCTTTCACATTAACCCACCGAATTACTCATTTTGACAAAGATTAAGGTTTTCACACCACACTGGACCTACAGTTTAACATGGAATTAGAAATACACCTCGGCAGGGAATGATTGCCATCTCTTTCACATCAACCCACCGAATTGCCCATTTTGACAAAGATTAAGGTTTTCACCCGCATTAGACCTACAGTTTAACATGGAATCAGAAATACATCTCGTCAGGGAATGATTGCCATCTCTTTCACATCATCTCACCGAAAAGAGTTCATTGTTGAGGACCCCAACATACAGTGGGCCGATACAGGTGAGATCATTGTGGAAATAAAAAAAAAAATTCGAGATTCCGGTATACCCGTTTGATCGAGTATTTCCTACAAAGGTTATGAAGCTCCGCCCAGGTTTTGACGGCGGTGTGCCAATCACCGTCCAAAAATACTTGAAAGAGCTTGTTTTTCAACATGCATGCGCCTAAACACGCCCTACCTTTCGTGGAACAACCAATGATTGTCTTTGAAAAGGTGATATGCGCTCGATTGGCCGAAAATGACCGCCACAAGATCTAAAACAACACCCCTATTCCAACAGTGACCCAGTGACCCTGCTTGTAGGCAGGGGGCGTACCCCTTATAAATGGGGCACCTCGTCGCCTAGAATCAGTTTCACGTTACTTGTTGCATCATACGAATCATGGCCGAGCTTTACGATTCACCCGACCTTATTGGTGACAGCGATTATTACAACCAAGCCACACGCCTATTATTCAATGCAATAGACCAGAACAGACTTTTCTTGTCACAGAACTTTGATGAAATTAATGGAGCAGTGGACCAAACCCTCATTCAAGAATCCTGTGAAATATAAGTAATTTGTAACGTTGTAATAAGTCTTTTGAAAATCGTGTTTAATTAATGTTTGTGTCCCATATATTCAGTATACATATATATATATATATATATCAACTCTCGACAGTTTTTAATTTTAAATGTGTTCATTGTGTGTATTTCTCGTCAAATTACTGCGAAATAATTTCAATTTAACATAACCGTGGACAGGCTCTCTCACCGCAAACAAATCTCGTTTATTTATTAGTTTTGATTAATACTATTTTTCCCGAAACGTGTTGTTCGCATCCAGCTTCACGACAATTATTTTAATTACAGGACCGCCACGGAGCTAGACCGTGTTATAAACACTTTCGGCGAAAAGAGAGCGAGTGCATCGGCGAGCAACCCACCCAGCGATCTCGAATTTGCAGACGAACTAATGTGAGCGTTATCTTATATAGAAGCCATAATTGCAAAACATTTTCAGATGAATAATTGAATAACCTTTATTATATATAATAAAAATAATTTGTTGGATTCTAAATATCGCTGCAATCTACTTTTTTCACTACTTTTCGTCACTATTTCCGTATATATATATATATGGTATGGTAGATTTTTAGAAACGAATGCAGTTTTAAGAAGTGCATTCGTTTTTAAAAATAATTTTATCTTTATTTTACAGGGAAGAAACGGAGTTAGAAGAGATTATAAAAACTTTTGGAGAAAGGGTGGCGGACGAATTGGTATCCACACCATGCTGCGAATCAGATGTCATGGTGTTGTCGCACAACAACTCATCCGATTGCGTTATCACCGCAGAGATTATGTAAGTACTTTTTAGGATATTAACAAAACACAACATTATTTTCATTTATTAAACATGTACAAAAAGGGGCAGCGCCCAATTCTTTATTGTTACAAATGTATATACAGATTTACTCAATATAGGGCTTAGAGGGGGTTGCAACATGTGGGAATTTTTTTTTATCTGTCTATATACATATTTATCGTTCATATTTGTGTCACACAAATCGAATAAATTTAAAAAATTCATAAATCCCTTTTCCTCGAGACATATGCAAGAGAAACAAGATACAATATAGCCCACATGTTTCACTGTAAAAGCTTTGAAGTTGATATGGGGCCCAAATTACCTCAGGCACACGTAATTGCGCGATAAAATTTACGATTGTCGAGTCGTTCCATGGGGGGAGCCCGAGTGAATCGAAGTAGTACAGTCTTTCATTAGTTTTAAAATAAAGAGGAAACCAGTGAATTCCCTCGCCACCCACAATGTCGGTGTTAACGATTGCACCGTGCCAGCTTCTTGTGCTCTGTGGCATCAATATTTCATTCTTTGCAAAAACCCCGATAAATTTGGAACGCGCGAAACAGTCACTTTTCACCACTCTCTTGAGGGTATTTGCGTCCATTTTAAAAATCTGTGCTTATATTCCGGAAACGATCCATCTCTATTAGGGCCTGTGTTTCTAGATACATTAGTACACTAATAGGCGTGTCTGTAGGCTTGGCGAAATCCAAACGTACTGCCACCGTACCGGTCTGCTGGGCGTTTAAATGGGTGTTTACCCCCGCGGTTAAGTCAGGCGTAAGGTCAAATGAATAATTGTTAAACTGTTCCACAAATTCTTTCTGTGTTAGGCCGAGTCCGAGTTCGTCACACACCCCTGTGTTATGGGCTAAACCGCTGTATGCTCTCGCGCAGAGCGGGAACACAGCATCTGACGAGTAGTCCATATTCATTGTCCCACCCAATGCGACGCCATTGATATATAAAGTGATATTTTTAAGTCCAAATTTTCAAACTTCAAGGCACTCTTTTATAATCCCCATTCGTCGAAGCGTGGTCTTGCATCCCAATTAAAATCCTTCTAGGCACACTCCAAAGAGCGATGTTTTCTATCTGTTTCGATGCCAATCCTGTGGGGATCGTGTACAGTTTGATCTGTACCCTGTTAATTGGGTATTTCACTGTGGTGTGTAACAGTTCTTTCTCAATTTCTATATGTTTCGCGGAACTTAGCTTCACTCGACGTATAAGCAAATATGCCTCCATGATATGGATCACAACAGGTTTCGCGCCTTCTTCTTGGTCAGCGCCCAGATTTATACAGATCTCAGGGCTCGTGCGGGTAAGTTTCAACTTCATATGAACATCGTTCATAAGTAACTTCTCCTGGAATGTAAAGTCCGTGTGCAAGCGTCCAAAAAATTCATATATCTTTTTTTTAGAATTTTTAAATTTAGCCTTTATTCCATCTTCATCTTTAGTGTGGTAATACCCCTCGGCATATAAAAAGGTATCCTTCGCTTCTTTTGAAAAGTTGAGGACATTTTCCAGATACGATCGTAGGTGGTAATACTCCGTGCCTGCCGAGATGTTAGTCTGATTTAAATATACGACACACTGGCTGAATATGGTGTGCATAAATGCGTACTTTAGTATACATGGCCATACAGCCCGGATCAAAAATGTATTGGCCTGAGCTGGATATCACAAATTCAATAGGGGCACTGGGTGAACTAATCGTGTTTAGAGGGTTAATTGTAATAAAGTCACTGTGCTCAATAGATACTTGAGTTGGAGGCATAGCAAAGAGGGACAGCTCCGATTTACAGCACTGTGAACTGCAAGGATGAATGAAACGTGCCATGGTGATTTAGAAACAGTGCCACCTCCCGCGACGACTGTTAAACAATCTATGATTCGTGAGACTAGCTTCCTCAGTTTATATCAGTTGAAAAAAATGATCGGTCACAGGTTTCATACGCTTAGAACACTTCCTTTTTGGCACCCATTTACGTTTAGCACCACGTGATTTCTTCTTCATAAGAGCTCTCTTCTTCTTTACACCACGTGATGGCACTCCCTTCTTCTTCCTAGCAGCCCTCTTCTTTACATCATGTGTTGGTAACCCATTCTTCTTCTTCTTCTTTCCTCCGCCACGCATTTTCCTCTTCGCATCTTTGATGATTTCATCCCGCGTACGCCTTAAATGTCTTTTTAGAGCTTCTTTAGGTTTAGTACCAGCGAGCATTTCTTCTGCCGCGTTAAATCCTCTTTGTAAGGCCTTCCTACCAAGGTACCTGGCCCCCCCCTCTTCAATAGTGGTACAGCTGTGTGCAGTATGGATGAAAAAATGGCCCCAAGGCCGCTGCCGCGCTGATATCTCACACCCCGGTACACCGAGAATGGTTTTCTGACCATTATAACTCAGTGCGGCGAAAGTGTAGCTTCACTGTCAAGTTCCCGTCACCGAATGGGAAATTTTTACCCTCCACCGTTCTTATATATATTGAGATATTAGTTATTATATTAGTTGCGACATTCACATAATGGGGCCTGTCATATGTAATACTCAAACCCCTGCCTCTATGGTTGGGGATGTGTGCAATGCGTACCAGGCGGGCCTCGGTGTCCCCAACAAATTGGTGTTCTACTATATTGCTATAAATATAGCACATTTCTGGCGGCTCATGGCCTTCAGCCATTTTCTCCATCTTCAGCTGGTACATTAAGCGGGACAAGTTATCCGGTACCACGTGATAGGTGTCTCTTTGGAATGCTGCTCGATAACGCCCCTCGGTTATAACTTTGAATACTCTTCCGTCTTTAAGATTTGTATTAGCCTTTGATTTTAGCATTAGAGTATGTGCAGCGCCTCCTCTGTTTACGATTTCGTATATTAAATCATTCGTAAGGTGCGAGTTTTTTAAACATATGTTTAAATCTCTCACAACATCCTCAACCGAACCATAGCGAACCGGGCCTAGTGTCACAGTTGTACTGAAAAACTCTGCGACTTTAGTCCGGGCGATGCGTATAGTTTCGTCCCGAGTTACCTCGCCGGCTTTGACGCACTCGTCACAGTTTCTAAGAATTGTAAAAACGGCGTCTTTATAATCAATATTTAAAAAGACGGTGTCCAGCTGAATTTCACATACCCCCACCTCATACGAATCACGACCCAAATCAATGGGCCTATGGAGTTCTGTTACAAAGTTGGCTAATGTGTTGTTAGGGTGCACAGACAGGGATGAGGAGGACGGGAGTGTGATAGAAATGGTTGGGAGTCATGCTGCATACTAAATAAGCTTCATGACTGCATCGGCTTTTATATAGGTATTGAAGCTTTCTGGATACCCTAACCACTTCACCAGGTACATCTTTTTCTTTCCTGCGCCTTTGCTCCCTAAAATTTTCTCAATTTTAAACACGTTATTTTCCTAAATTAAATGCCACTTTCTGAAGTTCCTCGAGGTAAAAAACCCTCGAGATTTCTTCCCCATTCAAGTCTTCAACGTAATACATCATTATCTCGCCTTAAGGCCTCATAGCTCTAACTTTAAAAATCTCGCGTGTCCATCCTTGCTCTAAACCCTTCGCGAATTTATTTCCCGAACGTGACAACCTTACATAATCATTGATTTTGAAACTCACTTCTCGGTCGCCTGCCTCTTTCTAAAACATCGTTAGGCGTTGTCCCGATCGTACGGTGGTGTGAGCGGTTGTAGGATGAAGCCAATGAATCGAGAACGTTTATATATCTGAGCGTGCTTTTATGTGTAAAATAACGGTGCATGCGTTCCTTTATGGTACGTTGAACTCTTTCAGCTAAAGATGCTATATGTATAGAGTTGGAAGGGTAATAGCTGATATTAAACTCTGACAACATATTCTGAAAAGCTCGCCCTATAAATTCTTTCCCCATGTCCGTACAAAAATAGCCTGGAATCCTGTTTTCTTTCAACATCAGTGTTTTGGTTGCTTTAGCGACTGTTTCAGGCGATTTATTTTTCAGGGGAACTAGCCACAGGTATCTAGAGAATTAATCTATTATGAATAGGATGTAGCGGTAACCATCGTTGTACACCGAATATCTTTGCATGTCTGTTAAATCTGTCTGCCAAATAGAATCAATCGATGCGGCTGTTGTCTTTGCTGTTTTAAACCCTTTTCTCACCGGTTTATGAAGTGTGTAAGCATCCTGGGCACGCAAAATTCTCTCAACATCCGTTTTCTTTACACCATAAGTAAATCTGTACAGTCTATTAACGCCACCATAGGATGCTGGGCTAGAAATGTCATAATAGTGCTTACTTAATACGTTAGCCATTTGCGTATTTTAGAGGCACGTGGATAAGTTGGCCTTCTATTCTCTTCTTTCCTCTCTTCAGAGACACTACAGCTGTTGTGGGTGAAGGTGTACTCAGTTGTGACACGTGCGATGCATGCTCCAAGTCTTTTAACCTATTCAGATTACCTATCAATGTTTTGGGGACATTTATTTGCTGTAGTCTTGCTTTAATATACCTCCATCCTGTTGGTGATGGCCTGTCCCACTTTCTCACCAGATCATGAACAATATCAACGATATTGGACCCTTGCACCCTTGATCCATCAACAATGACCTCGCCTGCGTCTGCCCACTGTATGACGGGGTCCTCACTCAATAGGTTATAAAGACTTAACCCTTTATTCCTCAAGGTATGGGGTACGCTGTTTTTTAGCACATGTTCGATGTGCTGTATTCCGCTACTCTTTGGTTGCTCAGGCCCTGTACCACTATGCTCAGCGCTACTCGAGCTGTGCCTCACGGTGAGCTCTGTAGGATGTTTATGAACTTCGTATTCGTGAAAAAATTTCTGCTAAGCCTCTTGATACAAAACCCTTTTCTCATCAGGCATCTTTTCACTGTTTAATAGGGATAGTAGCTCACTCTCCATTCTTTTAAGCCTACTTTTACGAGGATCTAGAGCAGCGTCTGGGGTCCTTTGTAATGAAGCATACAGCTCGTGCCGGATCACAACCACCTTCTTCATTATATTAGTCTAGTCAGTAAAGGACCCAAAATTGAAAATAAGATGGGTAGGAACGAACCGCCTCTTTGTACAATAATAAGCTTTTTCTTACCCACAGTCTGACTTTTATGGGCGAGCCTTCTGACAGGATTTCATTGGAGCATTACATTTTATAACATTCAGGCAGATTTCGCAGATGTATTTTAAAAAGTCAGAATCGATATTTTTAGCAAGCATCTGCTGCAACGACCGAGGCAGTCGTTGATAGATTTTTATTAATTCACGGTATTTCTTTAGCCTATTCATCATTCTGGAATGTACACGGTTTCAGGCTCGTTTGGAAATATATTCGTTCTTAGAAGTACCCTAAACGTGTTTCGCGGGTGAAGGTCACAAAGCAAATATCCATAACGCTGCCTTGTGACCTCTTTATAAACCTCCAAAAACTCCTTACGCTGACTCGGGAACATTTGATTGGCTAATACCCCAATTTGTGACACATCTCTACGTTGAGCGAATAAGACTAGATATTGCGTATTTAACGATACATCGCGCATGTATCTATTTTTGAAAAATAGATTCTGATTGATGAAGAACACGCTTATGTTAAGGTGGTGGGAGAATACTGTAAATGTCTCTGCAAACGTTTTATCCATCTCCAACATGAGGTCGTCAATTACGATGACTGCATGTTCATCTCCCTTTAGTGAATTAACGTCATAGACCCCCTTATGGAAAAAAACATCGCCCTGGTACTCCTTGAACACTGATTGGTATGTCGAATAGCACCATATAACTGTATGCACAAATTTTGAGAACATTTCATCCTTTTCTTTAATAATTTTAAGCAGAAACACCGTTTTACGACATCCTGTAGGTCCACATGTAATACATGTGGATGGGCTGGTGAATCTGAATTTTTCTACAGCATCCATTTCTAACACGTCACACCCCTAAGTGAATCATTTACAGAATATCACAAATAACGAGTTCTGCTCCTTATATTTTGTTTTCTTCTTCCACAGAACCGTGAATGACGACGATGTACAGCCCCCCCACCATCGACATCACGGGTGAATCCATTGGCCGTGCATCTACAGGGCCCATACCCTCAACGGCGGCACGCTCAAAGCGGCGATACGCTGAAGAGTCCTCCACGTCAGGTATAAAGCGCGCGAAATACGCGCCGGTTGATGGACAATCCGCGGTACAACCCCAACCCTCAACGTCTTACGCTACCAACCCTACATCAGCTTCCTCGACCTCTTGTACTTCCTCCACAGCCCCCACCCGTTCTGTAGAGTGTGCTGTAATAGACCCCCTGCCCTCAACGTCTTACGGCGCAATCCCCACATCGTCCAATATAGGCACTCGTCCATCCTCCTCAGCGGTGACTCGTTCTGTTGAGGATGATATAACGTTTGAGTTGGTGCGCTCCGCAACCCCGACCCCAGCCTTGACTAGAAATCGGTATATAGTCAGGGTTGACCCTAGATCCCTGTATAGCAATGGAATTGAGCGCGGGCTACGTCGCGTTGTAGAGCGCATTGTAGAGTTTGCCCTTCAGAACCGCGACGAGCGTGAAGTCAGGACGAGTCTGTCCTTCGGTTTCGGCTCAGATGATAACGATGTAGATTTTTGGGTGGTAGTGCCATTTAGACGTTTGGCTGCTGAGATGTAGATATATATTAGCGCGTATAAGCAAGCCGCCCAAAGTAGTATAGCATTCAATATGGACAACTTCACGGTAAATATTGACCGTGTATTCCGTGTTGCGGGTCATAGTGCCACACCTTACACTCTTAACTTCAATTCTCAGGCTATTTATAGACGGCATATAAACGTCGATCGTGGGCGGCTTTATAGCATTAGTCCTAGCACGTATGTTTACTGTACAAAATACGAAACCGATCAATTTGGTTGCCTACGATCGTGGAGCGTGCCCGTAAACTAGCTGTAGACTGTGAACTTGAATTTGACTGTAATATGGGTCCTGAAGAACTGAGAAGGGTGAACAGGAAATGAATGTCGTATAGTGTATTTGGCCTGGATGATCGTCGTAGGACTGTGTATGTTTTTAAAAGCAGTGTGAGAGATCGTACAAGACCCCTACTTATTTTAGGACTGTCAGGTACAACGTATCTCCCCATCCGTAATATAAGGTGCTTTACGCGAGTTATGATAAAAGTCGAAAATATGGGCGACATCATGATTTGTGTAAGGGGTGCCTCGAGTTTGCAGATGATATAGTGAAACATTGTAAAGACTGCCACATGGTATGTGAGCAGTGTAAAAGCCCCAAATGTGAAAGCCGTAGTTGAAGCTGAGAAGAGGGATTGTAATGTGTGTAGACGCACATTTTTCAACAATAACTGTTTTGAGCTCCATAAATCAATTGGCACGTGCAGGAAAATGAGAATCTGTGAATGTGGTATGTTTCACATGAAGGTAATTGGGGAAAGTTTGAGCATAAATGTGACGAAATTCACTGTTCTACATGCCATGAGAAATATAAGGCGGATGGCGTAAAGCATGTATGTTATATGAAAGACGCAAAGCCTAAAACAGCCCTTGTATAACTGTATACTACGATATAGAAACATATACGAATGCCGAAACCAAAGAGGTAGTTCCACATTTACTTGTGAGCCAGACTATCTGCGACGAGTGTATGGAGATCGAGTGTGATGAGTGTCACAAATGTGGTAAACGGACAAACGTTTTTAAAACGAATGTCCACGATAGCCCTGTGAAACTATTTGTGTCCTATATTGTCAAGTTAGCCGACAAGTTCAAAAAAATGACTGTGTATATTCTTGCCCATAACGGGGCAAAATTTGACACACAGTTCCTTTATAAGGAGCTGCTCGAGCACGAGTCTCTGAGATATTTACAGGTGATCCCTTGAAAAGAGGAAACAAACTTATACAGATGCAAATAAGAGGTAATGTGCAATTTAAAGATACTTTATTATTCACGCCTTGTAAATTAGCAAAGCTACCCAAGGTGATGGGGGTAGCAGCTGAAGTATCAAAAGGCTACTTCCCTTACACTTTCCTCACTAGCGAGACTTTGAATTACGTGGCTACCTCCACCCAAACATTATTTTAACTATGGTTGTATGAGTGCAGATGAACGTGAAGACTTTGATCGATACTACAGCAGTTTTAATGAACGTAATCCTTATAATATAGCTGATGAATGTGAGCGTTATTGCGTGAATGATGTGCGCGTGCTTAGAGTATGTTTCCAAGCCTTTAGAAGGATGTACATAGGCCGTTTCAAATGCGATCCGCTGCAAGTCGCAACCACCATCGCGTCATTATGCTTTACGGTGTTCAAGAATAACTTCATGCCTAAAGCCACCTTAACCATTATTCACAGAAACAACCCCCGCAGTTACGGCCACAAGGCTATTTACTGGCTCATACACCTACAGCAGCAGACAGGTGTATACATAAAGCACGCCCGCAACACGGGTGAAGTACCCATTAAGATTAATGGTCGTGTTTTTTGGGTTGATGGACTAAGTGAAAACCGTGTCACTGGTGTGAAGACTGTGTACTCCTTTAACGGATGCTGGTGGCATGGATGCCCCCGTCCTGAGTGCGGAATCGCCGGAGATATCCACGGTAGATCTCCTGCCGACTGTCTTGCATGGACCCGCACCCGCGATCAACTTATAGGGTCCCAGTTCACTCACAAAGTCTTGTGGGAGCATGAATATGATGCACGGATGGAGACAGACGAGGTGTACCGTGAGGAAATAAACACGATCAAGCGTTCAATGGTACTGGATCCTCTCAAATGCGGTGATAGCTTGTTCGGTGGGCGTACAAATCCCTTCAAGCTATACTTTCCACCTACGGAGGGTGTGAAACTTCACTACTACGACTTCTGTTCTTTATACCCATACGTGATGAAGAACAACCCGTACCCCGGGTGCTCCTGAGAAATTGGTGGGCCTAGCCTGCCCTCCATCAATGAATTTTCAAGAAATTTGAATGATCGCTACTTTGGGCTCTCTTTCGTAGACGTGCTCCCCTCGCGAATTATGGATGCCGATCTTACCCGTCGTCATTGACCACAAGCTCATGTTTCCCCTGTGCGTGAAGTGTGCGGAAGAGAATAACGGTAATTGTAACCATACACCCCACCAGCGTAAGATCAGAGGCGTATATACAAGTCCTGAGCTGGCCCTAGCCGTACGCCATGGGTATAGAATACTGAAGATACATGAGGTTTGGAGGTTTCAGAAGCTACCCAACCTTTTCACACCGTATATAAACGCATTTTTGAAGGATAAGGTTGAGGCATCAGGGTATCCGCGAGGAGTTGACACCGAAGATGAAAAGTCTGCCTATATTCAACGTTACCGCGACCACGAAGGTATACAACTTGATCGCGCCCAAATTGTAAAGAATCCTGGCAAGCGCTTTAGTGCAAAGTTGTGTCTAAACAGTCTATGGGGAAAATTTGCACAGAATACTGGCAAGGGAAACGTTCATTTGGCACAAAGTTATAGCGAAGTCTGGGATTATGCCAACGCACCCGATAAAGAAGTCATGGAAATCGTGAATGTAGGTAATACTTACATAATAAAGTACAACAACACTGAATTAGCCACAGATACCTCAAGGGTTATAAACAATCCTGTAGCCAGCTTCACAACAGCCTACGCCCGAATCAAACTTTGGGGGTCTATTGCATTCTCTTGGGCAGAGAGTCTTGTATGCCGATACAGATAGCGTGATATTCAATATATATATATATATATATACCTAAAAATGCGTCAACATAGGCTCAAACATTTTAAAACTTATCGTAGAGAAATGCATGTCACAATCTATTTAAACAACTGAAATAATTTAATTCATATAAGTGTAAAATTTATTTACTAATCATTATTATTATTATTATCATCACAATTATTACTAATTCAGAAAATGTAAACAAAAAATTTAAACACAAAATAGGTAGGCTTTTGACAGGAGTAATAAAAGTCGAAGGAAAGAAAAAGGAAACGAGACATCGGACGGCCAATACCAATTTTCTTTTTTTTTAATTTCGTCTCCCTCTCTCCGACGGAACGAAACGAAATCTAAAGAAAACGGACTGAGGAAGGAATCAACGCGAAGAAAAAGGAAACAAACAACTCTCGAATTTCGACTCTAATTTTTGACTCCACATTATTACGGCTTCGACAAGACGACTCAGAGAAATTTTGAGTCAAAGCGGTTTGGAAATCTAGACTCCAACGAGAAAATAAAATAAAAATTTTTGACCTCGAAAATTACGAAAATGCTCGCTATGAGAAGAAATTTTGAAAATGATGGGCGCCATCTTGAAAAACAGTTACAATAATTGTTAAGGAATGAGAATCGAAATTTGCTTGCAAATAGGTAACACAATGCATCTTAATATTTGAATAATCGAAACAGAATTTTTATTAATGCTATAATACGGGTAGCAACAATTTTGACCGAAATATAAGGCGACGTGGGAAAGCACTTTTATTTATATAAAGGAACACCGCGTATCCACCAAAATGTCGTGTTTAATTCCTTTAAGGGCTCATTCCTTCATTATTATAATTCATTATTTACGCTACTTTCTATTCATTTTCTCTTTATCTTTCATTTATCGTTCTCTTTACACACGTTTCGCTGTGCTTTGTAAATACGAGTAGCACGTGACCGAGTTTGAGGGGCCATTATGATTCGAACAATGCAAAGGAGACCGGGGGATTAATTATACACTAATTACACTTTACTAACTTTTATTTATGCCGAAACGCTTTCAGATAAATGGGGTAATGCGAGGGGGGGGGGGAGTAACGTTAACATTTTAAGTCGCAGAGAGACGTAATACTATTCTAAATTTACAACTACATCGTAACACACAAAAACACCTTCTTACCCAAGGCTGTCCGATGATTGAAAGGCATTTCTGCCCAGCCTCTAGAGCAGTGGTGCACAAACTTTTTTGATGTGAGGGCCAAACCAACCATCTGTTTTATATGTAGGGGCCAGATATATAGATATTCTATTTTTTATAAATATGCATTTTTATAACAAGGGGTAATATTTCAGATTTTTCACTTTTTCATTGAATTGAAAAGACCCGTGGGGGCCACATTTGTCCCGCGGGCCACGGTTTGCCAACTAGTATAGCCAAACAATTGTTTAACGTAATTAAATTTTTATTAAATATTATTATCTTCTTTATTAAACAAACATTATTAAATTCTTATAAACAAACAAGCTTGACCTCCGTGTGGAGAGAGTACGAGCAGATGGGGCACTAACACATGGTCAGAAGACAACAATATGGCATTTAACACCAAGAAGTTTCAACTCTTGAGATATGGTAGAAATGAAGAAATTAAACAGACTGCATATTAGGCCAGATGAGCCGGGTGTACATGACTATGTCCGGTGGAGAGTGCGAGAGAGCAACTCGCTCCTTCACCAAGCCAATCCTAGAGACAGGGACAACCATCTCGACCTTCGTGTGAAGAGAGAACGACACTCGGAAACGCATCGTGGCACACACGCACATTTTATTCATGCAGTTAACCGTGATTCACTGTCGTCAATTGAGTTAACATGACCTACTAATTGTTACCATCATGCACTTATCCGTGATCGTGAGATGAAGTTAACCGCGACTTGGAGGTGTTTACATTCGCGGGTCCCTCCCGCCATACCGCCACAATGTGCCTCAGTCAGTGTCTCTCAGCACGACCAAAGGCAATATTACAAACAAAATTATCAAAGATGCAAAGAGAAAAATCGGCGAGTGGTACCAAACCTCAAACTAAACCCAATAACCAACCAAACAACGCCGGACAATAGAAAAGGCAGAATATGTAGTGTTCCTAAACTACAGACCTGACAAAGGAACCCCCCCAACACTGGAGGAAAATAGCTTACTTGTCAGGGGGTCAAGACTTTTAACCAGTCTCCTAAGGACCTCAGAAACGTTACAGGAAACAAAGTGGAAGTCTTCAAGAGAAGACTAGATGCCTGGCACAGGACGGTACCAGATGAACCTGTGTATCTGGTTACGTGCGGCGGAGAGAGCAGCTCGCTCCTAAAACAAGCCAGGCATAGAGACGGCGCCAATAGCTTGACCTCCGGGTGAAGAGAGGCCAAGCAGTGGGGGACACTAACAAATGGTCAGAAGAAAACAATAGGGCAATTAACATCGAGAAATTTCAACTCTTAAGATATGGTAGAAATGAAGAAATTAAACAGACTGCATATTGCACCCACTTGAAGGAGCGAGATGCTCTCTTGCATTCTCATCCATACATAACAAGGTACACCCGGCGCATCTGGTATTGTACTGAAACAAACATCTAGCCTCCTTTGAAGACCTCAACTTTGACTGTTGTGGCGGTCCTGAGATACGGTCATTTAAGTCTCTGACAATATCCCAGGATGTATCATTACGCCCCGGGTTAGTGTTACTATTGTGCTGCAGGATTACGGCTCTCCGACCAAGAGAATGCAGGAGTCCCCAAAGCTTAACGCGGGCGTAGGCCGTTGTGAAGTTGGCTACAGGTATGTCTGAGTTACCCCTTGCCTTTCACACCCATCACAGTTTCTAAGAATCATAAAATCGGAGATCTTTCTTGTCAATACTTTAATACTTTTGCAACAAGTTTTAAAGTATCGCTAATAAACGTCCCTTTTGTGATTCTTAGAAGTTGTGAGGGGTGTGAAAGGCAAAGGGTATGATGTAGTTGTAAATTTAGAATAGTATTACGTCTTTCTCCGACTTAAAATGTTAACGTTACTCCCCCCTCGCATTACCACATTTATCTAAAAGCGTTTCGGCATAAATAAAAGTTAGTAAAGTGTAATTAGTGTATAATTAATCCTCAGGTCTCCTTTGCATTGTTCGAATCATAATGGCGCCTCAAACTCGGTCACGTGCTACCCGTATTTATAAAGCACAGCGAAAGAGTGTAAAGAGAACCATAAATGGAAGATAGAGAGAAAATTAATAGAAAGTAGAGTAAATAATAAATTATAAGAATGAAGGAATGGGCCCTTAAAGAAATTAAACACGACATTTTGGTGGCTCCGCGGTGTTCCTTTATATAAATATAAGTGCTTTCCCACGTCGCCTTATATTTCGGCCAAAATTGTTGCTACCTGTATTATAGCATTAATAAATATTCTGTTTCGATTATTTAAATAGTAAGATGCATTATGTTACCCATTTGCAAGCAAATTTCGATTCTCATTCCTTAACAAATCATTGTAACTGTTTTTCAAGATGGCGCCCATCATTTTCAAAATTTCTTCTCATAGAGAGCATTTTCGTAATTTTCGAGGTCAAAAATTTTTATTTTCTTTTCTCGTTGGAGTCTAGATTTCCAAACCGCTTTGACTCAAAATTTCTCTGAGTCGTCTTGTCGAAGCCGTAATAATGTGGAGTAAAAAATTAGAGTCGAAATTCGAGAGTTGTTTGTTTCCTTTTTCTTCGCGTTGATTCCTTCCTCAGTCCGTTTTCGTTAGATTTCGTTTCGTTCCGTCGGAGAGAGGGAAGCGAAATTAAAAAAAAAGAAAATTGGTATTGGTCGTCCGATGTCTCGTTTCCTTTTTCTTTCCTTCGACTTTTATTACTCCTGTCAAAAGCCTACCTATTTTGTGTTTAGTTTTTTTGTGTTTACATTTTCAGAATTAGTAATAATTGTGATGATAATAATAATAATAATGATTAGTAAATAAATTTTACACTTACTTATATGAATTAAATTATTTCAGTTGTTTAAATAGATTGTGACATCATTTCTATACGATAAGGTTTAAAATGCTTGAGCGTATGTTGACGCATTTTTAGGTATTAAAATATATATATATATATATATATATATATATATATATATATATATATATATATATATATATATATATTATATCATTCCAAGAGATTCAATAAAGAAGTAACAAAATTTTCCAGAATCTAGTCGTTTTTAAGATTATTTTTGATTGGATGTATATAATGGATTTCCAGGCATCGCTTTGTAGTTTTAGTTCGCTTTATAATTTCAAGTTAATTTTAAGGTTTAAAGTCGAAAAATAATCGTTAAAGACACTAATTTATACTCGGTCAAATTCGGACTGTTTAAGTTTATTATGCTTGCCGTATATAAATTGTGTGAGACTTCAAAATAAGCAAAATTTGTTATAAAAAGATAAAAATTTGTTTAATTTAAATGGAGAAATTGTTTTCGTAAATTCTTTAAATAAATTAATTTGTTTTTTTTACTTTTTATATATACAGGGTGTACATAAAGTCAGGATCTATTTTTGTGAAGCACTTGGAAATTATATGGAATTCAATCATAAAATGATAAAGTGGTAACATTTATTAAATAATTAAGAGTAGGATTCGACGTGACGCCCATTAGCAGTGGCGTATCAAGGGAGGGGCGAGAGGGGCGACCACCCCGAGCGGCACTTCCCGAGGGGCGGCAAATTACTGTCAGGCGGGCGCAGTATGCAAAATTTTTGGTTTTTATGTTTTAAAATGCAACCCTCCAAAAAATTATATCTCATCATTGTCGCGCCTTATTTGTGTAAAAAATATCCATGGTTTTGATGAAAAATCATCATTAAATGCTATATATGCCACATCAATGCCACTATTTCCACAAATAGTTGCGTTAAATTTTCACATCGGAAAGGTTGCCAGCCCTATTTTTCAGGCCTTTCCCTATATTATTTAAGTTAGGCTTTGCATTCTTTGAGCTTTGATGATGTTAATAATTAATGGTTGTTTTATTTTGCAGATTCCCTACTGAATTAGCAAACATGAGCAAACGACAGAGACTGAGTGGTGCTGCATACAAGAATCTTCGCGAAAAAAAAGAGGAGGAAGGCAAGCGTGCTGCTAAGCGATTTCATCAGTTAATGGGATTCTCAGACACACCTTCAGTGCCTTCTGGGAAGCAAGGAGATCAACCGCAATGTGATATATCTTTAGAGATAGATGTTCAAGCGGCAACTTCAAGTGAACCCCCAAATAATCAGGATCAACCCTCATCTACATCACAAAGTCACCCACCCACCCATCACCCACAGAGTCTGTTTAACGATTCTGGCAACTGGCCCGTTCCAATGACGGACAATTTGAGAATCGAACTCATTAAACGTGAACCATCACATTTGAAAAACATGAATGGACCCTTTCCAGCTGATTCAAACAATAGGTCAATGTCAAAAGTTTTGTATTTCAAAACTTTGGAAAATGGCGAAAAAATTGAAAGGTCATGGCTAATCTTCTCACCTTCAAAATGTAGCTTGCATTGCTTTTGCTGTCGTCTCTTCAACAACATCTCCAGTGCATTTGGAAAAGAAGAAGGATTTTTTGCCTGGAGGAAACTGAATCCAAGAGTACCTGAACATGAAAACAGTCCATATCATACCCGATGCTTTGAACAATGGAAAGAGTTGTCTATGCGCCTTCAGTTGAATGCTACAATAGATAATGCACATCAGTTGCAAATAAAACATGCTACTGCTAAGTGGAAAGAATTACTGAGACGAATTTATGACTGCATCATGTTCTTGGCCAAACAAGATCTTGCATTCCGGGGGCACCGAGAGAACTTAAATGAAGAAGCTGGGCTAGCTGGCAATTCTGGAAACTTTTTGGAGTTAATAAAACTAATGGGCAAATATGACCCAGTAATTAAGGAACATCTTACAAAAATACGAATGACTGACAAGATATCCACTACGTATTTGTCACCTAACATTCAAAATGAGTTCATCACACTAATCGGCTGTAATGTTCGAAAATGTATAATTAATAATGTGTCTAGTGCAAAGTACTTTGCAATAATTTTCGATAGTACACCAGATATATCGCATATTGATCAGATGTCTCAGGTAATTCGCTATATGTCGATTAAAGATGGTAATGTAGAGGTGAAGGAATCCTTCGTTGATTTTATTAAATTAGAGGGGAAGACTGCTGAGGCAGTTACTGATCTCATTGTCACTAAGCTCCGTGAGGATGGACTGGATATCCAGAATTGTTATGGTCAAGGGTATGACAATGCTGCTACGATGGCAGGTATTCATCTTGGAGTTCAACGCAGAATTCTTGATGTTAGCAAACACGCTGTTTTCATTCCTTGCAATAACCACTCGCTGAACTTGGCTGGAGTTCATGCCGCGGGACCGTCCTAATGCTGTAACTTTCTTTGGAACAATTGAACGAATTTTCGTCTACTTTTCTTCCTCTACTCATCGTTGGGATGTCTTAACAAAACATTCCAAAATCACTGTCAAGCGAGTCTCTGATACGCGGTGGAGTGCTAAGTATGATGCTGTTTCTAGTCTTAAGAAGAACTTGACTCACGTTGTTAGTGCCTTGGAAGAACTGAGTGAAGGGGTCTCCGAAAATCTGGACACAAAGGGCGATGCTGAAGCTCTGTTGACCTCCATCGTCATACATATTCATTGTGTACTTATTTTTCTGGGATCCAGTGCTGAAAGAAATCAATGATGCTCAGCTATATTTTCAAAGAAAGGGACTTGCTTTGGACCAGTGTGCATTAAAAATGAACTCTTTATCCGTGTTTTTAACTAATGAACGAGAGGCAATAGTATCAAACGCTGCAGATGCAGCCGAAGAGTTCTGTAGTGAAATGGATATCAGTATAGACCGCAGAGTCAGGAGACGGAGAAGAATGCTTGGAGAGGAAGCTCGTGATGCTGGATTGACCGTGGAAGAGGATGTACGCAGAGAATTTTTTGAAATCATGGATCGTTTATTAGCAGAAATTGAAAAACGCACAGTTTGTCTTAAAAACATGAATGATCGCTTTGAATTTCTGTCTCCTTCGTACCTTTTGAATCAGTCCAAAGATGAAGAAATTAATACCAAGGTCAATAATTTTTCTTCCATCTACAATGATATTAATCCAGGAAGTCTACTGGAAGAAATAAAGCGTTTGCGCAGATATTTGCTCAGTTTCGAAAGCATAAGCGTCGACGACGATCCAAAGAACTGGGATATGTTAAAACTACTTCAGTGGATCGTTAAATGGGATCTAGTGGAATCTTTGCCTCATATAACAATTGCCCTCCGGATCTGTCTAACTACATGCATGTCCGTGGCAAGTTGCGAACGAAGTTTCTCGAAACTGAAACTTATATAAACTTACCTCATGTCAACTATAAGTCAATCTAGACTGAGCAATTTGGCGATTATTTCAATTGAACGCGAAGTTGCAGAGACAATGGACATAGAAAAAATCATTCATGAATTTTCTGTTATGAAAGTCCGAAAATTTAACTAGGCATTATACATTATATAGTTATTGTTAAAATTATGTAGTGTATTATGTACGGTACATTATGTAGTATTGTTAAAATTGAAGTTGCTTTATTTAAGTTTTTCTTCCAATTAAAGTTTTGTTTAGAAGTGTATTTTTGTAAAGGAATTGTTTTTAAAATTGAAAATTGTTGCAGGGGGGGGCGGCGTTGGCATTTTCGCCCCGAGCGGCAAAAAGTATTGGTACGCCTCTGCCCATCAGTATCCCTGCACAGCTCAAATCGTTCCGCAGCATTTCTAAACACATTCTGGAGCATTTGCGGGGTTATGTTATCTGCAGCAGTTCGTATACGTGTACGTAAGTTTTCAAGACTCGTAATCTTCGTCTGATAGACGTGCGATTTGATAAAGCCCCATGCAAAGAAATCTAAAAGGGTTAAATCTGGTGATCTCGCTGGCCAAGGTCTGTTGCTTCCGCGTTCGATCCAGCGATTTGGAAAACGTCCATTTAGATAATCCTGAACAATTTTGGCATAGTGACAAGGAGCACCATCATGTTCATAGACGACGGTACTAACAATCCTATCCCCATCGTCTATCAACGTGATGGTGCTCCTTGTCACTATGCCAAAATTGTTCAGGATTATCTAAATGGACGTTTTCCAAATCGCTGGATCGGACGCGGAAGCAACAGACCTTGGCCAGCGAGATCACCAGATTTAACCCCTTTAGATTTCTTTGCATGGGGCTTTATCAAATCGCACGTCTATCAGACGAAGATTACGAGTCTTGAAAACTTACGTACACGTATACGAACTGCTGCAGATAACATAACCCCGCAAATGCTCCAGAATGTGTTTAGAAATGCTGCGGAACGATTTGAGCTGTGCAGGGATACTGATGGGCGTCACGTCGAATCCTACTCTTAATTATTTAATAAATGTTACCACTTTATCATTTTATGATTGAATTCCATATAATTTCCAAGTGCTCCACAAAAATAGATCCTGACTTTATGTACACCCTGTACTGTATACTCATCAATTTTTATATTTTTATAGGTGGGCTGGTAGTTGTTTTTTTTCTTTCTTTCATTTTCAGGACAATTCTGAGTGATATTTTTTATGGTTAGGCTGTTTAAATTTTTTTTTTAATTCTGAAATTAGATTTTATTGTGTTAAGGACTGTTTTAAAATTTTATTTTAGACGTGGTTCGGATTCAACGTTAAACTGTAGGTCTAAGGTGGAGTGACACGCTTGACCTTCGCCGGGATGAACAATCAGTGGGGATGCTAAACAAAGGTTGCCGATAAAATAGAAATTTTTTAATGCATGAAGGATTGGCTAGGGGTAATTATGTTGTAAGTTTTAGGAGATGTTGCATGGTTTTCATATGAAGTTTAACACTGATAAAATTCAACTGTTACGGTACGGAAAAGGGGAGGATCTAACATTCCATGGAATAAAAAAGAAGATCCCCGATGATCCGGGTGTACCCGTGAGATGGAGAGTAAAAGAATCAACTCACTACTTCATCAGGCCAACTAGATCTATTGTAGTAGTATTCCCCGTTAAACTGTAGGTGTAGGACGTGGAGAAAAGCTTGACCTTCGACGGAATGAGCAAATCGTGTACTTTTTTGTCGTTCTTGGAATAAAAAGAAAAGTTGTTTTGAAGGCATTTTGTATAAGAGATCTACAGATATACAGAAGCTAAGGCTAACAAAGAACCTAAGATCCACTCTAAGGTTAGCCCGAGAGAAAGAAGAAAGTAAGGGTTTAAAAGAAGAGAATATGGGGTTAAGTAAGTAGCAAAACCTATCACCCCTGGTTAAAATTCATTCAGAAAAAGAGAAAGAAGGACACCATCATCATCCACAGGCCACTGCCGGCAAGTCGGAAAAATAGTCGAAGAAAATACTTCCAGCTGCTGCAGACCGGTCCTCCAATCCATAGGGAGGTAGAGGATGGCCCACTCTGCCGGAAAGGAGTGAAAGATGAAAAGAAGTAAAATAAGAACGCATTACAAACCATGTAACACATTCTTAACTCTAGGAACAACACATTCTTAACTCAAAGCAACACATACCTCCAGCAGTTGCAGACCAGTCCTCCACTCCATAGGGAGGTAGAGGATGCAGCCCACTCAGGCGGAAAGGGGTGGAAGATGAAAAGAAGTAATATAAGAACGCATTACGATCCATGCAACACATTCTTAACTCAAACACTATCATACCATGCAAACTACAGACATGCAATGAAGAGAGGTACAGACATGCAAATAAGGAGAGAGAAAAAAAAGAATAACAAAAAGTGGGTTAGTTTCCGCTACGAGCTACATCTAAGTTTGTGTTACTCTAATATTTTTTTTGGCTGGCATATCACACGCTGGCATGTCACAAGCTGGCATTAGTCGTCAACAGACTCATCCCCGATCACCACCACCAGAACCCCTGTTACTAATTGTTTTATTATTATATTAAACAACGTTAATATTTTTAAAATGCCTATCTAAACGGTTCTTAAACACATTAACGCTGGTAGCGTTCACGACTGACGCGGGAAGATTATTCCATTTATCAATTAATTTAAACGTAAAAAAGTTTTTAGCGATATTAGTAATGAAACGTCTGCCACGCAACTTAAATCCGTTATTACGAGTATTGCTATTATCGAAAGTGAACAGTTTATCAAAACTTACGTTATCGATTTTATCAACGATTTTCAAAAATTCAATAAGCTCCCCCCTTAATCTCCTAGTTTCGAGTGAATGCAAGTCTAACTCTTTAATCCTATCTTCATAAGGCTTGTTGCGAAATGACGGAATTAGTTTCGTGGCGCGACGCTGAACCCTTTCTAGCCTAAAAAAATCCACACGCAAATACGGGCACCAAAACTGAACGGCATATTCTAAATGAGGCATGACTAGGGACTTGTAAAGCGGCAATGATTCCTAACTTTTAAATCCTTAGATACGCGTACGCCTAAATCTACTTCCTCGTCAACGCTCGCTAACTCTCTATCATCCATCGTGTTCGTGTAATTATTGTTACGTATCCCATATGCCAAACTTTACATTTGTCTAGGTTAAATTGCATCTGCCACTTATCCGTCCACTATATAATTCTATTTACATCGTCTTGAAGCCTATTTCTATCGTCTTCGTTAACAACCTTACTGCCTATTTTAGTATCGTCCGCGAATTTTGACACGTTACTAGCAATCCCACATCTATGTCGTTAATGTAAATTACGAATAGCAATGGACCTAACACTGAACCCTGTGAGACACCGCTACCTACATCCAACCACCTCGATTCACTACCATTAACAACGACCCTCTGTCTCCTAGCACGAAGCCATTCCTCTAACCAAAAGCTACCTGACCGCATATACCGTGCGCTTTAACTTTCGCAATCAATCTTCTATGCGGAACTGTATCGAACGCTTTTTTAAAATCTAAATAAGTAACGCCAGCCGTTCTATGCCTATCGTATTCGCGCACGATTTCGTTATAAAATTCTAACAAATTAGATAAACAAGATCTATGGCGTCGAAACCCATGCTGACTACTATTAATAAAATCGCGACTTTCTAAGTGATGGATGATACGATCCCTAACTACGGATTCCAAAAGTTTACCAACAATTGACGTTAAGCTAATAGGCCTATAATTGCTAGCTACTGTGCGGTCGCCTTTTTTAAAAATGGGCGTGACGTTAGCTAATTTGAAGTCTTCAGGAATAATCCCCGTTTCAAGTGAGTGATTAAAAATCTTCGTTAAGAGGACTACGATAAAGTCTTTCAAATCTCTCAGATGTCTACGATAAAACGCGTCAGGGCCTGGAGCCTTGCTAACTTTTAGCCTATCGATATAATGCGCAATCTCACCGTTGTAAACAGTTATTTCATCCAAAATAGTCTCGCTACTAAATGGAACGATATCGTCCACATCGGGGACATTATTGACGTCTTCTACGGGAAAAACCGTCGGAAACCAAAGCGCCATTAGCGTCCACGAGAGGGCCTATATTATCTTTTGTCGACTTACGATTATTCACGTAATCGAAAAACTTTTGGGGTTATGTTTATTATCCGCAGCTATAAGTATCTCTAAATTACGCTTAGCATTCCTAAATGATCTTTTAACCTAACGTCGAAGCTTGAAATATGTATTAACGTTGGCTACCGTGCCATTGCGCTTATTAAGTCTATACGCTCTGTTACGCTTGTTTGTGAACTCGCCTATTTCCCGAGTCCACCACTTGGGCCTACCACGATTTCTAGCGCGCTTGGGTCTACGAGGAATAAACTCCCTTTCGATATTCAAGAAACTATGTTTAAACGCCTCCAAATGCAAATTTGCGTCATTACCCATAAATAAGTTATCCCAGTCCACTACTCTCATACTATCCTCAAAACTATCAAAATTGAACCTACGAAAATCAGGTACTTCTATTACGTTACTATCCTTAGTGTTTTCTCTCATTAACTTAAACCTAATAATTTGATGATCACTCCATCCTAAACTCTCGGCTACTTCTAAACCTTCGACTATATTTTCGCCGTTGGTCATCACCACGTCTAAAATATTGTCACTGCGCGTTGGTTCAGTAACCATCTGTCGTAAAAAATTATCTTCCATGAACTCATTCTCAAACCCTCATCGTTACCAGTAAAATTCTCGTAATTAACACTAGGGCAGTTAAAGTTCCCGACAACTATACTATTCCGATTATTAATAAAGTTACCAAGAAGTGTGTAAAATCTAGTATTGGTATCGAGGGGAGGGGTTGAACGGGAGGTCTATAAACAACAACAAAATTGAAACTAATACTACGCGCCCTAACTTTAACGGATATCGCATTAATTGCTGCCGGAAAATCTAACTTAACCTCGATAGCAATAATGGATTTACGAATGTACAGCAAAACGCCGCCACCAAACCTATGTAACCTATCATTAGTAAAGAGTTTAGAACCCGCTATATCAAGTTCACCCAACAAGTCCCGAGTCACGGTATTTAACCACGTTTCAGTGATAGCAACTATATCGTAGTTACCGGAATAAATTATCGCATAAATTCGTTTAATTTATTTCTGATACTACGCGCGTTACAATAAAAGAGGTTTAAGTTATTTTTTACCGCGGGTCGGCGTTTTAAACTATTTTTCACGTCGGGCCCGCTTTTCCCGGACCCACAACGTTTAAAGAAGGCTTCGACCTGTACAGCTTTCGAACGTTTTCGTTAAATAACCTACCTAGCCTAGCATTACCTATTTCATTAAAATGCACCCCATCTTTTATAAAAAGGGTAGGGCCACTGAATTCCGACCACAGCTTTACGAAGGTTACATTTTCCTCAGCACAAATCTCTTCTAATTTAATATTCAAAAATATTGTTTTTGACGTAATCCTAAGACCCAAACCGTGCCTAGTGGTAATACCTAGAACTAAAGACCTATCTCACCTCGCCTTCAGGGGCCTAATTAACCCCCTATATCTCTCCAAAAGGTCAGGCACTCTCGTATCGGGCCTATACGAGTCGTTGCCCCCTACCATCGTCACCAACATCGAGTGACAGGAGGCAACATCAATCCTATCCACTTCGTCTCTAATTCTGTCAACCCTGGCCCCTGGGAGACAGACTCTCCTCCTCTTGGTTGGATTCCGTTCAACGAACTCTTTATCCATATGGCGCACTAAAGAGTCCCCAATTAAAATAGTTTCACCCTCGTTCACGTCCCTATCCAAATGGGCGAAATGGTTCGAAACTTCGATAGGGGGTGATTCCTATCACCTAACGTACGTGGCCTAGCTCCACCCTTAACTTCTCTAAATCCCTCCCCATCTACTAATCTCGGACCAACCTTAACCCCTTCTTCAACTCTATCCAACCTTCTCGATAAGCTACCTAAACTAGAAACTAGGTTACGTACTTCACCCTTCAAATTACTAACGTCTTCAACGTTAGTATTGGTTCGGCTTTCGTCAACTGTAGCTCTACCAATGCCCTCATCAAGCTTTGCAAATCTTTCCGTTATCTCACGTACACTACGTTTTATGTGAACTATTTCCTCCCTTAAATCACAAAAGAAACAAACCGATCTCTCGGTAATCGCCATAGGACCGCCGTTATAATCTTTAAAATCCACATACCACCGATTTACCCCACATCTAACACACGACGCTTTCTGCGATGGCATCGCGCAAGTTAAATTAGTTTATAACCGTCACAAGTTTAAGTTAAATTAAGCCGCACGCTATGAAAACACCAAAAGTAAAGTTGTTGGCAATATCCAAAATTAGAAGCAATATCAGAGAGCTCAGTATGAGTCTGGCTGATGAATGAGAAACTGGTGGGGATGCTGGATTCCCCGTTAAACCGTAGGTCCAGGGCGGGGTGAAAAGTTTGATCGTCGTCAAAATGAACAATTCGGGTAGATCCAGATTCTCTGCGGTGAGAAGTTTGGCCTTCGTTAGAATGAACAATTTGGATAGGTCCGGGTTTGTATGTTATTTTCTTTTTTATTATATATATACTCCTCGCTCGTAATTCTTTTGCTATTATTATTTTTTATTGCATATATTCCTTCGCTTGTATAGGAATGTATATTTGTTTTCAATATATTTCATGAAATTGGATCCAATAATTTGTCTAAATAAACATAATGATGTGATGGTGTTTTATTTAATTCTTTTGGATGTGTGTATATATAAACGCTATTATTATTATTTAAATATATCAAATGGCTGGTTAGGTCTTCTAACTCAACTGGCGGGTTATGCCAACTGGCGGTTTAAGCCAGCTGACGGGGACAAACGCGCACAAATGCACACCTCCGACTAGGATTATGCCAATCCAATAATTCGCCTAAATAAACAGAGTGATGTGATGGTGTTTTATTTAATGCGTTTGGTTGTCTATATAAACGTTATTATTATTATTTAATTATACCAAATGGCTGGTTAAGCCTTCTAAGTCAACTGGCGGGTTAAGCCAACTTGCGGATTAAACCCGCTGACGGATTATACCAACTAGCGGAGAGCCTGAATATATGCTTTAATTAAATAAATAGCGCAATCTGGCAACTCAGCCAGATAAGCCAACTGGCTGATTAAGCCAGCTGGCTGATTAGGAAAAAATTAAGACAACGGCCGCTCGGCTGAAGTCTTAATATGCGCTTGGTTCTTGCCGGGCGAACACCTCTCTTCCTCTCTCTCCTCCTCTCTTTCTTTTGGGGGATAACTCCGCCTCCAAGTTGCATAACCCTTGTTTCTCTTGCAACATTCCCCTTCCCCTTTGTTGCATAACAGCTTGCAACATTCCCTCTCCAACTTTGTTCCATAACTTATGCAACATTGATCAACATTTGGAATTGCATTGCACTCTCTCCTTTTGCACCCATACTGCTGCGCTGGACAAACACGCGTTGAACGATTGTTTACTGTATATATATATATATAAACAGAAGCAGAAATATATATATATATATATATATATATATATATATATCCTTGGTTAACCATGGTTTCGCTTCCGCCTGAATTTTTTATCCTGACGAAGGTCAATCTTGTTGTTCGACGACCTTACACTTACAGTTTAACATGGAATCCGAACAACGACCCATCACGGGTGGTCAGAAATTATTATAAAGTCTTCACTCGAACTCGATCTCACGACCTTCCGATCAGCAGCCCAGCGTCTTAATCACAAGATAACCCAGGGCACCTATTTGTCTCCCAACCAGTTTTTATTGTATGGAAGGATGAACAGTCGAGTTTGGTATGCGCCGACTGCCGTCACTAGAAATCGAACTCGTGGCCAGTGGATTCGTAGTCAGCGATGCTAACCTCTACACCATCAAGGCGCTTATATATGTGTATATATATATATATATATATATATCCAACTAAATAAATTTGGAGGGGCCATACATGACTGCACTTCTCTGTCCGTCTGCGTCACACTTTGGTTTTGGGGGTTCAACGTATATTGATGAAACTTCATACACATATTGATCATCACCAGACGATGTATCATCAGCAAGAATCAAGGCCCTTGCATCAAAGTCAAGGTCACAAAAAGAGGTTAAATGTCAAATGGAGCATTTTCGTGTCCATGCCATAATTTTTGAGCCGCTAACATAGTTTAATGAAAATTCATAAACGCATGTATCATCACAAAAGGATATGTTCTGAGCAAGATTGAAGTCCCTTCACCAGAGGTCAAGGTCACAAATAGAAACCAAGGGTCGAATGGAGGTTAATGCGATAACTTTGGAACCGCTGTACATAAAAGATGAAACTTCACACACACACACACACACACACACATGGCTCATCACGAGGCGATGTGTTTTGAGCAATACTCAGGTCCTTGTGTGAAAGGTCAAAATTATAAATAGTGACCAAAGTTCAAATGAAGGTCCATGCCATAATTCTTGAATGCTCGACATTGATATACTTTCACGCACATTGGATGATCACAACACGATGTTTTATGAGTAAGAAACTTTCTCTGCATCATAAGTCAAGGTTATAAATAGAGATCAAAAGTTAAATAGAACATTTTTGTGTCCGCGCCATAACGTTTGAGACGCTCGTTCAACATAGTTTGATGAAATTCCATACATTTAAGTATCATCACAAGTCGACGTGTTTTGAGCAAGACTCAAGTCTTTTCACCACAGGTCAAGGTCACAAAAAGAGGTAAAATTATTTGGCAAAAGTCAAATGGAGGTCCGCACCATAACTTTTGAACCACTCAACATAAATTGATGAAACTTCATCACACATGTATCATCACAAGCAGAGGCGGATTAAGACACCTCGGGCCCCGGGGCAGTGAAGAATATGGGGTCCCTTTTCTATAGCTTTTTATTAACAATACATGTACATGTACAGTACATAGTACATTTACACGAATTATATGTACGGTGCTCAGGCTAATTGAGAAACAAACTTAAAAGAACCTTAACACAGTGTATTTTGCCGTTTGCCAAAACCAAACGGTTTTAAACAAACTTTACTTTAGGGCCTATAAAACATAAGATAAAATAGGGAATTTGTCAGTTTGTGTACTCCGTCATATTTAATCAAAGAAGTTTGCGAAATCTCGAATTATATCAACGAAATTCGGTTGATTGGGGTGCCCCTCAAGCATGGGAGCCTGAGGCTTCAGCCTCAATAGCCTCAGTGATAATCCGCCACTGATCACAAGACGATGTGTCGCGGATAAAAATCAAGATCCAGCACCAAAGGTCAAGATCACAAATATGAGGCAGAACATTAATGTCGTTCAGACATAGTTCGTGTTTTATGAGTATATAGGTAATGTAGTAATTTGTAGGAATATAGTAATGTAGGTAATTTTAGTATTATTAATCGCATATTTTTTACCATACATGCAGGTGAATTTGTAATCTATGCATGCCATTCTACTATGTGCATGATTATACAGGGGTTGGACAAAATAATATGAACACCTTGATAAATGGCGGTTTTTATTCTTAATATGGAGTTGGTCCTCCTTTAGCGGCAATAACAGCTGCAATGCGTCGGGGAATTGATTCATACAGCTTTTGGACAGTGGCTAGAGGAATCCTGAGCCATTCTTCGAGGAAACCCTGCTCCAGTTCCTCCAAAGACGCCGGCGGTGAGAATCGGCTTCTGACCTGCTGCTCCAACTGACACCACAGATGCTCGATAATGTTAAGATCCGGGGATTGTGAAGGCCAATCCAAGCGTTCTACTTCACTAACATGCTCTTCAAACCAGCGGTGTGGATTGGTGCATTATCATCCTGGAAGACGGCGCCGCCATTGGGAAACAGCGTTTGGACCATGGGATGGACCTGGTCAGTCAATATTGACAGATAGACCTGGGCGTTAACCCTACCATGCAGTACTACAGCTGGGCCAAGAGTATTCCACGATATTGCTGCCCAAACCATCACAGATCCGCCTCCATGCTTAACGGTTGGGGTCAGGCAGTCGGGGTCATAAGCATCTTTAGGCTGTCTCCAGACGTAAACTCGACCGGAACATGGAAATAGCGTAAAGGAGGATTCGTCGGAGTAGATTACATTCTTCCACCGGTCCATTGACCAATTCTTATGGTCATTACACCATTTTCTGCGCCGCTCAATGTTGATGTGCGAAAGGAAGGGTTTGGCAATTGCAGCCCTCCCATGGTATCCAGCTCCATGGAGCTCGCGACGTACAGTTCTGGTCGATACCGGGCTTGCAAGATGCTGGTTAAGCTCTGCAGTCACTTTTGCAGCTGTGGTCTTATGGTTCTTTGTCACAATGCGCTTTAGCACCCGGCGGTCTCGATCACACAGCTTCTTCTTGCGTCCACTATTGCATTTGTCGGTGCTTGTCTTTCCATGGTTTTGGTATGCAGACATGACCAGAGAGACAGTTCCTCTGGATACATTGAACATCTGAGCGGTTTTCGTCACCGATGCACCAGCCATCCGCGCTCCGACAAATTGCCCTCTTTGGAAATCTGACAGGTCTTTCATAACTGCTAATTCATAATTCAGTCAGATCTGTAAAAACAACGTGAGGGTTATAAAATGACGTATACACTCTCTGTTACGCATTTAAATGGGTTTGCCAGTCATTTGACCGTTTACTTTGTGTCTGAGCAGTCCGTAAAGATAACCGGTGAAATCGGCGGGTGTTCATATTATTTTGTCTAACCCCTGTACATTGGAGAAATAATGATTAGGAAAATAAAAACTATTTGCATTGGTATTAAAAGAAGATGAATGAAAAATAATTTAATGTCATTCCCATTAAAAACTACTAAATATTACATGAAATAGCTTAGCTGAACAAAAATTATATCCGAGAATGAATTCTATAATAGAAAATGATGTATCATTTTAGTTGTTCTTCAAATATTTCGTTTCTTCTTCATAGAATGTTTATCATTGATTATTCGTTCTCTCAAAACCATGCATAAATTCAAGGTTTCTGCATTTGAACTATTTGAAAGAGTATAAGTCCTTTGAAACAAGCTAACGACATCTAATCAACGTAACATAAGCTCGAGAAATTAGTGTGTGCTAGATGAAGTTAGGTTACGCTAGGTTAGGGTAGGTTAGGATAGGCTGTCATACTGTAGGTTAGGTTTAATTAGGTTAAATTAGATTTTAGTGTTAATGTTGCTGCATAATAATGGTTTATAAATATAAAATAAAAACCTTACCTTACAACCTTACAAAGGTTTCGCGCGATGATTTCTCATTTCGCGAAGGTCAAGCTTGTCGCCCCTCCTCTCGAGTTGGCCTGGTGAAGTAGTGAGTTGGATTCTTGCCCTCTCCACCTCACATAGCCAGGTACGCCCGGCTCATCGGGGATTGTTCTGAGCCAGACGTCTAGTCTTCTTTTCAAGATTTCCACTGCAACTCCCTTCATGTTTCTTAGGTCTTTGGGCAACTGATTAAACAGTTTTGGTCCTCTCACTACAAAACTATTTCCTTTCAGGGTTAAAGATGTTCCCTGTCTCGCCTTCAATTTGGGAATACGACACACTCTATCGTTTCTACTTTCCACCGTTGTTTGGGGAGTTATAGGGTTCAGATTAAGATTAGGGACTAGTTTCTCTATTATTTTCCAAGTGTAAATAATGATGTGTGTCTCTCTTCTCCTTTCCAGTGAATAAAGGTCTAGTTCGCGTAACCTTTCCCAGTAATTTAGTTCTTTGCACCCATTGATCTTGGCTGTGAAGCATCTCTGGATCCCTTCCAGCTGTCTAATGTCTTCTTTTTTATATGGGGATGTTAGGACCGAGCAGTATTCCAATTTGGGTATGATCAGTGTTTTCAGTAGAAGAATCATTACATTCCTATCCCCTCGTTTAAAGGTTCTCAATATCTGACCCGTTATTCTCTTTGCTCTGTTTACTGCTATCTTATTTTGTGTTTCAAATTTCGCATCATCTGTCATTACAACCCCTAAATCTTTTGCTCTGGAATTTCTCTGAATTTCCTGTCCATTTGGGGTAAAATATTCTATGGATTTTAGGTCTTCTCTTTTTCCGTACCGTAATGCTAAAATTTCTCATGTTCAACTTCATATTGTTGTCTTCCGTCCACTTGTAGATTCTGTTTAGATCGGTTTCTAGATATCATATGTCTTCTGGGTTTCTTATTTTTCTACTAATCTTTGTTTCATCCGCAAAGGATGTTACTGTGCTGTCTCTGGTAACGTCCTCATCTATGTCAGTTAGCATGAATATGAAGAGTATGGAGCTAATACTGTTCCTTGTGGTTCTGAGCTGAGGAGCTCTGATTCTGATGAAGATACTCCTTGTACTCTAACGACTTGCCGCCTCTCACTAAGGAAATTATATATCCATTTCCCTACTTTTCCTGTTATTCCCATATATTTCAGTTTATGTGTTATGATTCCATGGTCACACTTCTCGAACGCTTTAGCAAAGTCTGTGTATAGTACATCATAGTTTTCATTACTTTCAAGTGAATCGATAATGTTGTTGTAGTGTTCCATTAGTTGTGATAGGCATGATCTGCCTGACCGAAACCCGTGTTGGTTATCATTGAATTTTTTCTGAGTTTCCAGAAAGTCATAGATTTTGTAACTATTCTTTCAAATATTTTAGTGAGATGGGATGTAAGCGATACTGGCCTATAGTTTTTGGCCTCGGATCGATCTCCTCCTTTATCTATTAGGATTATGTTCGCGCTATTCAGGATGCCCGATATTTCTCCCGTGTCTAGTGATCGTCTCCATATCCAGTATAGGGGGTCAGCGATTGCATTCTTGCAGTTTTTAATCAGTGTGGCATTCCATTTATCCGGTCCGGCCGCTGAGTGTGTTTTTAGTTTCCCTGTGGCTTGTGTAATATCATCCGTCGTAAAGTCGAAATCCTTTATACTTTCCCCTTGTGGTTCTTCTTCAAAGAACGCGTTTCTATCGCATATCAATTTGTCAGTTTTTGGGATACTGAAAGATGATTCGTACTGAGCTCTTAATATTTCAGATACTCTGTTAGATCATCAGATAAATCACTGTTCTCATTTTTTAAAGGTCCGATAGTCGCATGGTTTTTCGACTTTCTTTTTGCGAAATTGTAGAAGTACTTTGAGTTAGCCTTTATCGCTTCTATAGCGTCGTCTTCTTCTTTTTCTGTATGCTTTTCGATTAGTTCCTGTATGACGACAGCGATACTTTGCAGTTTATCATTTAATATTTTTCTGATGTTGTTATCTTTACAATTACTTAATTTTGCGCTCACTCTTTTTCTCTTTCGAAACAATGCCTTCTTTTGTCTTTCGAACGTGCTTCTCTTTACTCTTTGTTGTATCTTTGGGATATGTTTTTCCACAATTTTTAACGTCTTCTCCTCTAACGTCATTAGCATCTCCTCCGTTGTCTTGGCTTCGAAAATGGTTTTCCAATCTACTACTTCCATGCTGGATGTAACATCTTCCCAGTTTATAGCTTTGGTGTGAAAATTAAAAATTTCGAATTTGCTTCTTTCTGTTGTGCTTGTTCTTTCCTTTCCTGTTGCCTTTATATTAGTTGTTATTTCAATGATGTTGTGGTCCGATATCATAGTTGGGGATATTTCTACATTATCAATTAGAGTACTGTTTTTTGTGAATACCAAATCTAGGCAGTTGTTTTTTCTTGTGTTTTCTGTTATTTCTTGCGTTAACATAAATTCATCAGCTAGAGCTAGTAGCATTTTTACCTGCTCCTGGTCTTATCGTGTGCCCCCCTTGTCCTGGTGTATGCATATATTTTTTCCTATCCTTTTATATTTTATGAATGGGAAATTAAAATCACCAAAGAGAAAAATATTTGGGGTTGGAGAGTGTAGATCTTTTACCAAGTTTCTTACCTCTGTAATGGAATCTGAAAATTTTGAGGTTGGCGTGTTTGGGGGTCTGTACATTACAATTAGTACCATATTTAATTTTTAAATTTTTGCTGCTACACATTCCACGTAGTTGTTTGAGGTACTTATAACCATTTCTACTATGTGTCTTTCGCGTGTGTAAATAGCACATCCTCCTTTACGTCTCACTGTTCTGTCGGCTCGGAGGATGTTGTAGTTGTCAATTTGTATTTCTTTTTTGTCAGCACAGGACTCACAATTTTCACAGTTCGCCTGGCAGTCCTTTAGATGAGTTTCCGTGAGGCATGCAAAGTCTGCTCCGGCTTCTTGCATGAGTCCTTTCACGTATACAACTTTGTTCGTGGAATGGTTTGATTAAAGGCCCTGTATGTTGGCTAGGATTATTTTTTATTTTTTCTCTTTCTTTTTCGCATACAGGTGGTTCTGATTTGTTTTCCAATGGGGGTGCCGGTTTCGTTGACTTGTGGTCCTCCGAGAATTTACCTCTCTTTATCTTTGTCGGTACCTGTTGTCCCGATAACGCATGAAATGCCTTTGTGCGTGCCCTCTCTCCTGCTCTCGGATTCCTATATTTGTCAGCTGGTTTTGTAATTGGTAGATAGTATTTAGCAGCTGAAATGTGTTGGCTGCGTCTAAAAAATTGGCACTCTTCTTTGATGTTCGTTTTTCCTGTTCACTCGTTGCGTTCCTTTGAGTGTGGTGGTATCGGCAGTTTTTTCCATATTTGTAACTCTCATATCTTGCATAAGTGTTGCAGACCGTAAGATGGTGGAACATGCATTTCTTATCAAATTTGCAGTATCCACTTGTGTAATGCGTTTTGCATAATGTGGGATGTGCATATATGCATTGCCCATCCCGATATCTGCAGTAAATATAAAATATAAAATATTTATCTATATATATGTGTATATATATATATATATATATATATATATATATATATATATATATAGATATATATATATATATATATATTATAAAAATATAAATATATATATATACATATATATATATATATATATATTTAATAAAATAAATATAAATAAATATAAAATAATAGAATTTATTCATTCGATCCATTCCTATTCGAAGTGTAGAATTTCCCACTTTGTTAGATTCTTGTACAAAATACCCCTCGTGCCCGCAACTTCGTTACGGTGTCATTTAACCTTTCTCAAATCAGTAAACTTTTTCCCACGTCTGGACTCCTAACTTCGAGTATTCTCACTTTGTGACTGTGAATGAGAATGGGATGAATGGGAAATAATCTTATAAAGGAAAAAGCACTGTGTAGTAGTGTGGAGTGAAAAAAAATCCCAAAAGTGTTTCGGCGATATGTGGAAAAGTTGACTATTATATCCAACATTTATCCTGAAAAATATTTTTTTTAATGAAACGCATCTTCATGCCCCGCAGGCTGTTTGTTTTTAATGATTCATTCTGACTTGTTTTTCATACCAAGCCTATTATGTTTATTCGTGTGTGATTTAGTATAATCCTTTTAAACACTGCACGTCTGGACAAGACAAGATTAACGATTATCGTTTGAAATACTCAAAGTTGTTAAAAGGATAAGACTCCAAGTTACGTAGCCCAACTTTCATAGTTCAGAGAAGAAGGAAATTCCAAGCTATTCTACATCGCTGTTTGCAAGTGTAAGGAATTCGCTGATTGTACTTGTGCAAAGAGAAAAAAAATGTCCTAGATGAAAGAGAATTTTTAATAGATCAACGAGCAGATAGAAAAATGTATATGGTTGGTCTTGATGTTGAAAAAACAAGGAAGCTGAGAAAAAGAGAAATGAGACGTGCAAGAGAGGAACAGAGAATGTACTCAATCGACAAAGCTGAAGAGAATGTTTTATCAACATTGCAAATGTCTGATAGTCATACTGACACAGACACAGATGAAATTCAGTGACACTGAATTTGCTTTGAAGAAACAGTGGTTGACTACAACACCCTCAACATCAATGTCTGATAGTGATACTCAAAGAATAAAACAAATGAGTTAACATTTACCTCGTGTTGCTGGAGAGTGTGATAGGCATAGAATTTCCGACAAAGCAACTGCAGCTATAACATCAGCATTGTTGGAAGATTTTGGGACTATCAAAGAGGATGATCCGTCTGAAGTCATCGATAGGAGTAAAATTCGTCGCGACCGAAGTAAGTATCAGAAAATATAGCAAATTCAATATCAACCTGTTGAGAGTGTTGAGCACTCTTTGAGAGGCCTATATTGTGATGGTTGTAGAGATAAAACTTATTGCACAGGTAAATAATGGGTAAAAAAATTTTAGTGCAACCACAGTATTAATGAAGAACACGAAACTCTGATTGAAGAACCAGGTTCCAAGTACATTGGTCATGTAACTCCCGCGTCAGGATCAGCAAGAGATACTGCTGCTAGCACATGAATTTCCTGGAGCCAAATAATGTTGACAGCAAAACTCTTATTATTATTGTTGGTTGTGATGGAACCGTTGTTAACATTGGTGAATTTGGCGGAGTAATCCGAATAATTAAGAAAATTTGAAGAGACCTCTTCAAAGAGCTGTGTGCTTATTGCATACAAATGCACTGCCCTTAAGACATTTGATGCACAGTTCTCGATGGTGGCACACGTGGCCCTTCATTTTTCAGTGGGAAAATTGGCAAGCAGTTTGCGAGTTGTGAAACACTGCCTCCTGTTCAATTTTTTCCTATTAATGTCAACTTACCACACGAATTGGACGATATTGAGCTTAGTAGTGATCAGAATTACTTAGAGATATCTGCGAAGCTAGCGGAAAGATTTCTAGTGATCTAAGTAACCGTCAACCAAGTCGACTATCTCATGCCTGAAGAAATGAAAAACGTTTCCTGTGATACAAAGACATGCTAATTAATTTTGCACACCAGGAAATCTAATAATAGCGATGCTTACAGACAATCGCGAGAGATGAAAGCGAGAGACTGAAAGTGAGACTGAAAGCGAAAGAGACTCCTCAGGCAATTGATGGTGTTTGACACTTTAAGGTGCCAAAGTTGAACTTTGATGAGGCTGATTACACTAGCACAGTGGTTCTCAAACTGGGGTAGGGCGTCCCCACAGGGATACGCGAGGGAATCTTAGGGGGTACGCGAAGGGGTCCTAAAAATATAACCCTTTTAATTTTATATACGACTAACAAATGGCCACAAGTCACACGGTCGTAAAGAAAATAAAAATCCTCTAGCTCTGCCGAAAATCCAGAAAATCCCGTGAAAGAATTCAAGGGGTACAGAAAAAGTTTGAGAACTGCTGCACTAGCATGATTGATTGGACCTCTTCAGAAAGATTTGATCCTCCACTCACTAAGCACATGTCTGACAGCAGTCTACGAACTTTTATTGAAGAAAAAGCGATTGGAGATCTTGACTTTTGTAAATTCCCATGTCACACACAAGCAGTTGAACGTGTAGTGCAAACAGTAACAGAAGCATCTGCTGCGGTCTGTGGAGAAGTTAATCGTGAGGGCTTCATTAGAACGAGAATAGAATCTAGGAAATTACTGACCAAATAAATAGATTGAATCTATGAGCAGGTGAGTCTCGCATGGTAGGGTGGAACTCGATATGCAGCCACCTCCTCGTGGTGAGTTCTGGGCGATTGTAATGAGAATCTGATACAATCAGCGAAGAGTTACATGTAATATATAATATCACTCTTGGTCATCTTTCACCTGTAACAAAACTAAGTTACCCTATGTGCTCACACTCATGTTTTCGAGAGAATATTACACCCATTGTGGGACTTCAAGATGAACACATATTTTGCTGAAAATTAGTAGGCAATATTCCCCCGTGGACAATATCCCCAAAGACAATATCCACCAAGACGGTTTCTCTGATCTCCAATCACTGTAAGTAGTCGGGCTGTTACATCTTTGTACCTCTTCCTGGCTGACTTCCTTTCTCTCTCAATATATATAGATATCTTACAGGGAAACTGTGTAACTAGGGATTTCATGAAATCCTTAAAATGTTAAGGGATTTCGTGTAAGGTTAAGTCGTGATATTTTCGTTAGTTTCAACGAAAATATCACGAATTAACCTTACATGAAATCCCTGAACATTTTAGGGATTTCATGAAATCCCTAGTTACACAGATTCCTTGTAACACACACACACACACACACACACACATATATATATATATATATTCAATGTTGCAAAAGGGGTGGAGGTATGTCGCAAAGGGGGTGGGGTGGGGTATGTTGCAAAGGGGAGTGGTATGTTGTAAAAGGGGTGGGGTATGTTGCAAAGTGGGAGGGGGTATGCAGTGAACGGGGGAGGGTGGGTATGCTGCAGGTGCAAAAAGGGGTCATGAAATTTGGAGGCGGAGTTATCCCCCAAGAGAAAGACAGAAGTAGGAGAGAAAGGAAGAGAGTTGTTCACCTGGCAGGAGCCAAGTGCACACTAAGACTTCAGCCGAATGGCCGTTGTCTTATAGGGCCCCTATTCAGCCAGTTGGCTTAGAAGGAGCCAACGGGGAGAGGGGAGGGAGCTTCGGGGGAGAAGGAAGGATGACCTCGCCCCCAAAGGGGTTGCTTTAACCTAAGAGAAAAAGGAGAGAAGGAGGAGGGCTTTGGGGGAGAAGGTGGGTTGTCCTTACCCCCAAAGAGAAACTAAGCTAAGTCTTAACCTAAGATGGTAGGAGCGATCTTTATTCAGTCGAGGTTCACATCATACTGGCCACTCCGAAGCCAAGCTGGCCTTATATAGAGGAAGGTTGAGTTGCCAGATACCATTTTTTATTTTAATTGTTCAGGTATACATTATTAGAGTGAGTTGCTAAACACCACCATTTATTTTAATTCGTTACCAAAGCAAACGTACTTTCTCTTGAAAATAAATTGAATTTGCCTTCTACTGCACAAAAAATAATATAATACGAAACGTACAATCGTCAAATTAATAGTTCAGACGAAATACACAAACACACAATTGTATTTGAACAACTTTCTCCTATATTATATATATATATATATATATATATATATATATATATATATAAGGGTGATTAAAAAAAATCAAAGTTTTTTTTAAATTGTTCAACCTGTATTTTTGTTCCCTATGACAAAAAAGTAGTGTATGCCAAATTTGGTGAATTGTAAATAAAATTTACTATGTGCTACCAGGCGTCAAAGTTTCCCTCTTTTCCAATTTGTTTGTTTTTACAACTTATGATTTTATGTTTAATTGTTTATATTTCAGAATTTTTAATTAATGGTTTATATACTAGCTTGCTTTTAATTGTTGCTTGGAACTCGTAATTTTGATACCAATTAATCGATTATGGAAGCTAGGCCTAACTCACCATCACCCAGTTACTCATTTGGGAGAAGTTCTACAAGAAAAGAAACTGAAGTATGGCTAATTGGGCAGCCCTCTGCAGTACTAAAAACATCCGTATTACCATCAGAGAAGGAAATGATGGCCCTCTTCATGCACTACAGAAATATTAAAAAGCAAGACATTAGAGAATCATGCTGCTCTACTGCAGATGATGTGCTAGCAGTTTGGAAAAAAGCAGGAATACCAGCAAAACAAAGAATACTTGTAGTAGATAAAATTCAAGGAATACTGAAGGAATGACAGCTGCTTAAGAAAAACAAAGCAAACAAATTGAAAAGATCACAAAATTTAAATAATAAAGAAGAAAAATGGAAAGATAAACTGGAAAACTTATTTGACATTGCTCATGAGAATGCTATGCAGCTTATAAAAATAGAAGACGATAAGAAATTCTTGAAAATGCAACGTGAGAAAGGACGTCATGGAAAAATGGGTACCATTGATAAGGCTGTTGCTAAAAAAGAGCAAAGAGCAGCAGAAAAGCAACAACGTTATGAAAAGAGGAAAGCAGAAGAAAAGATCAAAAGAAAGAAGAGTGAAGAGGCTGTCATACTCACCAGTACATCATCAGAATCAGAATCAGAGGAGAGTAAAAGTGATGAATCTGGTTTCTGTGCTGCACAACCTTCAACATGGAAAAGTAAGGTTGGCAAACGTAGAAAATTGTTTGATGATAAATTATTAGGAAGTCTTGATGTTGCAAAATTGAGTGACATAAATGCGTCTCTTTTTAATGCAAACAATCAGACATCGCTTCAATGGGACATCTGCGAACAAATAAAATGCATGTGTTTCAATACAACGGCAGCCAATACTGGTCCTAGAAATGGTGCAGCTATTCTTCTAGAACAAAAATTCGACAACGATTTATTGTGGCTGGCATGTCGACACCATATATTTGAAATTATGCTGGAAGCTGTTGTTTCAAAGTCTTTATCACCATCTTCTGGCCCAGATATAGTCCTTTTTAAGAAGTTCAGAGAAAAATGGTCAAGCATTAATAAGGAGGACTACGAAACAGCATTATCAGATCCAGATATCTATGAAAATATTCATGACATCAAAGATGACATAATTATATTTGCAACAAATCAACTAGATACATTCCAACCAAGAGACGATTACCTAGAACTATTGCAGTTAACAATTATTTTTTGGGAGGTGAACCAAAAGGTGGAATCAAATTTAAACATCCAGCGGGACTTCATCGGGCTAGGTGGATGGCCAAAATTACATATTCATTAAAAAATTTTATGTTCAAATCTCAGTTCAAAATTTCAGTAAAAGACAAAAAAGGACTAAAAGACATCTGTCTATTTGGTACTCGGTTATATGTAAAGGCATGGTTTACAGCTCCTGTGCCATCTTGCGCTCCTCGTCTTGCTCTGGAATTATTACAGAATCTTGTAGTCTACAAACAAATAAATGACACAATTGCATTTGTTGCTATTAAAAACTGTTAGGTCACCTCTGGTACCTATCAGAAGAACTGGTAGCCTTGGCCTTTTATGATGATGAAGTGCCTACTGAAACGAAAAACAAAATTGTAAAGGCCTTGCAAAATACAACAGAAACTCTTCCTGCAAAACGGGCTTTTCTAGATCCTGCACTTATTCCAACGAAGAAATTAGAAGATTTTGTCATCAAATACTCAAAGATTCTTTACAATAACAGAATTTAGTTCAAAATTTTTACTCAAAGATGCTAAAGAATGGCATAATGATGAAGAGTATAACTCCGCTAAGAAATCTATCAAACAGTGGAATGTCGTGAATGATATAGCGGAAAGAGGAGTAAAATTAATGGATGAATATAATAAAATACTAACACATGACGAAGATCAAAAACAATTCTTGCTACAAGTAGTGAAAAACTACAGGGCTGTTTACCCTGATAGAAAGAAAGAAACATTGATGAAGTAAGGACAGCTAATGTCTCAAATATCATGCTAGTTTAATTATGCCTGCTTGTGGTTATGGTAGGACCTATGGGGGAGCTTTCCACATTAAAAAAAAGCAATGCGCCTTGTACTGTACCCCCTGGGTGGTGTGGAAAAATTTGACAATTTGAGTCGTTCTGTCAATTTTTAATTGTTGGTAGCAACCCCTAAAAATTAAAAATTTGCTAAAATATTTTAGGATAGTTGTTTTTATGCTGAAATGAACCATTTAAAGGGTTGAACACATTAAAATATAAAAAAAAAATTTTACCCCCATATTTGAATCACCCTAATATATATATATATATATAAACGTATTTTCACGTGAAACAGAAATAAAAACAATATTAACAATATAAGAATTCATAGAAATAAATAAACACCATTACATCAATCTGTTTATTAATTATTGTAAATAAATAGAATTTGCCTATTGCACAAAAAATAATATAATACGAAACGTATAACCACCAAAATAATAGTTCAGACGAAATACACAAAATACACACACACACACACACCATTGTATTTTAACAACTTTCTCCTCATAATTACATAATTATTCATTAAAAGAAATAAGCACATTAACTGTGTCTATTTTCTTTTGTCATTCCTCTCTCTCTCTCTCTCTCTCTCTCTCTCTCTCACTCTCTCTCTCTCACTCTCACTTTCTCTCTATCTCTCTCTTTCTCTTTCGGATTTTTAATTTTCAAGCAAATGAATTTTTCCTTAACACTTGTTGAGACGAGAATTGAGCGGGGGCAGGTAAGCGAAAGATCCTGCGAAAGGTCCAACACGAGGCCTTTTTAAAACCACAAACTAGCGGGAAAGGAATTGGGGTTGAACTTTCACCAAAGACTCGCATCCGTCTCTTCTCGCTCTGTAAACGAGTGTCTTCCACATACATTAATGTCTGTTTTTTATTTTAAATTTACTCTAAAAATGATAATTATCAGAAATCAGCTTAAAGGTTTTTTTCAAAATTAATACACATGTACTTAGGAAGTACTCAACAATTGAATAAAATTACTTTTGTTACTGAATGTAAAACTAAATTTAAAATTCTAATATATATATACACATGCACACACATATATATATATATATATATATATATATATATATATATAAAAGGTGTTACAAATTACAGTAGTAATAATAATAACTAATTCGGTTTTCACCGAATTGTTCATTCTAACAATGGTCAAGCTTTTCACACCGCCTTAGACCTGCAGTTTAACGTGGAAAACGAATACATTAATCCGTGCGGGGAGAAATGTCGTCGACCCGATCTCTCAACAGCAACCGACGGCTAATCCACCAGTTTTACCTAGGGTGCCCATTTATCAGCCAACCAAGCAGAAATTCTATAACTAAATACAATTTTTACCGCACTCCAACGCGAGAAGTCCCTTCATTGCATATCCCCGTCCCCCCTTCATTGCACACCCCCTCCTCCCCCCTTTGTAACTAACGTTACAAATATATATATACACGAGCAAAAACATTATACTATACAACGAGTACGCACAATTGGCGTTGTAATATTTAATAACATAGGAAGGAGTGAACACAAAAATATTTATAATTTCTTTATTATAAAATTCTCTCGAATACACTAGTAATAATAATTAACTCTTTCTCGCAGAATTGTTCATTTTGACAAAGGTCAAACCTTTACACTCTGCCATAGACCTACAGTTTAACATGGAATCACTGCAGCGGCTGAAATGTCTTCTTAAACCAGCTTCTTAAACATTAGGATACCTAGGGTATCCATTTATCTGCCAAACAAGCAGAAATTCAATAACTAAACAATCACACTCCTACACGAACAGCCAAGACGAATACAATAATCGAATAGTGTGACAGCAAAACATAAACAAAACATGAATCTTGGGAAAAAATCCGGGAATAGCATGAACGCAAAATGTGATATGCACAAAAACATTCTGATTTCCAATTAGTAATTTTAAACTTTTTAAAATAGTAAAACTCTTAAAATACATAATCACGATGACATGCAAGCATGCATTTCATTCGAAACTTGTGCAGAAGATTTTTCAATTTTAATGTTTCCACTAAGTTTTCTGAAATCCAATTAGTAACCGTTTACAAATGACTCTTTAATTTATACACCAATACTAAAAGGATAACTTTACAAACCCCGACTTCTATTGCATAATCAAAAACTTTTAAAATATTCTTGACCTCTAGGATGGTGAGTGTGAAATTTTCAAATTGATCCGTGGCTTCCTCCGCAAATAAAATCATGCTTGAAAACACACAAAGATGCTTTCGCTAGTTACAACACCAAATACAAATTTATAAACATTTCCTTTTCAATCGAGGGTTTATTCTAGCAGGACAACCAGGGTGCCCATTTATCTACCATCCAATTTTCTACGTTTTTGTTGTAACCGTTAAAGAAATTTTTCTCCAAAAAATATATTGTATAAAATGAAAAAGTTATTCCAAGGCTTTTTGTGTGTTCAGAAATACATCTCGTCAGGGAATGATTGCTCACTATTTCACGTCATAATTTCATCGAGATAATTCAAGCTCATATGCAGGACCTACATTGTCTATAAGAGCTGTGGCGCGTGGAACATGCGGCCTTCAGAAGATGTGAACAGTTACTCTGTGGATTAGTTCAAGAAAATGGATAGGCCGAACCTTGCGATGTAGGAATTTTTCCCTGGAACCGTAACCACTGATACATCCTCGGTAAGGGTTGCATTACTTATTGAGGTACTTCTTGTCCTTGTAGCTCCCTCATATACACCTTCCACATTGTGTCCGGCAACTAATACAGAAACTCTTTCCAAAACTGTTGGGAAAGTTGCAAAAGTGTTATGAAAAAAAGAACAGCTTCAGAGTTCATTCACACCATGCGTACACTTACCTCGTGTACACAGTGTACACCTTCCACATTGTGTCCGGCAACTATCACAGATGCTCTTCCCAATTTTGTTGCGAAAGCTGCAAAAGGGAAATGAAAAAAGAACAGCTTCAGAGTTCATTCACACCATGCATACACTTATCTCGTGTACACAGTTAGTGGGAAATAAAACCAAATAAACTCTAGACTCATTCAAAATATCCTAAATTAAGCATATAACACCCTTCAATTTCGGCGACCAGATGATGTAGTGACTCGTGGTACGGGCGCCAAGTAAAACTGTAGATCCCCTTCATCAAATGACCTAGATATTGCGAAGGGAGTTAAGCAGTCCACAGCAATCAATCGACAGAAATCACCGACGAAGCATTGTTGTATACAGCCGGTTACAACAACCAAATGTAAATTATATAACAACCAAACCTAATGGTTACTTTGATTACGACACAACTGGATTGAAGTTTGTAACCCAACCATGGTTAGTGAATTTACTTTTGGATTAATCTTTTGGACTAGTTGTACAAATTATTTTTTATGTACGAACGTATGTATGTGCGTATATATGTATGTGCAGCAGTTGTACGAGTACATTTTATGCATAAGAGACAGATTTGTGGATGAAGCTATGCTAATAATTTTTAACAAAACGTAACTATCGTAAGCAATACGTTATTTCTGTGACCCTTCTAAACTAATTTCTGTTCTTATATATAAATAATTTATCATAATTAAATTTAACATATTACTTATATTAACGTAGTGGCGGTGTGCAATGTATAAATTATATCATTATTGCGAGTTATCATTTAAACTAAACATGCTTCTTAATTCGACATCGTTGAACCCGTGTAAGAACTTGAAAACCTCGATGAGTTGACCGCGCAGCCACCGACTTTCTAGCGAAAACAATAGGATACCCATTTATCTACCAACCACCCAGACATTTTCGTACATTTCCACAAACTAAACACAATTTATTCACACTCCGGCACACTATTTGAGAGAAACATGTGCCCATATTTTTTCCTTTTTGCATATCAAATGATACTCATCTCTAAATTCTATTAAATACTCACGCAGACCTTTAGCCACAATCTCACTACAATCCTCGTCATGATAAGTATTAATGTAGTGGTAAAAATACTTAAGATTCTCCATGATGACAAGATTTACATTCTCAGTCGCAGGGTACGGTATGATGCAGCATAACATAATCTTGCTTGTCACACCACTCATCAATAAGACTCACTATCCACAGCCATTGCTTCTCTTCTGCTCGTGTTGTTTCTTTTACTTCACGGTATATGTAAGCTTTTATAAAGTTTAGTCCTACAACATAGTTCACTACATCACTTGTACCACGTGACATATGCATGAGAAATGAAATGCAGTACATTCCACACGTAACACTAAAATATCCTTCCTTCGCATGGCTCAATGTAGCCTTAAACGCATCAAAGGATGGTAGAATAGGAGTCTTTCACTATTCACCACATCTTCACACTTTAGCGAATATCACTTCATAAAACTCGAGTACGCAATACTAAAGGTAGTCATCACTATTTTTCTTCTACGCGAGAGAATACACATCTGAAATCCATGGCCTGCACCGCTCAACTGAGCACGCAGGGATGCTCAGGTGTAGCAGGAGTCACGTGACGATCATACAGGGGGCGGAGCTTAGGACAGATAATTCAAATGAATGAATTTGTTAATATCTTACAACCTGTTAATTTGTAGTAGAAAGAATAAGTGCGGCATATCCCATTATAAAAGTTACGCCAGGAATTCCGGGGGTACTGGGACACAATAGTACCCCGGGTAGAGTTTAAGGGTTAAACTCGCAAAAAACTCGTAATAATTTTGATACTACGATTTGAAGGTTTTACACACTTCTCTGTTCATAGTTAACCCCTTAGCTGCGTGAGGCTCCGAACGAAAACGAACGCACAGTGCGGAGTCATTTTCCCAAAATTTTGTAAATTTGGCGTTTACCGAAATTTTGTTTGTTGTGTTGCTTATATAGTTTTTTTCGATGATGTATCAACATTTATTATTGTTCAACTTGATTTAGACTATATATATGAGGAAAATATATTTGTTAAATACAGAAAAATACAGAAAATTTTCTAGGCCTAGGAAGTACCCTTTATTCAACATATTTTCCATAAGTGAGATGACTATGTTGGTTGAATGGGACTGTTTTGTTTCATCTACATCACCAACATTTATAGAAATCTGTGTTCCTTTACCTGTATATATAATAAAGTTATATATATAGCCTGTTTTGGCTTCACAGAGCATGAAACATTCCACTCCAAATCTTGCACGTTTCAGGGGAATATACATTTTCCAGCTCAACCTTCCCTTCCATAGTAATAAGCTTTCATCAATTGAAATGTCACGAGAAGGGACATAAGCTTTTTGAAAGCTTTATTTATATAAGTAATACCTCATCAATTTTGTACAGTTTATTGCTTGAATCGGTACTGTCTGAGAAATGCAAAAACCTCATCACCAACAAAAATCTATCCCTTTTCGCAATACTATAAAATATGGGCGTATCTAGTAGAGGTTTTCTAGAAAAATATGATTGTAAAGTTGTTTTTTGTACAATTCCCATCAAAAGCAATATGCCTTCAAAAAGCCTTATTTCTTGCACAGAAACATCACTCCAGTCATGAAGCCTACTCCATTTAGGAATTCCAAATGGTTGCCCTCTCTTTTCTGAAAAACACTTTTCAGCATATTTATTTGTCTCATCACAAATAAGTTTTATTATTTCATCAGTAACTATACATTCATAAATTCCTAATACATCATTTGCTTCTATATTATTACTAATTTTAGGGCCACTATCACCCGTAAATGGGAAAGGATTGCGCACATTACCATTTGGATGCCATGAATCTGCACTTGAATTGGCTATATCCTCAGATTCATTCTGATCAGAATTAGATTCAGTATCGGAATTGAAATCATCATCACTATCTGTATCAGAAAGACGCAAACTATAATCATCATCATCATCTTCTTGTTGTAATAACAATCGCAAATCACTATCACTTTGAGGTTTACGTTTTGCCATTGTCACAAATAAGGGAGGCAAAAAAAAACACTTCACACGCACGCAATTTCTGGCAATAACTGAAATACAACAGTTCTAATTTATGTACTGATATTTTTTAACCAATCAGTGTGTGACTGACGTCATGAGTTAAAACAAAATCAACGAATCATAGACGAGCACACATATTTGTGCTTTCCGCAGGCTGTTATTCACGATAAATTCATGGCGCACATATATGTGTGTTCCGCAATACCTCGTTGATGACCGAGCGCACAAATATGTGCGCTCCGCAGTTAAGGGGTTAAGCATATGCGTAAGTTTTCTTCAAAACTGATATTAAGTCAGTTTAAAACTTAAGCTTACATAATGTTTAGTTAACTTTAAACTTGCTTTTTGTTATGTATTAAAACCAATTACTTATTTGAGGCTTGATAGTTCTTCCTCTTTCGAATTCTGTTATCTGAAAGCTCTTCACTCTATGGTCCTTATGGTTTCCAGTCCTATTTATTAATGTTGTCTTTAAAGGACAGGACGTAGAAATGAATTCTTACTGTGATAATTTTATTCTCAAATGAAAAGAGTTAAGTTTCTTTAGAGGAGTATTGAGATGGTGAAGGAGAGAGTAGGTCTAATCCTTACAAACCCTACTTTTATAGTTAGACATTTGAACGAAACGAATTTGTAACACTGAAGTCGCTGTGTAACATTAGCGCAACTTCTCCAGATTGAGATATATATATATATATATATATATATAATGCTAATAGAAGAAATCAGTTTTAGTATTTTGGTAAATATATATATATATATTTAGACGTTATATTGACGTATTTGGCAACTTTATTGGAAACAGATTCAAACAAACTAAGGCTCTGATTGGTTTGAAAGAGCTTGGTAATGACGTCACAAAGACATTGTATAAAGGCAGGCGAGCCTTTCACTTTAATTCATTACAAGATTGGAAATAGAGGATGCAGTCGTGTTAGTTATCTCTCTTTGCCTTGATCAATTGCTAAGTGGTGAACATGATATTTGACGTTCCAAACGAGTTTGAAGCACACAAGTTGATAAATTTATCGCTCGGTAAAATTGCATCCAGACGATCCGGAAGAGCTGGTGCATCTTTGCATAAATCCTTATCAGTTGCCTCTGTGTTACATAAAGCCCGTTTTGTTTACTTAGAAGAAGCACATAATTACCACCATACCATATTTTCCCCCACAAGGGCAGCCTTGGTTTAACTTTACTTGTTCTAATACTAGCACCAAGAGAGAGGAGTTTTTCAGAAATTGCAGTTAGCAACCATCTCCTGGCTCATATTTGTGCCCGGTTTCGTGCAAATTCTGTTCTTCGAGTCGCCAAAATTTCCTTCATGCAATAAAATTGTGAAAATCTATACAATTCTAAGTCTTCTCGCTATTTCTGGCATCTAGTTAAGAATCTCTCCATCAACTTTACATGTTCTTCCTCTCCTCACCTTTTCCAATCTTGTTCCCTTACCAATTCTTCTCTTCACAAAGCTGAACTATCCTCTCGAACTTTCGCTTCCAACTCAACCCTGAACGATTCCAGTGCTATTCCACCGACATAATTACTGAAACAACAACAATCGCCTCATTGTGCTTTACTGTGTTCAAGAACAAATTCATGCCTAAAGACATCTTAGCCGTGGAAACTCTTTCGTCTTTGTCTTTCATCTGATACTATTCATTCCTGCACGAAGCCCGCTTTCATTCAGCATGTCCTAAAGAAGGGTGATCACTCTCAACCCTCCAACTATCTCCCATTTGCTATGTTTTCTTGCCTCTGTAATGTTTTTGATTCCATCCTTAATACGAAAAACCTTAATCACCCCTCTTCTTACAGATCGCCAGCATGGGTTCTACATGGGAAACTCTACTGGCGATCTTTTTTCATCTCTCTAACTCTTTGTCTTCCCCTTTTTGGGATTTCGGTGAAACCTTTGTTACTGCGATATACATATCAAAAACTTTTGATTGATTCTGGCACAAATCTTTAATTTCGAAACTGCTATCCTTTGGTTTCAACCCTTCTATCTGTGCCTTCCTCTCTATTTTCCTTTCTGGGCGCTCTATCAATGCGGATGTAGTTGGCCACGGTTTTTCTCCTAAAGCTAATAACAATGATGTTCCTCAGATTCTGTACTGTCACCCACTCTAACTTTTATTGATCAATGATCTATTAAGTCGCACTCTCTGACCAATCCACAAACTTTATCAAATTACACACTTTTCAATGGAATAAATGAAACATTTAAGCACCCCGAGCCTTTAATATATAAAATATATAATTAGTTTATATAATACGCAACCTTAAATACAAATTCTTTTATCACGGAATGAGTTACACTGTGCATGAATGAGTACGTACAAACTACATTAATAAAAAACGCTTTTACTAAGAAGTCAGGAGACGAAGGCCGTCTGGAGTGAGTTTATAGAAATTCAAGAATTCCAAGTTGATCACAAGAGAAGGTATGTAGTCAACTTCCATGCTGCAAAATCTCGTCGTCCGGTGACTGCTCAGAACAACAAGAGGTGAGAACGAATCCACATCAACACAAAATTTTAGGTTCGCTAAAATAACAGCCTGAGCTTTGTTACTGTTCTAAATCAGATTTTAATCGTTTTGGTAAAATTGAGGAAACTGCTGCCTCTGTTTCATGATCAGAAACACTGCGCCTTTTTCTGGTATGGTGCAAGGATTCGTTGCAACCATATTCACTGATCGAGTCTACTTCACTGTCGCTGCCTTTTAATCTAGATTTACACTCTTCACTAATGCATTCAATGGCTGAATAATCATCTTGGTTGGTATTATTGTCACCACAATCGAGAGGCCTCACTGGGGTAACGGACACTTCAGGTAATGGTGTGGGTGCACGAGGTGGGTCGGTGGCAAACTCCTCAGGTTGCCCTCGTTGCAGGGAAAATATGGTGTGGTGGTAATTATGTGCTTCTTCTAAGTAAACAAAACGGGCTTTATGTAACACAGAGGCAACTAATAAGGACTTATGCAAAGATGCACCAGTTTTTCCGGGACGGTTGGCTGCAATTTTACCGAGCGATATATTTATCAACTTGTGTGCTTCAAACCGTTTGGAACGTCAGATATCATGTTCACCACCTAGCAATTGGTCAAGGCACAGAGAGATAACTAACACAACTCCATCCTCTATTTCCAATCTTGTAATGAATTAAAGTGAAAGTTTCGCCTGCCTTTATACAATGTCGTTGTGACGTCATTACCAAGATCATTCAAACCAATCAGAGCCTTAGTTTGTTTGAATCTGTTTCTAATAAAGTTGCCAAATACGTCAATATAACGTCTAAATATATATATATTTACCAAAATACAAACTGATTTCTTCTATTAGCATTTTATATATATATATATATATATATATATATATATATATATATATGTGTATATATATATATATATATATATAATATATTGGTGAAAGCCGCTTCTGGCAAGCTTCAATTTCAATTTAAGCAGAAAGCCACAGACAAGAAGGAAAGAAACATCCATCATGTTGCAAAGGGACTATATTTGTACATTGCAACGTTTCAAGCACAAACTATGCTCATCTTCAGGCCAAAATTCTAAAAAGTTAAAAACAGAATATTAAAAACCATAATGACAAATATAAAATACAAAATAAAGTAGGGAAAAATTCACAAGCTTTAAAACAAAATGAAAGTCACACTAAAAAATTCTAAAAAGTTAAAAACATAATATTAAAAACCATAAGGACAAATATAAAATACCAAATAAAGTAGGGAAAAATTCACAAGCTTTAAAACACAAAATGAAGGTCACACTAAAATAGAACAATGAATGCCAATTATAAAATACAAAATGTAAAACACAAAACTAAAAAACTAAAAAATTCACAAGCTTTTTAAAACACTAAAAATGAAAAACCCACACTAAAAAGAACACACCTTAAGTCTAAGCAGCACAGATTCTGAGGCGAAACTAATACAAACAGAAGCATCTAAAAACAAGTAAAGGTTGTTTGTTAAAGATGTTCAGTTTAGACGGAGGGGAACGGATGAATTATCAGAGTTAAGCGAAGGGGAGAGAGTTTTAATATACAGTGATTCTAAAAGTCTTAAAGTTTGCTCACACGGAGCGGAATATAAAATTTTAAAATTAGCTAAAGTTATATCCACTTTGCATAGAATAACATGGCTGCGTATAGCTGAAGCTTCTTTTGTAATTCTCAGTGGTTTGTCAGTTCTATGGCTTATGCCCATGTGGGCACAGAAACGCGACTCGAGGCTCCCCACAGTGCTACCAATATAGCTCCGATCACATCGGGGACACTTGAATTCATCATAAACAACAGCACTGCGCAGAGCATTCGATACACGGTCTTTTACATTTACTTAAAGGTAGTAGTTTTACATTTAATGGAGATATATACTACCAGACTGATGGCGTGGGCATGGGATCTCCGATCGGCCCATTGGCTGCAGATTTTTTCATGACTTTTTTAGAAACCAAAATGTTTGCCCAGCCTCCTCCCCCTATAAGGCCTATTTTTTATAGACGATATGTTAATGATATTTTTGCAGTTTTTACTGATGCTAACAGTGCTCATCAATTTTTTACGTTTTTATATAACTTACACCCAAACAAAGTTTACTCTGGAGGAAGAATCAGATTCCAAGCTGCTTTTCTTGGATTTACTGATTAGCAGAGAGAGTGACTCTATTATTACTTCAGTGTTTCGTAAGACGTTCGCCGGTCTTGGACTCAATTTTTTAAGTTACTGTGATTTTAAATACAAGCTGGCATCTGTTAACACCCTACTTTACCGAGCGTATAATTTATGTTCTAACTATCAGTCTTTACATAATGAATTTGTTTTTCTAAGAAAATATTTTGTGAATAATGGTTATCCTTTGCAGATCGTAGAAAACGCTATCAATAGATTTTTAGCTAACATTTATACACCAAAAATGTCTAATTTTAACGTTCCAAAAGATGTATACTATCGTGTACTCCCAGAAATGGGATATCTGAATTCAATTGCCGCAATAACCTTATGCCACTTCTTAGTAAATTTTATTGTCAAATAGATTTTAAACTAGTATTTGTTAACCGTCGTTGTATTGGCTCATTTTTTAATGTAAAAGACCGTGTATCGGATGCTCTGCGCAATGCTGTTGTTTATGAAATCAAGTGTCCCCGATGTGATCGGAGCTATATTGGTAGCATTGTGGGGAGCCTCGAGTCGCGTTTCTGTGCCCACATGGGCATAAGCTATAGAACTGACAAACCACTGAGAACTAAAGAAGCTTCAGCTATACGCAGCCATGTTATTCTATGCAAAGTGGATATAACTTTAGCTAATTTTAAAATTTTAGATTCCGCTCCGTGTGAGCAAACTTTAAGACTTTTAGAATCACTGTATATTAAAACTCTCTCCCTTTCGCTTAACTCTAATAATTCATCCGTTCCTCTCAGTCTAAACTGAACATCTTTAAAAACCAACCTTTACTTGTTTCTAGATGCTTCTGTTTGTATTAGTTTTGCCTCAGAATCTGTGCTGCTTAGACTTAAGGTGTGTTCTTTTTAGTGTGGGTTTTTCATTTTTAGTGTTTTAAAAAGTTTGTGAATTTTTTTAGTTTTTTAGTTTTGGGTTTTACATTTTGTATTTTATAATTGTCATTCATTGTTATTTTTTAGTGTGACTTTCATTTTGTGTTTTAAAGCTTGTGAATTTTTCCCTACTTTATTTTGTATTTTATATTTGTCATTATGGTTTTTAATATTCTGTTTTTAACTTTTTTGAATTTTTGCCTGAAGATGAGCATAGTTTGTGTTTGAAACGTTGCAATGTACAAATATAGTCCCTTTCCAACATGATGGATGTTTCTTTCCTTCTTGTCTGTGGCTTTCTGCTTATATATATATAGCAATCTGGAGAAGTTGCACTAATGTTACACAGCGACTTCAGTGTTACAAATTCGTTTCGTTCAAATGTCTAACTATAAAAGTAGGGTTTGTAAAGAGTAGACCTACTCTCTCCTTCACAATCTCAATACTCCTCTAAAGAAACTTAACTCCTTTCATTTGAGAATAAAGTTCACAGTAAGAATTCATTTCTACGTCCTGTCCTTTAAAGACAACATTAATTAAATAGGACTGGAAACCATAAGGACCATAGAGTGAAGAGCTTTCAGATAACAGAGTTCGAAAGAGGAAGAACTATCAAGCCTCAAATAAGTAATTGGTTTTAATACATAACAAAAAGCAAGTTTAAAGTTAACTAAACATTATGTAAGCTTAAGTTTTAAACTGACTTAATATCAGTTTTGAAGAAAACTTACGCATATGTTTAACTATGAACAGAGAAGTGTGTAAAACCTTCAAATCGTAGTATCAAAATTATTACGAGTTTTTTGCGAGTTTAACCCTTAAACTCTACCCGGGGTACTATTGTATCCCAGTACCCCCGGAATTCCTGGCGTAACTTTTATAATGGGATATGCCGCACGTATTCTTTCTACTACAAATTAACAGGTTGTAAGATATTAACAAATTCATTCATTTGAATTATCTGTCCTAAGCTCCGCCCCCTGTATGATCGTCACGTGACTCCTGCTACACCTGAGCATCCCTGCGTGCTCAGTTGAGCGGTGCAGGCCATGGATTTCAGATGTGTATTCTCTCAAGTAGAAGAAAAATAGTGATGGCTTCCTTTAATATTGCGTACTCGACTTTTATGAAGTGATATTCGGTAAAGTGTGAAGATGTGGTGAATAGTGAAAGACTCCTATTCCACCATCCTTTGATGCTTTTAAGGCTACATTGAACCGTGCGAAGGAAGGATATTTTAGTAATACGTGTGGAATGTACTGCATTTCATTTCTCATGCATATGTCACGTGGTACAAGTTACGTATTGAACTGTTGTAGGACTAAACTTTATAAAAGCTTACATATACCGTGAAGTAAAAGAAACAACACGAGCAGAAGAGAAGCAATGGCTGTGGATAGTGAGTCTTATTGATGAGTAGTGTGACAAGCGAGATTATGTTATGCTGCATCATACCGTACCCTGCGACTGAGAATGTAAATCTTGTCATCATGGAGAATCTTAAGTATTTTTACCACTGTATTAATACATTAATACATTTCACCCTCACCATCCTAGCGGTCAAGAATATTTTAAAAGTTTTTGATTATGTAATAGAAGTCGGGGTTTCTAAAGTTATGCTTTTAGTATTGGTGTATAAATTAGTCATTTGTAAAAAGTTACTAATTGGATTTCAGAAAACTTAATAGTGGTAGCTGTAGTGGAAACATTAAAATTGAAAAATCTTCTGTACAAGTTTCGAATGAAATGCATGCTTGCATGTCATCATAATTATGTATTTTAAGAGTTTTACTACTGTAAAAAGTTTAAAAATTACTAATTGAAATCAGAATGTTTTTGTGCATATCACATTTGGCGTTCATGCTATTCCCAGATTTTTTCCCAAGATTCATGTTCTGTGTATGTTTTGCTGCCACACTATTCGATTATTGTATTCGGCTTGGCTTTTCGCTTAAGAGTGTCATTGTTTAATTATTGAATTTCTGCTTGTTTGGCAGATAAATGGATACCCTATGTATCCTAATGTTTAAGAAGCTGGTTGAGAGTCCGGTCGAAGACATTTCTGCCGCTGCAGTGATTCCATGTTAAACTGTAGGTCTATGGCAGTGTGAAAAGGTTTGACATTTGTCAAAATGAACAATTCGGCGAAAAAGAGTTAATTATTATTACTATTGTATTCGAGAGAATTTTAATAAAGAAATTATAAATATTTTTGTGTTCACTCCTTCCTATTTTATTAAATATTACAACGCAAATTGTGCGTACTCGTTGTATAGTATAATGTTTTTGCTCGTGTACATATATATTTGTAACGTTAGTTGCAAAGGGAGGGAGGAGGGGGTATGCAATGAAGGGACTTCTCGCGTAGGGGTGCGGTAAAATTGTATTTAGTTATTGAATTTCTGATAAATGGCTACCCTTGATAATACTGGTGGATTAGCCGTCGGTTGCTGTTGAGAGATCGGGTCGACGATATTTCTCCCCGCACGGATTAATGTATTCTTTTTCCATGTTAAACTGTAGGTCTAAGGGGGTGTGAAAAGCTTTACCATTGTTAGAATGAACAATTCGGTGAAAACCGAATTAGTTATTATTGTTACTACTGTAATTTGTAACACCATATATATATATATATATGTAAAGAATGACGCTTGTATAGAAGAACGTTACGCACACGATGTTCGTTCTCCCTCCCCATCTTGTGCGGAACGTTCTTCTATACAAGCGTCGTTCTTTAGATTAATTATACTGTGTGTTGTTTGCAGTTAAAATGTATATATGTGCGGCATGCGGGAGGTGCCCCCTCAGGGCATTGGTTTCTGCTCGTATGTAGGAGAATTACGACTTCTGATTAATCGAGGCTCATGGTGTAGTGCAGGGGTGGGGAACCTGCGGCCTTAAGGCCGCATGCGGCCTTCTGGGTCATCAAGTGCGGCCTTCTGCGGCTTATCGAGATAAATCTTAATTTATATAAAAACCATGAATTCCAAGCAGTTATAGTAATATATAACAGAATATAACTACTGAACTCTTACAAAATAGATACTAGCTAATGCTAAAGCATCGCGCCGAATGTAAAGTGAACGAAATATAACTAACTTTATAAGTCATTCACACCCATATGTACAAAACACATGTAGACGTAAAAATAAGAAAAATGAACCCACCTTTAAGAAATGATGTGTTATTTGCGCCAATTGCCCGCTTCAGTTAAAGCTTTTCCAGAATTCTTCGTACACCTACGTTTTTCAAATCTTCACTTATTTACATTTTTTTAATTACATGAGCAAATTACATACTGCGTAACTACGGAAATACATTTTTTTAAAACATGCTACGGAAGACGCATTATAATAAATAAGAACAAATTACAAAGTATACAGTATATATGACGTAGGTAGGGTTGCCAGATTTGTCAAATGCCCATGCGGGATAAAAAATTTTCAGAGTTTTTTTTAAGACCAAACTTTTTTTCAAATTGAAACTAGATTTCTTCAACGGTTACAACAAACAAAATTAGAAAAATTTTATTGCAATAATATTTAACAATTAAACATCGTGAATAAATTGAAATTATTATACATAATATTGAAATTCTAAATCAATTCAGCCCTAAAAAATTTGCTCAAAAAAATATTTTTTTGCGGGACATTTTGAACGCGGGATTTTGACGCGGGATTTTGACGCGGGATTTTTGGATCAAATGCGGGACTGTCCTGTAAAATACAGGACGTAAGAACCATAATGTCAGTTGTTGGCAAATGTCAGTCAGTGATTTGATTTCAGTGGTGGTGCACTTGCATGTGTGTCCGTCTATCGATGTGTGTTATTTGCTTTGATTATTTCGCTGCCTTGCTTGTTACCATCAATCAATAATTTATGTGTTTTCAGATTAAATAAATTTCTTCATTTGCCTCCCCATCATGTCTAAAAAAGTAAAAAGAACGCTGAAAGAAGAAAATAGAGTCTTTAATGACGAATGGGAATTACAATATTCAACAATAAAGAAATACAATGCGCACCAGCACTATTTTGCTCATAAGGACAATAAATATGCCAAATTAGAGGGTGAGGCTCGAAAGATTGCATTGAATAAATTAAAAGATGGAAAGCAAAAGCAAAGAGAATTATTCCATTCAGTGTTAGGCCTACATCAAGGAAATGCTACGACTGAGGCAAGTCATAAAGTAGTATATTTGCTTGGAAAAAAAGGTAAGCCATTTAGCGACGCAGAACTTATAAAGGAATGCATCGTTGAAGTCGTAAGATGCTTAGATCCAGATAAAGTTAACAAATATAAAGACGTACCTCTTTCAAGAAGAACTAATACAGATCGGCAGCATGAGTTAGCTCGCAATGTAACTAAGCAACTTCAAAAAATAATCCAAAAAGAAACTGTATATTACTCAATAGCTTTCGATGAATCGACAGATTCCACTGATTCAGCACAAGTATTGTATTTTGTTCGAGCTGTAAGTGAAGATTTTCATTTATTTGAAGAATTGCTCGCTTTAGGCACCCTTAAGGGAAGGACGCGGGGAATTGATATTTTCAACAACTTTAAAGATAAATGTTATGAAGTTGGACTAAATTTTACTAACTTGGTGAGTGTGTGTACAGATAGTGCTCCATCTTTGACTGGGAAGAACGAAGGATTTATTGCACATCTTAAAAGAGAACTCTCAGATCCAAATGCACTGATTTCTTTTCATTGCATTTAGCATCAGCAAAATCTCTGTGCCAAATCTGTCATTTTAAATGACACTTTGCAAAAAGTTATAGGTATTGTGAACTGTATTCGAGCAAATGCTACGAGGCATCGCCAGTTTCGAAACATGCTCATGATGGATGATGTGATAATCAGTGTAGATTTGCCCTATCATTCGAAAGTGCGCTGGTTATCGCAAGGACAAGTATTAGTCAAAATTTTATCTTTGCGAGAGCAAATAATTGACTTTTTTCAAGGAAACAATCAACATTGTGAATTATCAGGTGCAAATTTTCACCGAGATGTTGCGTTTCTATGTGATATAATGTCAAAGCAAAATGAGTTAAATATTTCGCTGCAAGGTAAAACTAAATCTATCTATGATATGTGGCAAAAAATTCTGGCATTTAGAAAGAAGTTGTCGTTTTTCAAATCTCTTCTTGCTCAGTCGAAACTTTCAGAAGAACACTTTCGCCAGTTAACAAAAATAATTAATGAAAATGAAGAGTATAACTGTGAATCTTTCGAAAAATACGAATCTGTTTTAGACTCATTAATCAAAGAATACAATGAAAGATTCATTGATTTTGAAAAGCATGATATCACCCTGAAACTAGCTTTTCAACCTCACTTAGTTGATGTATCAAAGGCACCAGAAGAGTTACAAATGGAGCTTATTGAGTTGTCTGAAGATAATATCCTGAAATCTCTGTTTGATAGCAAGGAAGATCCCGTTGAAATTTGGAAAAAGGCGGTAGAATACCCTCGCCTTCGCGAACATGCTCGCCGATTGATTTCGTGCTTTTCTACGACATACCGTTGTGAATCCACATTCTCATACTTGACACAAATCAAGAATTCGTTGAGAACACAAATGACAGATGAGCATCTGGAGGACCAATTAAAACTTAAAACCTCCATGTTAGAACCCGATATCACAATGTTGTCTCACCAGAAGCAATCTCAAAGAAGTCACTAAATTATTAAAAAGGTAAGTGAATAAATTATTCGTCTTAAAATGCATGTATACTCCCTGCTAGCTATTAATTTAAATAATATTAACAAAAGGTTTAAAATTACTGTAAAAAATAGTCACACTTATTGACTGCGGCCTCATTGAGGGCGGCAAATTTCAATGTGGCCTTCACACATAAAAAGGTTCCCCACCCCTGGGTTAGCATATCTGACCGCAATCGGAAGATCCTGGGTTCGATTCCCAGGTGGTTACCTCATTTTTCATTTGTTCGTTCTCCTCCTCATCTTGTGCGGGACGTTCTTTTATACAAGCGTCGTTCTTTACATTAATTATACTGTGTTGTTTGCAGT
>JAJOZX010000296.1:1622500-1653011 GCA_023014485.1 Bathynomus jamesi
TCAGAGTAAAATTAGGGGCTGGACTTTTAATTTACTTTAATTAAAGTTTGCTATCCGCTCCGAGCGATAGAAATAGTTTTGCTCAGGTATTTTAGCGCCATCTCTAATGCAGCATTTCGTCACTTTGGAATCGCCTCTATCGCGCCTTGTTTTGTCATGGAGCTTCACATATACAGGAAAAGGGATTTTGTCCACGGGAGATATCGTCTTGGTGATTCTCTCCACGGGGCAATATTGTCTGCGGGGGCATGAGGGATATTGTCTCGGGGGGATATTGTCCTGATACCCTATTGTATAGCCCTTTATTTTACATATTTTTCGAACGCTTATACATACTGTAGGTTTACTGGAAGAAATTTTCTTCATTTTCATCGTATTTGATAAGAAATTCGCTTCGATTTCCAAGTCATTTTGTCTTTCATGCAAATGTCTGAATTATTTTTTATCTTTACTAATTGAAGTTAAAAGCAACAGAATGATGTAAATTCTATCGAATGCTCGGATTTAAAAAACTTATTGAGTTTACTGCTTTGCTAATTTCAGCAAATTAAGATGCTAATAAGCAAAACGTACTTTCTACAGAACTTAATAAATACATGTTCCATTTACTCGGTGAGAAAATCCAATTATTGAGTCCAGAGATTTTCTGAAGAAAAATTGAACGCGAGGAAAAGAATGTTAGAATATAAGTTGGAACAGCGAAACACCGCTTTCCATCATGTATAAAATAATTTAAATTAGTTTCAAACATATACAAATGAAGCAAGTACAACCTTTTCTTTTTATTGTAAAGTATCTTAAGTTTTTTTGTTTTGTTTTAGTTTTAAAAAGGTTTTCGAGTAAATATGAAAAACTGCAATTTGACTTTATTTATTCCGTACGAAGAGCGGCAACATATTATATATACAGCGAAAATAAAGACTTCCCGCAACCTTCTATACAGGGTGGGCCGTAAGTTTCCATACATAGGAAAAATTAAACGTTTGTTTTTATGTTTCAGATACCCTAAGAATATGCGTTTGACGTAAGATCTTGTTTACTGATGAAGCAAATTTTTACGTCAATGGAGAGGTTAATCGGCAAAACATACGTTATTGGAGTAATGCTAACCCTAACTGGCTGAGTCCGACGAAGATGCAAGGTGCCGGTAAAGTGATGGTGTGGGCCGGGATATGGGGTGACAGAATTATTGGACCAATTTTTGTCAGTGGAAATCTTAATGCCGAAAGGTATCTTAACATGTTGCAAGAAGAGATTTTCCCATCCCTGCTAAACGAGGAAGGTAACTTCCCAGTTTACTTCCAGCAAGATGGAGCTCCACCTCATTATGGTCTTCACGTGCGTCGGTATTTGGATCAGCAGTTTCCGGATGCTTGGATTGGTCGGCGTGGTCCTGTGGAGTGGCCTCCCAGATCCCCAGATCTCACCCCCCTTGATTTCTATCTTTGGGGGCACTTGAAGGCCATGGTGTATCAGGAAAAGATACGAGACATAAATCATCTAAAGGAACGTATCACCAACGCCATTACAAGCATAACGTCAACTGTGCTAATGCGTGTTCATCAACAGTGGGGAACACGTATTGAAATGTGTTTTCAAAACAATGGCAACCATGTAGAGCATATTATATAAATAAAAATGGTTGTCCATAACAAAATGTTTATTTTTCCTATGTATGGAAACTTACGGCCCACCCTGTATATTGAAATATAACCTTTTGGTGTTTTAAATCACTCAAAAAGAAGTTTTGAAGACCATTTCGGAGCAAGTGTAGTTTACGTTCCCTTGTGGTGCCTAGTGTAGTTTACGTTCCCCTACATCATTCTAGTGCAGTTTACATTCCCCTACATTATCCTAGTGTAGTTTGCGTTCCCCAACTTTGTCCGTGTGTACCTAATCAAGTAAAACGTTAAAACTAACGAAAATATTTCGACTTAACCTAACCAATCGACAATTTATATATATATATATATATATATATACAGGGTGTCCCGTAAGTCTGGACCCATAGGGATTTATAATATATTTTTTTATTGTTATTATTATTATTTTATTATTATTATTTTTTTATTATTTTTTATTATGATTTTTATTTGTGGGGCCACTTGAAAGCAAAGTGTACGAGGTCAAACTTCAGAACATTTTCCACCTTAAAGCACGCATTGTGGAGGCGTGTCAAGAAATTTCTGTGACTGTGATTCAGAAAGTGCTGTCGCAGTGGAGATTGCGTCTTCACCTATGTGTGCGACACAACGGCGGACACTTTGAACAGATTATGTAATAAATTTTTGGACTATTTTGTAATTTTATTATTTTTCCCTATGGGTCTAGACTTACGGGACACCCTGTATATATATATATATATATACTATATAAATAAACTGACGATTGGTTAGGTTAAGTCGTAATATTGGCGCACCTAAAGCAAAAGCACCTCCTGTGTAATTTCTTTATTTATGGTCAGATTTTTATGAAATTTTCAATATAACAGTTTTCAAATACTAACCGGGCCTTCAATGTTATTCCGATGTCTGCCGGGCCTTCAATGGCGGACATCGGAATAACATTGAAGGCCCGGTTAAGACAACTGTATGCCTAGGTTTTTTTTTTTTAGAAAACATTTTTAAAAAAAATTCAAATTTTTTTTTCAAAAATGGTGTGCGTTATTCCGATGTCCGCCTTGAAAACCTCTATATTGAAAATTTCATAAAAATCTGACCATAAATAAAGAAATTACGCAGGGGGTGCTTTTGCTTTAGGTGTGCCGTAATATTTTCATTAGTTTTAACATTTTATTTGATGGATTCTTTTAAAAAATGTCTCATAAAGATCCTAGTGTAGTTTACGTTACCCAACTTTGACCTACTGTAGTTTGTGTCCCCTTTTGCGTCAGGGGGACGTAAACTACACTTGCTCCACCATTTCTTCTATCCAAAGAAGTTATGTGCGATTAGAAGTTATTATATCACCTGCCAAGAAGCTTTGATACACAAAAGAAAGAAACATTTCTCTTTGTATGCACCCTCAGAAAGATGTGATAAATTCAGGTTTTATTTTGAGTGTAGCTGGGAGAAAAGTTCGTCTAGAAACCTGGCATTTTTAAAAGGCATAAAAATTAGTAATCAGGAATGATTGCTATTTTTTAAAATATCATTACTGTCACCATTAACCAAAAAGGCCTATAGTCCAGGCAATTTGTAGTTAGACCTGGGCAAAATTGCTTCAGAAGCTTTCTAAACTGTTTCCAGCTCAGGAACCATTGCCGAATAACATATCCAAAATCCGACAAAATTGGACCCCGGGAACACCCCCAAAAATGAAATTCAAAATGGCGGACTGGATGTTTCCTACGAAAAAAAAATATATATATAATTTACGCTTTTATTTATAGAGATACATTTGATGCTTTTTCTTTCAGTTGTAATGTTTTAAATAATTCAACAATATACAACACAACCAGTTATTACGCAAATATAATGTTATATAGCTTTTTACAGATTTTTATAATCAATAATACAACAATTATTTTTTTCCCAGTTTCAAGTTATGTTCATTACAGAAGAAGTGATACCTGGTCACAAACATACAGAAATTAATCCTCTTCATCACTATCATCGGATAGATTACCGGTACTTGGGTTGTTATCGCAACCACTGATTTGGCACTCGCCACAAGCGGCTGAACAGGGCATTCCATTACGCTTGCATCCACATCTTGAAGTAGCACATTTCGTCTTGCAGGAGCAGCGGATCATGTTGAGTAGATAATTTGGAGCTGGTGGCTTGTCGCAGGCTGTAGGGTAGTAGGAATTATTCTTTACATATCAACCCCACTGTTCTGCATCGATCTTCTCTTCTGTAGACTTCCAGATTAGTATTTGAAAGTATGTGCGAAAGCTGTGGCACTTTGTGGACGCATCGGTAGGTGGCAAACGTTCGGGTGTAACAAAAGATTTAGCTGTAGCTACCTTTTCAACTAACATTCGATGACGTAGTGCGTTAGTGGATTCAAGTGTTTTGCAGCCATACAACAGAAGCATTGCCTTTCTTCCAGCGGCTTCAATGTCAGAGTGTTGGCAACAATCAGAACAGAATGTATTTGCAACTGAACGGAGTTCAGGCACCTTCATCAGTGTGTCGAATGCTTTGGCTTTACCGATCGAAAAAATTCTGGATGTGCTATCACAGCCCGTGAAAGCATGCACAAACAGGAGATACTTGCAGATGTCATTGCCTAACAATGATTGAATGCTGAGAATATCATACACAGGATTAGGAGATGGTCCCCGTCTTATATCGCTGCGATAGTACAACTTGAAACCACTGTCCTTGGCATGGTACAGAAGGAGAATCAGCAAGTCGGTGTCTTCCCCTATTACTGTTGTAGTTGCATTTTCTGATGAGGAAACTGCTGCACGAACGATGTCCACATCAGCATCCCCATCTGCGTTGTGAACAGTACACCCGTGCTTCTTCAACATCTCACCTACGAGGGAAATAAATGCTTGCTTGTTGTTTTCATTAGCCAAGAAGTGTTCCTTCTGGCCAACAAACTTCATGCTTGGACTGAGATTCACATTTCTGCTTGTCTTGGTGCTGCGTCTTCTGTGGGTCATGTCCTTGATCGTAGGAGAGCTGCTGTAGCCATCAAAAACAATGATTGCTTTTCCATATGTTTTCAGAGTGAAATCGGCATATGAGCTGGCGATGCTGTCATATGTTTCATCTTGACGCCAGGAAACACGATGTAGTAGAGATCCACCATCCAATACGTACTGGTCTGTGCACTGAATTTCTTGAACTTCTTCCATGCGTAAAGTGTCAGTGTATTTGATTATTGCATGAGCTAGCTGAGACTTATCGGGTTTCCTCAAGATACTTCGTGATTCGAACAATGCAGGAGGATATGCACACAGTTCGTAACACATGACATCTTCAAGATTCATGTCTCCGCCAGTGGCAACAGTCATCATTCTCTGAAACAGTAGTGCAGGATCTACTTCTATATCTGAAGCATCAGTGATCACAACGGCAGAAGCAGATCCTAGTGTTTTCACTTTGTCAGATCTTTTGGCAGAATATGTAAAGGCTTGTTTCCCAATCATTTTTACGACAATGTTCGTACCGATTGAATGCAATTGATGAACGTTAACTCCAGGATCAGCAGTTAGCCCTGTTACAATGTTGCAGAGACCCGAGGTAGAATGGAATGGGGATAAGGATTCCAGACGTTCAAGTACTTTCTTCATGTCATTACTGTCCCTGATTTGTCTACTTCCCCTCATTTCCTTGTGCTGTTCACTACTTTCCAACAAAACTCTGGTGTATTCCTGCATTGCTAAGTTATAAGTGGAACACAGAGGCATAGAAAAGAGCCACGTTGTCCTTTGGATGTCTGTAAATCCACTTCCGCGTGTCAGTCCGCCTCTGCTTTTCAGGGAACGCATTAGTACTTGTTCTATCACCAGGTCTGTGCCGAGTCCGGCCCATAATCTGTCGCTTCTTCTTACCACAAACTTACCTTCCTGGAACATTTTGTTAACGGCTGGATTTTCAGAAGGCAAACTTAACATTTTCTGCAGGTACAGGTATATCGATTTCAGGTAATTGTGATGTCCGGCTGCTGCAATTATGGGGATGGTCTCCAGCATAGCTTGCAAGTGCAAATCCCACGAGCCGGTTCTGTCTGCTGTTATCAAGGAACGTGCAATGTTGATCATTCGCTGATATTCCAACCAGAGTTGACTTGTTTGCGAAGTAGATTGTAGGTCAGTTTTCTTCGCATCCAAAGTGGTAGCAATCTGAGACAATGCATTCGAAGATTCCACATCCTCAACTGATTGTTTGGCGGTCATAACATCGTCGAGCAGGTCACAAGCTTCCTTATGGAGGTCATGAGGAGTTCCATCTTCATTACGAGGGAAAACGTCTGCGACTAGTAAAGTACTAAGAGCTGCATCTACTATCATATGACCACGTATCGCTCTTGAAACAGCTTTTCCAGACATCATGTGTTGCACGGCATTTGGTCCGTATATTTCTTGAAGTACTTCAGACAATCCTGAACCATTCATAAGAGTACCGACTGCTCCCAAAAGATTCATCAGAGTGTGAAATGATCCCAGCATTAAAACAATGTCCTGCAGGTCTCTCTGTTCATTGATGATTTGGGAAGCTTTCCAGAACAAAGGCTGATCAAAGGTAATAATGCATGGGACTTTTTGATCGCGTGCTATCTTGCTCAAATATAGTAATGTCGAAAATATGCAGGTCATGTCAGTTGGCGACATATCTATGATGGGAAGGAACGTGATCGACGCCACACTTGGATGTGAGACACTTGATCCACCGTGAATTGCCTGCATTGTTCCGGACCAACTTGGACCTGATCTTTCTGCTGAAGATATCTGCCAGAGAAGACTATGTCGACTTATGGTGGCAGTGGGTACTGGAAGTTCGCGGAATGAGATGTCCCTCAACATGCTTCTCGCGTGTCTATATTCCCTAATGTCAACGGTTGCAATCTTCCTAATGTCATTGTCACCAACATTACGCCTGTGAATAGAAGGGTGGATCTTGATCTTCGGAGTTATTGCGGCAATCATACCCATTCCATGAAAGGTATTCTTCCCATCCAAAGTGCAGACATCATGATCGACGTTATGTGCTGCTAGAAGGACTGCAGTGTTTTCATCAACAGTAAAAGAGCCAGACCCACTTGCCAGCGCCGCGTTTCTTTCGAATCTTGTTACTTCTGCATACGACGAACAGTAACCCAGCTGATGGAGAACGTCAATAAGGTACCTTGACCTAAAGTTGTGGTGTAGCTGAACCGACAAACCGATCTGTAGTGGACATAGTAATCCTCTAGGACGGGTTGCTTGCATAATGCTCTGCCCAATTGCACCTATTTTTCTTGAAGCATCCTGTCCCGCAAATGCTTTTGATAATAGCAATTTCAGACTGTTGGGAATGTAATCAAGAGCACTTTCTGCAGTGATGTCATTTGGAGATGGATACACATCTTTTCTAGGCGAGTCGACAGACTTGATATCACTTCTGATTATTTTTGCAGCAGCTTCTACTAGGTAAATCTTCTGTAGCTCTATATCTATATCACATTCTTTCGACTTTTTGTGATAATCTATAAGAATTTCATTAGCTGTCTCTCGTAGTGTTACTACATCTGCCTTCCCACTTTCACCTGATATTATGATCTTGTCTCCGTAACGTTCTAAAAGCTTTCCCTTCATGTGCCTGCGTTCGTAGACAGAGCTCTGACTTCCTTGAAGATATTCCTCCATTTTGGAAATTAGGTCTCCAATCAACAGTTGTTCATCATCATTCTCTTCCAGGTAAGCACAGGTCTGAAGGAATGCTTGGTGTTGCTCTTCATTAGTTGGTCTCCCGTTCTTCGAATCATGATCGTCGGAGGAGTATGCGCGAGGAATGTTTTTTCCACTTCGAAAATTTACGCTGCAGGTGTGATGGTAGACACAATCTGCAGCAGGAAGATCACGAAGATAATACTCCAGACGGCCTTTTATATTAAACGACCATTCATCGCAGCGGCTTTCACAGCACCTTTTTATGGTTTCGGAGAACTCTGTAGTTCTTATTTTGACATGCTCTGATTTTGGTTTGTGTTTGGAAAAAAAGTCCACAAAGGTATCACAAAACAAACAGTGAGTAGCACTGGAAAATGCGTATTCATGAAAACGAGCACTTTTCCTTGGTATTGCCTCGGCTGCGGTCTGTCGCTTCTTTATTTCAATGGTCTTTTTATCCGTAAACCTTTTCCTACATACAACGTGAACACTTATTCCAGCTGTTGCAACAACATCGCTTCCACGGCTGCGGCTGGATGCATTTATACCATCTGCTCCTTTTTGCGAGATGTGAACCACTTCCTGTCCGCTGTCCAATTTCTCCTTACAAATCACGCACAATTCTTCAGGGGTCTGCATTCTTGAAGGCGGACGCACACCGAGTCAGTCGTACACCGAGTCAGTCTGAAACAGAAAACACAAATTAATAAACTGTATTGCAGTATTTAAAAGGAGTACATAATAACAGTTTTAAAGAAAATGACAAGCACAAATACGCAGATTTGATAGTGGGTAGTAGGAATTAAAGAGTTGTATATAATATAAGTTTATAAAGATGTAGCAATGTCCATTCTCACATACACTCCATACAGTATATTTTATTTACATTACGTGACGTCATAGTTTAATACTAGCCGCCTAATACAATTTTTAGTGTCATTTAGGTTAATTTAGAAACGAAAATGTGTTTTAAAACATTTTACTGATCAAGAAAAACGTCATAACTCTCTCTACAAAGCGAAATTAAAATTTATTGTATTTCGTAGGAAACTGCCAGTCCGCCATTTTGAATTTCATTTTTGGGGGTGTTCCCGGGGTCCAATTTTGTCGGATTTTGGATATGTTATTCTGCAATGGTTCCTGAGCTGGAAACAGTTTAGAAAGCTTCTGAAGCAATTTTGCCCAGGTTGAAGCTATTTTTGCTCTAGATTGCCAGGACTACTAGGCCTAGGGGCGACAAAAAATAATAAATTATGAAGGAATAAAAAATAATAATTACTAATAAGTAATAATTGAAGGAAGTAATAATAATTAATAATAACTATAAAAAATAATAAACCAAACAATACTTAGGGCGGCAAATCCATAAATCCACTACTGACTTTCACCTAAATGTGAATAAAACATCCAAAGAAAAACATAATATTTCCAATTAGTAATTTTTTGTTTTTTACAAAATTTTGTTTTTCGGCGAACTTTTCTCCGCAACTCTACTAAAAATGTGCGAATCGGAGCGAAAATATCTCTGACGAAGTACGATAGTGTGATAATAATAATAATAATAATAATAACAATTAATTAGCCGATGATAATGCAAATACAAAACATTTACCAACTGTAAGCAATGAAACAACAAGACAAAGTTAAGAGAAAAATTGTGTTAATTCATCATCATAATTGATACAATGGAAAATGGCGTTCTCGTCTATTTATGTGAAATGGATATTCACTTTACTAAAGGTACATTTTCAGTGTTTTCACGCTGTGTGTGTGTGTTTTGCTGTATTTATTGTCAACTGTATTAGTGTTACTTAAACGTAGGATTAATTTTTTTCGTCAGAATTTATACAAGTTTTTCAACATTAATTGAAATTAAGCACAACCTTTTTCATATTTTTATTTAACTAATATACATCAAATCGTAAATACAGAATATTTCAAAAGTCTCTGTGTGCCTAATGCTCTGAAATAATGAGGTGGCTGTATTGTTTTGCAGTATAGGTGCACAGGGACTTTTGAAATACCCTGTACACGAGAAAGAGGGAAAAAATATGACAATTTTATTCGAATAAAGTTAATTATATTGGGGTTGTTATATTTCACAAAATTTTCTTAATACTAATCCTTAAAACGCGCAATGTAAGTTCTAACTGATATTTACAAAGATGAATTAACCTCTTCTGGCATTAATGATCATTAGAATTTAATTAAATGCTTCAAACAACAAAATTCGGACAATTTCAGTATAACAATTTTGGTACATTGCGCTTTTGTCAAAGGTGAATTTGCTTTCCGTTCGGCCATTACATTGAATCTTAGCCATACCCATTATTTCTCTCTTTCTCTCTCTTATGAAATCCCTAAAATGTTCAGGGATTTCGTGTAAGGTTAAGTCGTGATATTTTCTTTAGTTTTAACGAAAATATCACGACATAACCAATCGTGAAGGGCGTACAGTTGACCAAACCAGGCATTCAATTAACCTAACCGGGCATTCAATAAATTTCTCGTAGGTTTAACGAAAATATTACGACTTAACCTTTCATGAAATCCCTGAATATTTTAGGGGTTTCATGAAATCCCTAGTTACACAGCTTCCCTGTAACATATATACACATACATACAATACTCACTCAGTTATCCTTGATTCAGAGGCTGTTTAATAGAGTGGAGTGAACTATAATGGTAAAAAAAATTTTTAGAAAATTGGTTTGGCGATTAAGGTAGGTTGATTTTCCGCATTTTTTTAGATATCGACTTTGAACTAGTCGAGATAGTCAGGGCTTAATATGATAATAACTGAAAAAATTTCAGATCACTAGCTTTAACCGTTTTTTGAGGAAACCGTTTCAAAAATCGTAAAAAAATCGTACCGAAAAATACCGCATTTTCGCAATTTTCGGCCGAAAAAATCATGCTATTTTCATAAAAAAATCCTGAAAAAAGTTACAATTTTATTGAAAAAGAGTAAAAAAAACATGTACAGAGTTAAATAGACACATTTAGATCCCACGATCATCATAATTTTCACTGTAAGAGCCCTTAGAAGCAAAGGAAGGCCTCATCTGGCGGCTTAGGGCTTTGGTCAGAATGTGTTTGTGCCTTGATTCGAGTCCATAAACAGTATGGGAAGCCTCAGATGTCAGCTTCACGGCCCTTTCAACACTCTGAGAATGTGAAGGCAGATCAGGCAGCTCCAGCTTGGTGCCATTCAGCAATGCTTCTTGAAGCTCCTGGTCAGAAAAGTCTTCTGTGAGAGCAGGTTCACAGATGCCACTTTGAGAAACGTTGATTAGTTCTGACCAGTGGGTAGCTTCAATGTTGATGGCTGTGATCTTCTTCAGCCTCTTCTTGGCTAGCTTCCCACTTCTGAAAGAATAATAATTAATTTATTTTTTATTCCAGTTTAAGATTTAATCCCTATTAGTCTCAGAATTGCTGATTTAAATTAAACTTAAATTAAAAAAAAAAAAAAACCGAGTTCTATAAATCCCCATAATCGAATTTTTTTTCAGAAAGAAGGTAAGATTATTTCCATTATCAGAGGGGAAGGGGGGAATTGGGATAAGAAAATGTGAAAAAAAATTCGATTATGGGGATTTATAGAACTCGGGCCTTTTTTTATTAAATAAATCCCCATAATCAAATTTTTTTTTTCACATTTTTTTAAATTAATAAATGCTTACCTGATGGACAGAATTTTCTTGAGAGCAGCTTCTCTCACTTCCAAGTCATCAGGCTTCATCATGGAGTACAGCACATTGTCGGGCAGCAAGGCAAAAGCATTGTACTTCAGGTTCTTGAAAGCAACACCCTGGATTTTTTCAGACTGCTGCTTGATCCTCTGGATCATGTTGAAGATGTACAGCTGCTGATTGTGGAACTTGCTGTCCCTTTTGACCTCAAACCAACTGAATGCATACACTTCCACGATGAACTTGATGGCCTGGTAAAGCTTATCCTGTAGTTCTGGAGGGTAAGCACCTCTGGTTCACAGACACATCAATCTAATTGACAAGTGCAGATTATGTGCTGTGTTTGACAATTTTCTTTGTTGCACTTCACAGCATTGTCGTCACAGGGACGAACAGGTAGCTTACAGGTGCAAGCAGAAATGTCAAAAAGTTTATCCAGCTTTTCCTCCAGATTCTCCTCCTGGACTGTAGAAAGAGATTTCCTGTTTATCTCTTTTGCTTTCTTGAAGCACACTTTATCCACCAATTTCACTACATAATATTCCTCATACAGGGGCAGCCGCGGGTTCACTGCCTGCCAGATCTCAATCACATCCTTTGCTATCATTTTAGCAATATCATAGTCTTTCAAGTCCGGGTGGCTGTTTTGGAGGAAATAACTGTACTGAATAACTTGGCGGAGGGTAGAAGGCTCTGTTTTATCCAAAGGGGAAGGCTGGCCGCTGAATTTTTTGGCACTATCACTTCGAGTTAACACTGCAGACCCGTTTTTTACCCATTTTTATGAAATATCTGAAAATAAACACAATTAAATGAACGTGTTGGTTTTCGTCGTCGTCGTCGTTGGGCCTAGGCAAGCTACGGCTTGGGACCGTTGCGCATCTATCCGGTATAGGTTAACCTGGATGATGTAGCCATAAGCACTGCCGCTGGTTAAGTGCCAACCAGTGATTATCTCACTAGCCGTATTGAGTCCGTTAGGCGAAACTGCGACAGTACCAAGGATGGAAAATATAACCCTTGGATTTCTATTGTTTGTTTTTTTCTGTTTAAGGTGCTTTCAACCCTGCTGGATTATTGACACCATTTTTTTTTTTTTTTGTAGAGAAAGATGGTGAAAGAAGTAGTAGAAGAAAGGGATGAATATAATTTAAAGGAGTGTGTTTCTATTATCTATTTGCAAAATGGACATGGTATTAGATTAAAATAATTATTTGAATATAAATAATTAACTGACAATTGTGATATATAATTAATTATGTTTACATACAATAAAATAATACAGTATACATAAAATTAGTATTAATGTGGTTTACAATTGAATTATGATGGGTAACTAATTTAAAATGAATTTATAGCTATTCCGAAATTCAAGACGGTAAAATTAACATTTATCTTGAAACTAAAATAAGAGTATTCACTACACACTCCCCCACCAGAGAGGAAGTTCAAAGAGTTCCGAACGACACAGATTTCCCCTGGACCTTTTTGGTAGCTACATGTACCTCGCTTAAGGTTGATTCCAAAAACGCAGGCTTAAGACGATCGATAGAAACCTTGTCGACCTTGGAACCGCGCTGGATGAGAAATGATTTGCGCGTACGTCGGAGAACTTCATAGGGCCCGTCATATGGACATTGGAGAGGCCGTTTTGGGACAGGTACACGAACGAAAACGTGGGTGCAAGACTGGAGGGCTGGGGAAACAAAGATGTTCTGTTGGCTGGTCAATCGAGGGGGAACAGGCTGAAGGGACTGCATGTGAGAGGAAAGTGTTTGAGCGAATTCCGTAGGATCACATGACTTATCCCCTGCAGTGAAGTAGCCACCTGGTAGCCGCAGTGTTGTTCCATAGACTAGTTCAGCCGCTGTAGTCTTCAGATCACTCTTAAATGCAGAGCGAATACCAAGCAACACGAGTGGAAGCTTATCCATCCAATGGGAATCTTCGTGACACATAAGGGATGACTTCAGCTGGCGATGGAAGCGTTCGACGAGGCCGTTAGCTTGCGGATGATACGCACAGGTATGCGCATGTACTGTACCCAACAAGCTGGTAAACTTCTTCCAAAGCGAAGACTCAAATTGGCGACCTTGGTCAGTGATGACTTTTGTCGGCAATCCAAATCTTGATACCCATCCATGAAGAAAGGCTCTTGCAACAGTGTCCGCTTGGATATCAGGAAGTGGGATGGCTTCAGGCCATCTGGAAAAGCGGTCGAGACAGGTGAGCAGATAACGTTGGCCTTGAATTACTGGAAGAGGGCCAACAATGTCTACATGAATTACCTCAAATCGCTGGGATGGGGGCGAAATGCGTCAAAGGGGGACCTGGTGTGCCTTTGGACTTTGGCACGCTGGCAGGCAAGGCACGTTTTGGTCCAATGTTTGACATCCTTCCGCATCGAGGGCCAAACAAAGCGAGAGGTAACCAGGTGTTGCGAAGCACGGATACCAGGATGGGAGGGCTTATGAAGATCCGTGAAGACTGCTTGTCTGTGACATGGAGGGACATAAGGGCGAATAGCAGCTGTTGATACGTCGCAATAGAGGGGCACAGACAATCCTGGCATACTCATTTTCTTGAGGGAAAGTGAGTGAGTGGAGTCTTCTCTGAGCAGGTCTTGTAGTTCCGTATCCTTATCTTGATCCTGTGCAATAGCATTCCACAGTGTAGAGCTGAGGGTAACAGAAGTAATCTCTATTCTTGAAAGTGCATCCGCTGGAGTGTTCAAGACACTTTTGATGTGGCGGATATCTGTGGTAAATTGCGAGATATAATCGAGTTGCCTGATGACTCTGGGAGTGTGGTTACAGCTGTTTTTATTGAAGACAGTGACCAAAGGTTTGTGGTCGGTAAAAACACAAAACTCTCGGCCTTCAAGGAAATGTTGAAAATGCTTCACGTTTAAGTAAATAGCAAGAAGTTCACGTCCGAAAGCACTATAACGCGTTTGGGCTGGCTGCAGCTTTTTCGAGTAAAACGCGATGGGTGCTTGTTGACCGTTAATGGTTTGTTCCAACACCCCACCGATCGCAACATCTGATGCATCGACCGTCAGAGTTAGGGGGCATCACTGATAGGAAATGACAGAGACAATGCACTATTGATAGCATTTTTGGCATTGTCGAACGCCTGTAAACTATCGCTACACCATACCAATTTCGTTACCTTGCGTTTGTGTGTGATCATAGCGTGTAGAGGAGCAAGAACACTGGCACAGTTTTTAATGAACTTGTGGTAATAATTTACCAAACCTAGAAACCGACGTAACTCACGCTGATTATTTGGCATAGGGTAATTTTTTATCACTTCACACTTGTCCTGAAGGGGGGGAATTAATTCCGTGCTGCGAAATCGTGTGACCAAGAAATTCCAAGGTTGGCTGTGCAAACACACACTTAGATGCATTAATAGTAACACCGTATTGTTCTAAGCGTTGAAAGAGGAGTGAAAGATGTTCCTTATGTTCCTCTTCCGTTGAGCTGGCCACAAGCAAATCATCGATGTAGGCATAAACAAAGTCTAAGCCTCTGGTGACCTCATCTATAAACCTCTGAAAGGTTTGCGCAGCATTCCGTAGCCCGAACGGCATCTTCACAAATTCGAATAACCCAAATGGTGTACAAACTGCAGTCTTGGGAATATCCGAAGGCTCTACGGGAATGTGGTGGAAAGCCTTAACGAGGTCTATTTTACTGAAGATAGATTTGCCGTGGAGAAGAGAAGTAAAGTCTTGGACATTTGGTACAGGATATCGGTCCGGGATGGTTGTCGAATTCAAAAACCGGTAATCCCCACATGGTCTCCAGTCTCCTGACTTCTTCTGGACCAGGTGTAGGGGAGAGGACCAACTGCTTTTGGAAGGTCTTATTATCCCAAGATCTATCATAAGCTGGAATTCCGATTTGGCAGCTTTCAGTTTGTCCGGGGCAAGACGTCTGGGTTTTGCAAACACAGGGGGACCTTTTGTTGTAATGTGATGGGTAATGGTGTGCTTAATGGTATCACCCATCTGCATCGGTTGAAGAATTCCTGGATATCGCTGGAAAAGGCACTGGTACATGGAATTAGGGGGAACGAGGGAAAGTGCAGAGTTCGAGGCGTCCGGAAGGGCAACCTGTTTGGCAAGAACAGAAAGCAGTGTGGCCTGGTCGCATAAGCGTCGCTTGTCAAGATCCACCAGGAGTTTGAAATGCTGGAGGAAGTCAGCGCCGATTATGGGATGCTGCACTTGAGCACAGATGAAAATCCACTTGAAGGATCGGTGAAGGCCCAAGTTTAGTTCACGCGACTGAGTACCGTACGTGGGTATGCGTGAACCGTTAGCAGCGTATAGAGGCGGAGATTCCGAGTGCGTATGACCAGATTTTTGAGGGAATACACTGACTGACGCTCCGGTATCGACCAAGAAATTGACACCAGAGTTCCTGTCCTTTATGAATAACAGGTTGGCAGTGCGAGTACTAGACGCCATTAGGACTCGCTGCTGGGGTTTTCCGACGAAAAATTGCAAGGGGAGATGCACTTCCTAGCCTTCTTTCCAAATTTAGAGTGGTAGAAGCAGATCTTCCCGGAACTCGAACGATGCCTCTTCGTAAATCTTGACCGAGAATGGCTTCTTTGCCGTTGATTTTGTAGCAGAGAACAAACGTGGTTGAGGTGTTGACTTAACTCTTCCACTTTCAACTCCAGTTCCGATTGTGTGTTCACGTTGCTGACCGGAGCTGTGTCAATCTCCACTACTTTGTCGGCAGTTTCTGCTAGTTTATCAACTGGAGTAGCAGGATCCATAGTGGCCAAGACACGCTGAGCTGATGGAGGAAGTTTCTGCAAGAACAACTGTCTAAAGATGTCCTTATCGAAGGTTTGTGCGCGTTCGCCTAGAGCGCACTGCATAGCCCTCAGCATTTGAGTGGGCTTACGGTCTCCAAGTTCTTTTGAGATTAACTGATGTAGTTTCTCACGCTCGGAGACAGTGGTGCGGCACAGGATGGCAGACTTCTGATCGTTGTATGGGTCCTCACTCGTGGAAGTAGACACGATGACGTCACGGACTTCAGAGATGATGCTCGCTGGTAGAGAGGACAAAACATGATCGTATTTTGTCCTGCTAGCGGTGATCCTTCCCAAGTTGAATTGTGATTCCACTTGGTGGAACCAAATAAATGGATCACCCGGCCAGAAGACGGGGAGCTTTACGCTCAAGTGGGAGATGGCACCAGCGTCGTCAGGTATCTTCTCCTATGCTTGCTGACGTACAAGCAAGACGACAAGTTACCAACGAAGGAGTGGAGGTTGAGACGAGCGCAGGCACAGAGCGCACGGGCAGGGGTGAGGGGCAGAGGGCACGAGCGACGTTACAGTCTGGTCCTAGTCGCTCGGGTGAAGGGGGTGATGGGCACGAACGACGTTACAGTCTAGTCCTAGTCGTTCGGGTAAAAGGGGGTGATGGGCACGAACGACGTTACAGTCTAGTCCTAGTCGTTCGGGTAAAAAGGGGGGAATCCAACTCCGGGGTCACCAATTGTTGGTTTTCGTCGTCGTCGTCGTTGGGCCTAGGCAAGCTACGGCTTGGGACCGTTGCGCATCTATCCGGTATAGGTTAACCTGGATGATGTAGCCATAAGCACTGCCGCTGGTTAAGTGCCAACCAGTGATTATCTCACTAGCCGTATTAAGTCCGTTAGGCGAAACTGCGATAGTACCAAGGATGGAAAATATAACCCTTGGATTTCTATTATTTATTTGCAAAATGGACATGGTATTAGATTAAAATAATTATTTGAATATAAATAATTAACTGACAATTGTGATATATAATTAATTATGTTTACATACAATAAAATAATACAGTATACATAAAATTAGTATTAATGTGGTTTACAATTGAATTATGATGGGTAACTAATTTAAAATGAATTTATAGCTATTCCGAAATTCAAGACGGTAAAATTAACATTTATCTTGAAACTAAAATAAGTGTATTCACTACAAACGCATCATAAAATAACTTAATTTAATACACATTTTATAGGTAAATATCATTAAAAAATACAAAATAATACACTAATAAACATCTATAATGTATTTACAATAAGTTTCAAGCATCGTTTTGTTAAAAAAGCCGAATTTTAATTGATTATTTTGATGAAATAAGGTCCGATATTTTGTTTGTTTACATTGCGCGAATGCCGCGCGCGCGATTTTACGCGTAAAATTCGGCAATTTTACAACTTAAAAATAATTAAATCCTCAAAAAATACAATCATTTTCACAAATATGAATTGGTGCAACGTTTTTTATACATTAATACCTTTCTATCTAGACTAGTCCAAGATCACAGTTCCAAAATCAACCTACCCTATTGGCGATGGTGTTATTTGTTGAAGGTGGTTAAGGCTAGCTTGGATCACTTTAACATATTGCTTCCCAAAGCATTCGGGAAGCAATATGTTAAAGTGATCCCTCCTGGGAAGCAATATGTTAAAGTGATTAACACTGGGAAGCAATATGTTAAAGAGAGAAAGGTTGATTGGTTAGAAAGTGGTTGGTAATCTAGGCTAACTAACGAAAATATCACGACCTAACCTAACCAATCGTCAAGGGCGTACAGTTGACCTGACGATTGGTTAGGTTAGGTCGTGATATTTTCGTTAGTTAGCCTTATAAGGCTAATTAAAAAAGGCTGGGGGCCCTGATCTTCAGGTGATCCAAATATTTTACATTCACAAAAAATGGCAAAGCATAATAAGTTAAGTTGTCCATAAATTTACATTTTATCGACTAGCTAATCTCTAAATATTATAAACTATTGTAATGTAACTGTAATTGGTTGTGTAATGTCTATTTTTGGGAAGCAATATGTTAAAGTGATTAACACTGGGAAGCAATATGTTAAAGAGAGGTTCCTGGGAAGAAATATGTTAAAGTGATCCGCTAGCTTACAGTGAAAATTTTTCCCAGTCTTTCTATTTTAAGACGTGTCACCAAGGGGTAGTTTGTATTCAAGGATTTTTAGTTAAGTGGTGTTTGCATATATATATTTCCTGTAGCTTTCAGCTAGACTGGGCTTCAGTTTTGAGTAAAATAGGCTGAATTCTTGTAAAAAAGATAAACTGAATTTCTCAACGAGAAATTTAGCCTGAACTGCATTAACTGAAGCTCACTCTACCCAGGTCCACCACGTGGAGGTAAGCTACTTGGACCCGCACCAAGCCCGCCCCAACCTCCCAGCCATAGAGACCTTTTTAGTGTTGAGAGACTTCATACAACTTCTTGATTTTATTTGTGCTTTAACAAAGCCATCTCTCCTTTCTACACCAATCACACATTTAGAGGCCTGTGTCACCAGTTCTATATGACGTTCAACTGCCTGAGTATGACAGGGATACTTAGTAGGAGCTACTTTGTCTTCCACAAAGGTTTCAAACAGGAGGTCGTGTGGTATTTGTTTTGTTAGAGGTGGCTCATACACAGCACTCAAGTCTATCATTGCGTGGTAGTCCTTTGCATCAAAGTTTAGTTGTGGGATTCGGAAGACCCTCTGCTTATTGGTTACTTCTTTTCTAGCTCTCATGATTTTTGTACATCCTAATTCTCGGATATGCCTACGGTCATCAAACAACATTACAGCTAATATGTTCTAGATATGTGCAAAGTAGGCATTCCTTTGAATGACAGAATCAACCATCTTCCTTTCTTTATCTGGCAGGCGTCGTGTTAGTTCGATCATCTTGAAGATATGTTGTGATCCTTTGTGGAAATTAGGCTGCGTCTTAATCAAAAATAACATTTGGGCATACACCTGCACAATAAATTCAGTTAGTAGCATAAGGCTTTTTGACGGGCTTTCTGTGGAGACGTACTGTAGAGTCTGCAAAGTCGATTAGCTATCGTCAGCCACCTAGAGTGGCTCAATTTCCCGGGTTGCTTGTTTTCGAGACTCTTGCTACAGGATCCATTTTTGATAGCCAGACAGATCTCATAGACTTATTCTGGTCTTCACTAAGATCATCAATGATGTCATCATCTAGAATTGGTAGAGCACTACAGTCAAAGGGCGAAAAGAAACAACCTGTTTTATTTGACAGGTAGGGAGTTCTTTTCCAATTGGTCCTGAATATGAATTTGGTCCTAGAGTTACTCCATCCAAATGATGGGACATATGTCTTAATAGAAGTTCATTACAATGTAGAAGACACACAAACCAGTGTAACGGACGTCCTATATGATCTTCAAGTTGCTTAATTACACCATTCTTGAAATCGGTGTTCACAATGGTTCCATCACTCCCAACTGCAAGTAGTTTCTTAGGGTCAAAGCCGTGATGGCTTAAGAAACTTAGAATTAAGACAGATATGGACTTGGATGTTCCATCCTGTGGTACCATATGTCCTAGAAAGCGTTATCGAGGCTCAGTTACGAGAACAAAATGTTCCTGTCACATTTATCTTATGATAAGCACCATCCTCTCGTTTTTCTTTTAATTGTCTGATCTTACGACCATCAAAATACAGGGATGAAACTACTTCTACTCGCTGAAATTCAGCTGTAGTCTCAGACCGAAATTGGTCCCTTGCTCGTCTCAGCTTGTTTCTATCTATGACATTGCTGCTATCACTTTTGCTTACAAGACCCATATCTTGGAGGACAGCAGTTACCACTGCTGAGGAGGCCCTATCAGACAGGCCATATCTATCACACTCCCTGGCGAGAGCTCTTATAGGAGTTCACATTTGTGTTCTTTTTGATGTTTTTGTTTTCAATCCTACATAACTTATTTCTGCTGAGTTTTCTTCATGAATGTCATCTGACATCTCTTCTGTTTCCACAAATGTTGGCATGGATTGTTCAGCTTTTTGCATTTTAGCTTTCGTTTTCTCCTCTCGTTCTTGCTTCTTTTGAAGCCTAGCTGTTTCATTCTTATCCAGTGATGATATACACATTTTCCTGTGTGTGCGCTTGTCATGCAAAAACTGCACTTCTAGCTTTGGAACTTTTGCTTCCTTTGGGCAGTTGCATTGACTTAAAGTACACTGACAGCTAGCTCTGTCGAATAACTTTTATTTTCATGAAATGCTTGTATTTTAGTTTTCGTTGAATCTATTTCAAGTCTCTGCTTCGAATCTTTAATATCTGATTTCTGTAGGTGTTATGATACCTCGTAGTCCTGTCTGCCACTGATTTCATGTTAATCATTGGAATTGAGGCTAATTTCCAAACATCAACAACCCTTTCAGCAACTATACTAGAGACCTCTCGTACATCTGGCCCCAGTGGCGTACTAAGGGGGGTGCGAGGGGGGGCGGTCCGCCCCGGGTGACAGCCAGGATGGGGGTGCCATCGGGAGAGTTGAAATACCAGTACAAGTTTTCAAACCAAATGAAAAATTCGCCAAAGTAAGAAAAAATTTTAAAATGTTCAAACTACTACAACAGCTTAATGTTAATTTCCACTATAAAATAAATTTTTGTTTTTATTAGCAATACAAAATTTACAAACGAAAAATTAAATATTTGATAAAAATTACATCGAAAGGCGAACGTTTGTTGACGTTATAGTTGAAGTAAAGGAATCATTCTTGGGCTTCTTCCCTATTGCCGGAAAGACTGTTGCTGAGCTCACAGGGGATATCCTGAGACATCTGGAGAGAGATGGACTGGACATAAACCTGTGCCGTGGTCAAGGATATGACAACGCTGCAACTATGGCTGAGATTCATGGTGGTGTTCAGTCAAAGATCAGAGAGATTAATCCCAAGGCTTTGTTTGCGCCTTGTGCAAATCATTCTCTGAACCTTTGCGGAGTGCACTCATTTGGAAGCGTTTCTTCATGTGTGACTTTTTTTGGAACCTTGGAGAGAGTCTATTCCTTCTTTTCAGTCTCAACTCATCGACGGGAAGTGCTGATGGAGAATGTAGGCATGACAGTCAAAAGACTTTCTCAGACAAGATGGAGTGCTCATTATGACGCTGTGAAACCAGTGAAGGCAAGTTTTGAAAAGCTGACCTCAACCCTTGAAGTACTGTGCGATCCCAAAGAAAATGTGGACACAAGAGGATCAGCTCAGATTTTGCTGTCTGCTGTATGTGATTTCTCCTTTTTTAGTTACTTTTCTTTCTGGTGTGAAGTCCTGGAAGAAATTAATCTCACACAAAAGTATTCACAAACAGTTGGAATCAGCCTTGAAAAGTGAATTGTGAAGCTCCAAGCTCTAAAAGGGTTTCTTGATGATCAGCGCAATGAAATTGTGGAGAGGGACATTCATTATGCAACTACAAAGTGTGAGGAAGTGAACATTTCTATGGAGAGAAGAGGGACAGTAAATCTCCGAAAAAGGATGCCAGGAGAGATGGCAAAGGATGCTGGTCTCACATTGCCAGAGGAAGTAAAAAGGGCATGTTTGAATTGGAGATTCGTTCTAAGGCAATGGATCAAATTCTGTCAATCTTCGCTGTTATTCAGCCAAACACTTTGGTTGTTGCAACAGAAGAAGAACTTCAGAAGCATATTCCAAATTTGACTCAGACTTTCGATGAATTCTCTGATGAAGATATCAGTGTGGAAATTGGACGACTTCGGAGGCATATGGAAGCTGCCAAAATCAGCGTTGAAGAGGCAAAGAAATGGACAGCATTGCAGTTTCTGGAGTTTATTGTGAAATGGGATTTTTGTGAATCCTTGCCTTGTGAAAAAAGTTTTTCCAAATTGAAATTGATAAAAAATTTCTTTCGCTCGACCATGAGTCAGACTTTCTTTGCATATTCGTGTTCAATTTAAAGTAAAGCCAGATTTATCAATCTTGTCTGACTCGGTGCTCGGACCGAATGCCGAAAATCGCAATGCCGACAGTCAAAATACCGACAGACAAAATGACGAATGGACAAAATGACGAATGGACAAAATGTCGAATGGACAAAATGCCGACAATTTAGAAAATTGTAAACATTTGTTAGGAAAATCCAAAAAGTTATTATGATTTGAACTTTTAGAGAAGAAATAAAAAAATAATGAAGGGTAAATGATAAAAAATGGATGGTTTATTTTAATAAAACTTTAATTTAAAAACTATAAATTATGAGCTATTGCTCTTAGGTACGAGAACCCACTGGACTCATTATAAGTGGCATATACTTTTTTAATACGCTCATTTATTTTCCTGTACTTTTTATTTACTCTTGAAACATTGGCGCCAAGAGATATTTGTTCTAGGGTTACTTCTTTGTTGCCCTAGTTTAATTTTTTGAATAAGTTTTGGCAAGGTTGGGTGAGTTATCGCAACTCTGCTACTAAATGCCTGGTGCCATCCCTCGAGTGAATTGTTGGTTCTTGGTAAGTCAGATTCAATTCGGCTGTAGACAGACCACATGTCAATTTCAAATGTCGGTCGCCTTCGTCGACCACGCTGAACAACGCCAAGCCATGTCCTTTCAAAATACTCCAAAAAGTCACATAGAACAAAATCTGTTTCTTGGTCCAGTGATTCCATAAGATCTGTAAATAATCTGCATACATCCTGTGGAGGAACAAAGGCCAATGCTTCCAACTGTTTGATTAGAAGAGCATTTTCTTGATTAGTATACCAATTTCGTAAGCCAAAATGTTGAATTTTTCGCCACAAACATTGACCAAAGTGAAAGAAACAACCATATATAAAAACCCTGGGAAAACACTTTCTTATACTGTTTATTGCAGCTTGTTTAAGGTCTACTGTAATAGACTCAGGATAAATATTTTTTTCTTTTAGGAAGTTAAATATTATGTCATATGTATTTTCATCTTTATTAATTGTGAGACAGAACACTAACGGTAACGTTTTAATTTCAGTGACAACTGTGTGAATCGTATAAAGCTGCTTTCCAAGAGGTACACAGTCAAACGTGCCGTCACTAAACCACCTTTCCTTGTTAGCTAAAACTTCTAAATTCTTTAATGTAAAATAAATATCTTCACTTTCACTTTCGTACAATAAAAAATTTTCACCTCGTGTCGTTACAGTTAAATCATTACTAGCATTATTACGTACCCGTGCTTGCCTTACATTGCGCTAGTGAGTCTTTGTGCGGCAATGCACCACATACACTTAAAGGTAAATCACTTGTACATTTGTTAATTACAGAAGATGTGACCATCTGATTGTTTAGCCCGCTGCTTTATTTTTTCCACTACTTTCAAAGCACAGTTACGGGTAGCATCTGGTGGATGTGAATGGTTATTGGAAATATTTTGCATTATATCGTCACACGTAACAATCCTAGCACTGCAATCACCGCGTTTCTCGCATCTCCAATAAACACGTTCCTCTCTTCTTTTATCGACAATGTATGCGTAGCTTTCATACAAAAGTTTCTTGCCACCTTTGTTACTTGTAACGAACTCCATGCTGAAATGAAGAAGGGCGTCACATAAAATGCTTTATATACCAAACACTACAAGTTTAAATTAATGATAAGAAAAAAACAGCATACCACCAATGCATAGAAATTATATAATGTAAAAGTACGTAAATATTTAAGCGATAATAAATGGAAATTATAAATGAACCTTTAACATGAAAACCTACCAAAAATAAACCACAGGGAAAATTCACGAAAACAAGCAAAACATATAAAGTAAATAATTCGGGAAATCCACTGCACAAAAATAAGCACTGTACAAAAATAAGATTAGCTTACCTTTACACCTCTGAAGAGGGAATGCTCCAGAGTCTAGGTTAAGCAAAACCATCGAGGGGATGGATCTGGGCGGAGCTTTCAGAGTCCAACCAACCGCTGGTTAAGGGATTTCAATGCAATGCATTTTTCATAGAAAATGAAGTAAGAAAGTACAAATTTTGTCCCTTTGGCATTTGGTCCATTCGGCATTTTGTCTGTCGGTATTTTGTCTGTCGGCATTTCGACTTTCGGCATTCGGTCCGAGCACCAATCAAAACACACTCCGCTCACCCTGAATTCAGCATTTTTAATATTTCAATCAATTGACCCTACTGGTGCCCATTAAAAGTTAAAGAGCAAAACTTGAGCATCTCGGTGACATGTTTTATCTTTGCAATAGAACAAAATATTTTTGGCTGTGAACATCAATTCTGAAGATGCAAAGAATCCATACTTCGCCCGCCCTGAATTCAGCATTTATACATTTCACTCCACCCTACAGTGATCAAGATCACGGATGACCTGATTTTACGATTAAGTATATCCTGCCGGTGGGTGGTGGGGGTTGCAGCCACTGCTGCCCGCCACCACACACAGTATTATTCTAGTACAGTATAATATACAATTAAGTATTTTGTACTCACCACAAGGCTTGAAGATATGCGAAGCCACAAGTGCACATGTATAGTACACTATGAAGCGCGGAGAGACACCGAATGAGGTGCGTTGTGGTGGGCTGGTTGGAGGGCAAGCGGCAGATGTAAGCAACACGCAAAATCCCAGTTAACTCGATGTCATAATTGAGGATAAATACACGATGGTCACAATTACTAAATCACGGTTAGCTCGATTCACGGTTGAGTGAGTCACTGATAACTGCACGTATAATATATATCAATATATCAAGTATTTCTTTCGTTTGTCAAAATCCCGTAGAATATATATTTTGGAGTTGAAAAATCGGAATTTTTTGAGTTTTCATCTGCATATAGTAATGAACAGCAGTCAATTGTTGAGAAGAAAAATTGGCTATCAAATCCATACTTCATTCATATATGAATGTAATGTTTCGCGTAGCAGTTTCAATTCTTTACGTCAGTTGCATCTATATTATCCGGGATTTTCTTGGTGCGCTATAAATATATGTTATAATTTAGAGATTGAAAAAGATGCAATTTAACTGGTTGTGCATTATTAGTAATATCAGTGTCATTTTTTTATTACTTTTCTACGATTTAATCATTTGTGAAAAAATTTTATTTTTTAATTTACAATATACTGTAAAGACTTTATGCAATTTGGGTGGTCCAGTACGCATATACGTACAGTAGTTTTTTATTTTTTTGTGAAACCATATTCTCATATTTATTGTACTATCTCTTACCAATGTCGGGATACACTGGACCATACATTTACCTTGCGAACCAGTGTATTCAAATTTTTGTAACTGATGGTACAGTTGTACAGTTGTAATAAAAAGTTCGCCGAGTTTAAAAAAAAATTGCCATCGATCGCTTGATCACGTTAGAATTTGATGACTCAATTTTTATGATTGATTACCAGAAACACTCTTTTAGAGTACACCTTTGCACACACACACACACTAGGGTGGCCAGACGTCCGGCTTTAGGCGGACAGTCCGCCTTTTGAGCACTCTGTCCTTACGGTGACCATTTCCAAATTTCCAAAAAGGAGGACACTGCGTATGTGGCCGTACGTTAACATATGTATATAATATATACATTTTAACGTACAGCCACATACGCAGTGTCCTCCTTTTTAAATGGCCACCCTAACACACACACACAATAAATAAATAAGTAAACCTAAAAATGTAAGTAGGAAAAAGTAGTTGCCCCATTTCCTGCTCACAGGGACTGTAAGTTAAAATTTATATTTAAATTTTTCCATGTACTGTACAAGTGTTCTTTATAAAAGACCATCATATTATCTATTAGCATTATTATACTTTTCAGCATAAGAAATTAAACGTAACGAAGTAAAAGGCGCATGTCAACTGTAGGGTGGCCACAAAGCCTGAAAAACAAGGACAACATACAGATATGCTGTAATTTCACTGAAAGGGACTTTGCGATCGCTTTGTACGTTTTGGAAATGAAAAGCTCGTTTACTTTTCGTTACCGCTGTTGTGAAATATGCAAAACATTGAAGTTTATACGCAACTTTAATCTGTAATTCAAATGTAACATACAAAAGAAAATTATTGGATCACCTGAAGATCAGAGCCCCCAACCTTCGTTAGTTACCCTTATAAGGTTAACTAACGAAAATATCACGACTTAACCTAACCAATCGTTAGGTCAACTCTACGTCCTTGACAATTGGTTAAGTTAAATCATGATATTTTCGTTAGTTAGCCTTATAAGGCTAACTAAAGAAGGCTGGAGGCCCTGATCTTCAGGTGATCCAAATTATTTAAAATATTTTTATGCTAAACAGTTGCATAAAAGTAAAAGTTGATTTAACAAAGTCATATACAGTATTACTTAGGGTGGCCAGACGTCCGGCTTTAGGCGGACAGTCTGCCTTTTGAGCACTCTGTCCTTAGGGTGGCCATTTCCAAATTTCCACAAAGGAGGACACTGCGTATGTGGCCGTACGTTAACGTATATATATGTTAACGTACGGCCACATACGCAGTGTCCTCCTTTTTAAATGGCCACCCTAGTATTACTCGATATAAATTTAATTTCTTTTTCAAAAGACTTTATTAAAGTGCGAGATATCTCGACATGCGGGACGTGTTCAGTCAGTAGTACTTTTTTTAACGTAAATATAATGATTTAAGTTACAGAACATAACTAAGAAGTTGTATATTTCTTGTCTAATTATTTTTTATTGAATCCATAATATCATATGGAAATGCAAAGTGCAGTACAGAAAGTAAAATTTATAAACTAATGGCAATTTCATTGCACCACATGACAGAAATTTTTGCATTTCTTTTATTTAGTGTAAACGTGACGATTCTGCTTGAACTTAACATTAAGGGGAAGGGGTTACTTCTCTCTGTTTTAAGGAAGCTACGGATCTTTTAAACTATTTCCCCCCCCCCCCCCAACATACTCTTTTCAACAATCACCACCCCAATGTTGATCTTTTCAGCTATATCCCCCCCAAAGTTTAAACTCTGCAAATTAACCAAAATAAGATAAGAATACAATAACAATAAATTTATTATTTATTGCAAACATATAACACTGGTCTGCGTTTGAAATTTTTTTCCTGAGGTTAAGGATTTATAGTTGTTCTTTTATAATTTTTGCATGCTGAATAAAAAAATGTAACTCATTTTGCTCAATCAGGTCAGGTTTTTATGCTATCTCAATTTTAAAAAAATAGATAATTCGAAAATAATCGTTATGAGATTAGCAAGTTTATTTTTTTAAAACGGACTTAAATTGACAGAAAATGTACAAAGTATATAAAAAATGGTACACGAGTGCAGTTAATGTGGACGAAAGGGCTTTCTCAAAGACTTTCGTCTGTGTTCCGCAGCTGGAACGTCTCTCTTGAGGCACCAGCAGTAGTCCGCGAGCATGTTCACATCCCAGCGGCCCTGGTACCTCTCTTCCATCACTCGAATATCCTGGTGGAAGCGCTCTCCTTGCTCCTCGCTGACATCACCGCAGTTGTCCGGAAAGTAGTCTAAATGCGAGCTGAGAAAATGCATCTTTATGGACATACCTGGACATACCTGAACATACCTGGACTTCGGTGGTTGCCCAGAAAATTCGTGACAATGGACTTGAATGCGAGCCAGGCATTGATCTCATTGTCCTCCAGACTTTCGTCGAATTGAGCATCTTTCATTAGCTCCCTGATCTGAGGGCCGTCAAAAATACCTGCTTTCAGTTTGCCCTCACTGACGCGTGGAAATTTCTGATTCAGGAAAGCGAACAGTGCTGCCAATGTAATTCCCAAGGAGACACCTAGGGCAGGTAAATAAATATACAACACCGCTACGCAACGAGTCAGGGGTTCGATCCTTCGCTGAGAAAAAGCTACCTAAAGACGTTTTATTAATAAATATGATGCGGAAATCAGTATGATAAAAAAATTTCTTTAACAATTTTGTAAATTTAAGCTTAAATTCCTTATTCAAAGGACCCATTTCAGGTACCAAGAAATATTTTATATCCTTCGGCACTGTAATACATGGAAGTTGAGGGCTATAAACACTATTTAAGAACGATCTAATTAGTTTGTCTACATATTGAACAGGAAAACTATTATTAGTAAAGTATGATCTTAGATTATTAAATTCATCATTAAGTAAGGTAAAACTAGAGGTCAAATTATATCCTCTGAACAGGAGAGTTTTAATACAAGACATCTTATAGTTGAAATCAGTAAAACTAAAAAAATTCATGCCCAAACCAGTGAAAGTGGGTTTCCTGTAAACTGATGTAGTAATAGAATCACCGTTTTTCGAAATTAAAAGATCTAAGAAGGGGAGGGAGCCATTTTGCTCAGTTTCCATTGTATACGTTATATTGGGGTGCAAAGAATTTAGGAAGTTAAAGAATTGTTGCGCTTGTACCGCATTATCAAAGACTGCTATCGAATCATCAACGAAGCGTCGATAGAAAATTGGCTTGAGATGAGTGGGAGATTGTCTAAAAATTACACTTTCTAAATGAGTCATAAAAAAATCAGCTGCTAACGGTCCGACAGGTGATCCCATCCCTACTCCATCAATTTGTTGGTAAACCTTATTGTTGAAAGTGAAATAGCATTGTTTGAAGACCAATTCTAAAAGTTCCTTAAAATGAGACAATGAAAAACCATGAAAATTATCAACTGAGCTAAAAACCCTATCCAAAATAATGGCAATAGTTTCAGATACAGGTACATTTGTGAAAAGCGACTTTACATCAAAACTGACAAAAAACTTTTTTGAATCGAAGTTTTTACCAAGGAGGTCTTTTTGGAATTCAAACGAGTTATTTATAGTGTAAGCATTTTTCGCAAAGGGGGACAGGAGACGAACAACAAATTTTGCAATTGAAAGGTGGGTAAGTTATACGAAGCTAAAATAGGACGGAGAGGTGTTCCAGCTTTATGGATTTTAGGCAGACAGTATAATTGAGCAAGATTAGCACCAGATGCGAACAACTGAGAGTAAGTATCATTTTTTATTATCTTTAAGGACTTTAGTCGTGACAGAAATCTATTAACCTGGTCTTCTAACCTTACAATGACTTTATTGACAGGTTCTAGAATTTGTTTGAATTTAGTAAGATCACTTAGGATTTCATTAGTTTTGTTTATGTAGTCCGATTTATTCAAAATAACCACTCCGTTACCCTTGTCTGGTCTAGTCACAACAATCTCCTGGTTCTTTGCCAAATTCTTAATACACTGCAAATCACTTCCTAAATATGAAAGATTGAAATTTAAGATTTCTAAGTTTATGAAAAAATTCTTGAGTTAAATTTGAGAACTGACATTTGAAATTATTGAATTCACCCACATGGGGAAAATTTTTCAAGCCATTGAAAATTTTTTCAAAGTAAAGAAAAAACGAAGGCTTATATATTTGAAACAACGGAAGCTTAAATTGCAAACCAAGTGACAGTAAAAACTTTTCCCGAGGGGAGAGTGTGTAACTAGAAAGATTCGAAATTACCTTATCTGAATTGAAAAAATTTGGTGAATTCATTCCCAAAGCCTTTAACTTACGTTCATGTGTTTCCAAGATGGTAGAGTGAAATTTTTCTAGTTCACGTTGTAAAAGAGAAATTATTAATGAATAGTCCAATAACGACAAGGTATTTTTAAGAGTAGTTATATAATGCCCAAGAGACTTGTTATGCGAATCTGATATTTTGATTTTATAATTAATTTCATTATTTAATAAATATTCCAGGGACGATTGATAAAATTCAGAGTCATATAGATTGTCACGGTAGAGTTTGAAGTAAACAAATTTCGGAAAAACCTGCAGGTCCGACACATTTCAAGAAAATAACAGTCCAGTTTTGACTTGAGAAACTTTCGTGAGGTCTTCCAAACATGTCGATAAGCCCTGAGGCCATCTTGTCCATACCTTGAATATATATAATCATGCGGGTTGCTTCTACAGAGCTTCAATTTAATATTTAGGAGAAATCCAATGACAAGGAGAAATGTAAATGCCATGAAAAGTCTTCTTTAATGCAACGTTTCGAGCAACGCTCATCTTCAGGCTGTTTAATAACAATGTGAAATTAAAATCAATATTGAATGAAAAACAAAACAGAAAATTTCTATAACCTATTCATGAAGACAAATTTTAAAGACTGAGAAAAGAGGGTTAAATTCTAAGTTATACAGATTTACATATAAAAATTAAGAAGCTATTTTTAAATACATATAGTAAATGTGAAATTAATACACTGGAAAAATTAACAATAGTACACTGGAATAATGAAACTAACTACCTTACACTGCAGTTTCCGAGGCTAACTGAATTGAACAGAGGCAATACGGGAAAACAAGAGATGGCGAGGGCGATTGGGGAAGGGGGATTATAAGGAATTGGGGAAGGAGGAGGGATCATAGCAAATTGAGGGGGACGGCAGATGAGTCAACATTTAGACTCGGGGACAATGTTTTGATGAAAAGCGATTCCAAAATTCTTAGTGAGTTGGGACAAGTATTACAACCAAGAATTTTAAAATTGTCTAAAGTGACATCAATTTTACATTCTATGCTGTGTTCGCGAATCCTAGAAACTTCTTTAGTTTTTAAAATTTTACCTGTTCGGCCACTTATTCCCATATGCGAATAAAATCTAGCCCTGAGAGAGCGAACAGTGCTGCCAATGT